>CAJQZJ010034276.1:1699684-1768584 GCA_907164525.1 Lophiomys imhausi | reverse complement strand
TTGTGATTGAGATGTAACTTGAAGAAATAAAAAATAAATTATTAAAAAAATGAATTATTAATGTAAACAGTGATTATAATGAATATTTTAACCAAAAATCCTTTTATTTAAGTCAGTTTAAAAAGTAAAGATAGACATATATGCGTTTATATAAATGGGACAGGCCTATACAAGTCAAAGAAGCAAAGTAAAGAGAAGACAGGGGTTGAGAAGAAAATAGAAGGCAGAGACTGCAGGCCTTTACTTTAGTACCCCCGAAGCTGAGTTTGGGAGGAAAAGGTTTCTACAGTAAGAAAGTTTATATAAATTATAGAATTGTAATTTTTTTGTGTAAAAGTTAAAAGGAAATGTTCTGCATAGAACAAAAGATATGCATAAGCAACATATCATATTTGTACAAGGCCACTAAAAGTCATAAATATTATTAACAGTAGAAAATGCTGAAGTCTTTAGCAGGCTGAGTATATTTCAGTTTGATATTCTAACAAGCTCAAGATTGTAAAGTATTGTTTTGTTTTGTTTTGTGTTCTCAAGACAGGGTTTCTCTGTGTAGCCCTGGCTATCCTGGACTCACTTTGTAGACCAGGCTGGCCTGGAACTCACAGAAATCCACCTGCCTCTGCTTCCCTAGTGCTGGGATTAAAGGTGTGCACCACCACACCAGGCTGTAAACTCTTTTTATAAAAAAGCAGTAACAGCAGACAGATTTGTGTAAGAATTCTTGTGCTTCTGTTTGGCACATTATCTACTTTCTAATATGGTGAAATTAATACCGACATTTGTAAAAGGTTGTGAAAAACTATTGTATTTACAAAAATGGCACAAAAGTGAGTGCAATAGTCAGTGCACATGCACACCCATTCACATCTTCAACAAAGAAAGCTGTCTCCACGCTGCAGAACAGAGGAAGATCAGTAGCTTCAGTGATAACTGGTAAGCACTGGAGTCACACAAGCCACACCAGAATGGGCAGATACTGCCAGGTGAGATGCTCTTGTTAAAGCTGGAACGGCAGGTTTTAGGCCATCAAGTGCAAGCAGCTATTCAAATCTGCCAGCCCATTTATTTGTGTTTGAATTATGTGACTTGTCTTCCAATTTGTGGTCTTAAACTTCCGTCTTACAAAATTCGAAAAGAAAATACAGAAGGAATCAATACAACAGAGGCTCTATTAAATATCAGTGACATACAAAGCTGTAATTACAAGGAAGTAAGGAAACCAGGGCATGAAAACTAGAAAACTTGTTTGCTACTTGATGGTACCAGCCCTGGACCAGAGCGGTATTATATACAATTGTCATCATGTCAATTACTTATGTTGCTGTTACATGTCTTTTGTTTCAGTGTCCTGTGAAACTAACCAAAACCTCTACACATGTATGCTCCCTTACAACAGTAGCACACACTACCACTACCTGCAAAGCTGTCAGTCTCAAATGCCATAGTGAGTGAAAGGAAGCAGAAAGTGGGTGAGAAACGTAGTTAGGAGAAATAAAGGACATTGGAAGACTCATGCAGTTCAGCTCTTTTAATCAGCCAGCCAGCTTGCTAGCAACCAGGGATGGTTTCCTCTGAGGAAGGGCCTGTGGAGTGGGAAGGTGGTCACCAGTGACTTCTGTCTTCTCCGGAGCTGTAGCACTAAGCTGCTTGCTCTTCATCTTTGTTTTTGCCATGTTGTTTCCCCACAATCAAAATACTTTTACCCTTTCTGTGATCGTTTCCTTAAAAAATCAGAACCACCAGGCTTTTGTCCCAAGTGAGACTGTCTTGCTTTTTCTTTTGTTTCTTCAGCTTTCTCTGGACTAGTTACTTTATCTTCCATTTCCTTTTGCTCCTCTGCCGATGCTGCCTCGGGGACTTCCTCGGACATGGTGCTCCTTCTACCTATCCCCCTATAATGAACATTTTTAAACACTTCTTGGCCAATAGAGATTCCTCTCTTGTGAATTCTTGGTTTAGTTTTTGCCCCATATTTTGACTGGATTATTGGGTTTGTTGGTATTTAATTTCTTAAGTTCTTTATAAATTTAGGATATTAGCACTCTGACTGAAGTGAGGTTAGTGATGGATGTAGAGAAAGGGGGAACACTCACCATTGCTGGTGGGAGTGCAAACTTGTACAGCCACTTTGGAAATCAATCTGGTGGTATCTTAGAAAATTGGAAATTGTTTTATTTCCAAGAATCATCTATACAAATCCTGGACTTATACCCAAAAGAGGCTCCACCAAACCACAAGGACATTAATTCAACTTTGTTTGTAGGAGCTTTATTCATAATAGTTAGAAACTGGAACCAACCATCTGTTAAAAACTACTCTTACTTTTACTATTAAACACTACTCGGCTACTAAAAACAAAGAAATCATGAAATTTGAAGGCAAATGGATGGAACTAAAAAATATCACCCTGAGTGAGGTAACCTAGACTCAGAAAGATACACATAGTATTACTCACTTATAAATGGATATTAGCCATATAATAAAGCATAAGCATGCTACAACCCACAGACCCAAAGAAGCTAAGTAACAAGAAAGGTCCAAGGGAGGTTGCTAGAATGTCATTAGAAGGAAAATAGAATAGACATTGGAAGTGGATGAAGACAGGGAACTGAGTGGGAGAATAAGTGGGGAAGGGAATTAGGGTGGGGTTCAGGTGTGGAAAGAACAGAGGTGAGAGGTGAAAGGACTGGAGAGAAAAGGGAAACCAATGGGGAGGAGGCATCTCTGAAATAAGTGGGAGACCGACTAAAGAGTATGCTCCTGGGAGGATAATGAGTGATCCTATCTAAGACTCCTAGCAAGGGGAAACATGGAAATGGAAGTGGCCACCTCGTAGCCTGACAGGAGTTCCAGTTGAAAGAGGGGGGGCACCAACCCACTACAAACTTTCTACCCAAATTTTACCCTGCTTACAAGAAATACTTAAATAAAGATGGAGCAGTAATTAAGAGAATGGCCAACCAATGACTGGCCCAACTTGAGACCCACCCCATGGGAGAGAGCTAACTCCAGACATGATTAATGATACTCTGCTATGCTTGCAGACAGGAACCTGGAATAACTATCCTCTGAGAGGTTCCACCCAGTATTGAATCAAAACAAAAGCTGAGATACACAGTCAAATATTAGGTGGAACTCGGGGAGTCTTTTAAAAGAGGGGAAGGCAGAATAGAGGGATCTGGAGGGGACTAACCTAGGCCTCTGAGGGCTTACAGAGACTGAAGCAGCAGCCCAAAAGTATATATGGTCTGGACCCATGTCCCCTACACATATGTAGCTGATAGGCAGCCTGGTTTTCATATCAATTCCCTAGAAAATGGAGCGGAGATTGTCCCTGATATGAACTCTCTTCTCTGTTTTGGAACACCTTACACTGGACTGCCTTGTGTGGCCTCTGTGGAAGAGGGTGCTCTTAGTGCTGTAGTAACTTGAAGATCCATTGTGGGTTGACAGAGTGTGTGTGGGGGTTCCCTCTTCTGAGGGGAAGGGGAGGATGAAAAATAGAGAGAGAATGGGAGCATTGGAACAGAGGAGGGAGGGGGGCTGAGATTGGGCTGTAAAGTGAATATATAATAAATAATTTTTTAAAAGGAAAAAAGGAAAGATGGAGGGGGGAAAGGGAAAGGATAAAATGATTTATTTATTTATTTTTAGCTACTTTCCAGTCTTTAAATACTATTGCTTTTTACAGGAAGCATAAGACATGGAATGTGCGTCACTAGTTCCCTTCTGGAACCACTGTGTAATTTCCATACCCAATATTCTTTTGAGATGTCTTTAAAGCTCTTGTGATGTGGTTTCTTAAAGAGACATTACTTCAAAAGAAAGGATCTGTGTTTCAGGCACACATAATGAGCAGATGTGGAAAGTTAGACAATCTGTGACAGAAGAGATACAGTGACAAACACTCACAGTGTTTCAAATGTGGATTGTAACCTGTATTATAACCCAGTTTCTCTTTCGGTGTACAGTGACAGAAACTTAGCATCTAACTAGCAGTAATTAATTTGGTCTCTTGGTTCTGGAAGCTGAACAGTTTACAAGCAATGCAGTGGAATCTAGCAGTAGCTTTCCTGTTTTGTCACAACCTGACAGAGAAAGAATGAGAATGATAGAGAGAAACGGAGATTGAGAGAGCTATTTGAATCTATCTGAGCTCAGAATACTTTTCTTTTCATAAAGGTGCTAAACTAATATATCATCTTATGTCATTTAACACTCATTATGTCCCCAAAAATTTTCCTCCAAGTACAATTGATAGATGACTTTAGTTTCCACTATGTGACATTGTCTGTTAACCATTATTTTTTCAGTTTTTTAAAAATTATCTCAAACAATACTTCCTGACTGCAGCCTCTCCTCCCTCCACTCCTCTCATTCCCCCACTCCTCTCTCCCAGATCCATTGATCCTCCATTTCCTTTCAGAAAAGGGAAGCCTTCCCAGAGGTATCCACTGCACATGTCATTATAAGACTAAGCACAAACCCTCATATCAAGGATGGAAGAGGAAACTCAGTAGGAGAAAAAGGGTCCTATGAGCAGGGAAGAGTTAGACATGCATCTCTTCACACTATTAGGAGTCCTATAACAACTCTGTGCCAAACAACTACAGCATGTATGCAGGAGACCAAGCACAGACCAATGCAGGCTCTGTGGTAGTCACTTCAGAGAAAAAGGAGTTCAAAGAAAGATTCAATGATATGGTTGATGGGAGGCTACACTTCTGTCAATACCCAAAATACAAATCATGTTATTATTGTTAAATAACCATGTATTTCTTTGTGTAAACAATTAATAAGTTGTGTGATGCCTTTTTAAGACATTTAAAAATATTTGAATGTGTTGTGCTTGTTTTTAGGAAGTGTGTTATAAATATATTTTTTTCAAGTGGCACAAGTGCTGGTTTTTTTTTTTTTTTTTTTTTTTTTTTTTTGTCCATGTGATACAAACTAGAGGCATCTGGCCAGTTTTGGCTCAATTGAGAAAATGCCTACATTGACCTATCAGTAAGTCTACAGATAATTTTCTTGATTAATAATTAATTTGTGGGATACCAAGTCTACTGTAGAGAGTGACAACTGCTGATTAACTCACAAAAACAAACAAACAAATAAGAAAACAAAAACCAAACAAACAACAACAACAACAAAAAACCCAATTAGCAGAATTCTTCCACAGTCTGTCCTGACTCCAGTTTGTCTCTTGAATTCCTTCGTTGACTTTCCTCAATAATAAACTTTGACCTGTAAATGAAAGAAACATTTTCCTCCCCAAGTTGGTTCTGGATAATGTTTTTAACAACAGTAAAAACAAACAGAATGCAGTAACGAAATTAAAATACTGAGGATTTTGAGAGTTATTCTCACCAATGAAAAATGTTTCAATTATTGAAAAGCAGCTTGTTATAATATCAGTTATATACTGGATGATTTAATGTATACTTATAAAATATGTAGCTTTAGCTAGTGAGTTTTTAAAAAGATATAAAGACAAAAAGAAATGCAAGGCATAGGGAGGCAGACAATTTTAATTCCATGACTCAGTGGGCAAAGCCAGGCAGATCTCCATGAGTTTCAAGACAGGTTGGTCTACAGTGGGAAGTAAAAAAACAACCAGGGTTTGCAAAATAAACTAAAAAAAAAATATATTGATGTCTTGTTATTTTCAAATAAAAAAATTAAGAAAATAAAATAAGAAGGACACTGGCTCATTTAAAGCAATAAGAACTAACTAACATAAAACCTTTTAGCATGAAATCATTCTTTCTATACCCAGCAAAATAAGACACCATTGCTCAAAGATTTATTTCCTATATGGAATAACTGAGAACTCAATATGATGTAAATTTAAAAGTGTCTATCTGGATGCTACTCTGCAACATATGAATGTGAAATTCTGAGAGTAGAGAATAACTTTCAGTGAAGCACTAAGCCTCAACTGGAGCACCTATTACTCTCACACCCATGGCTGAGGGGCCATCTGGGAAAGGAGGGGAAGATAGCATGTAAAATTAGAGGTTAGGTAGGATCAGAGAAAAGAATATCTCTTTGACGTACTACTGCACTCACACATCTGTGGTTGCCTATATAAACGTTAACCACTTAACATTCTTGTGTTGAATGGGGAAAAGTTCATGTATCCCCATATCTTACTGAGGGATATTAACAATGTTTGCCTTCTGAAAAAGGAGAGTCTATTAGTTTTAATGATGTATCCCCTGGTAGGTCAACTACACTACAGTGGATAGTGTCACATAAATGAATAAATGGGCAGAACAAACTGGACTCCGTGAACTACTAAAAAATTAAAAAGTGGATGAAAAGTTGGGAAGGGTGGCAATGTAGAGCCATGTATCTGAGAAGAGTTAGGAAAGGAGATGAGATATGAAAATGGTCAAAATACCTTGTGTGAAAATTTCAAGGTATCTTTAAAAATATTATGCAAGAAATTCTTTAATAAATGTAATAAAGTTGGGTTGTGGTTTCCAGAAATGACAAAAATGTGACCCCAAATTTTTAAAACTGGAAACTGCAATTTTATCCCAAAGGGATGTTTATGAAAGGATTTGAACTCTGAAAGGCATAATAAGGATGCAGCCTGCTGTAAACTGTGACTCAATGGTCTAAGCCTTTTTGTGTGTGTGTAAAAAAGCTAGAAAGAACTGAAGAAATAAGTTCTGTTTGATAGTTACTCTAGAGCTGTCTTTCTCAATGTGTCCATAGTGACTCCTTTGGGGTTCAACAGTCTTTTCCCAATGATAACCATCAGAAAACATAAATATTTACATTATAATTCATCACAGTAGCAAAATTACATTTATAAATAGCAATGAGATACTTTTGTGTTTGGGGTTTAGCACATGAGCAACTGAATTAAATATAGGTTTGTAACATTAGGAAGGTTAAGAAACACTGAATTACGAAAACATCTTTGAATGCCATATTCTGCAAATCTCTTGAGATTTTTGAAGAGGCCCTATCTATCTCTTATATTAGGGTAAGCAGATGTTGCTTGTCTCTTAGCAGGTTTATTTCTGATTAGTTTAGCAAGTAACTATAATAGGCTGTCATAGTACCTAACAGAATGACTGGCTTGCATAACCATTAGTTTGCATTTCTTAATTATCCTAAACAGTTTATGACAATTAGTAGTAAAAGGCCGAAACATCACATTTCATTTTTTTTCTTTACCTCCTAACCCTTCCATCCCATTTCTCTTGGGTGGGGTGTCCTTATATAACAGTCCCTCATGTCAGTTGAGAGGTCATATGAGAGCCAAGAGCCTCCTCATTCATTGGGGATCTACGAAGCAGTACCATCAGTGAAAAGTGTCTCATTGCCCGGGAGAGAGAACTACTAAACAAACAAACCAATAAGCATACAATAGATAAAAGAAGACTAAAAAATATAAAAAATATAACTAATATATAAAAATAAATAAAGAATAAAAATTAAAATTAGGTAACTTTAGATTTTTTTATATCAAGACATATCAACTCCTGACAGCACCCCCTATTCTCCTCCAAGTAGAAGATGAGCATCGAAAAATCTTCAGTGGGAGATGATTGAATTAGTCGCAAGCCTATCTCTTGGTAGGAAAAGCTCCTTGCTCCAACTGTAGACAGAATGCTGTCCAAAAAGGGAAAAACCTGGAAGCAGGTAAGTCGACAGCCTAGCTCTGCCAAGACAGGGTAGGTAAGTCCTTCATAACCCCTGCTCTACAATCAATGTCTGTCAGAGAAACGGGGCCAAATGATGGAAGATCAATGCTGTAATGTATGGAGAGAAAATGGGAACTGTCCAGGCAGCCACAGGTATGTCATTTCTTAGTTTGGGAAGCTGCAGGCCCTGTATTTCCTATAAAATCAGATATATTTATCCCTCTCAGGTCTCTGAGGTGGTTGAAGAACAGATAGCTAGAGTCTCATAATTTAATTTTGAGTTGTTTAGGAGTCAAGAGAGTGTTATAGATCTAAGAAGATACTTTTAAAATTGTGTTGCAAGTTAGTATGAATGTTGAGTCAGATATAGACCTTTAAACTCATGGAGAAGTTTAGATAGTAGAATGTTAACGTCAGGTACCAAATACATATGGACTGGTCATTGGGAATGTACGTTAAGCCATATAACCCTCATAACTGTGGCCTAATTACCTCTGTTGTACTGTATTGTATTTGTTATTATAATAGAAAGAGCCAGTTGTTGGACTGAAAGGGGAAACTGTAGGGGGAAATAAGATATACCCTAAACTTAAAAGAGAAAAAAAAGGGAAGAGGATGGGGGGTTGAGTGGGAGGGTGGGACTGGAGGGGGAATAGGGAGGGGACTGCGATTGAGATGTAACTTGAAGAAATAAAAAATAAAGGAAAAAAATAAAAAAAAAACACTGAATTGAGAGCAAGAGAGAGGACACAGCATTGATACTTTCTTGATTCCCAGAGATATATGCCAAAATGAAGTCTCTAATTTTAAAGATGTGAAATTGCCAGAAGCATATTAAACTTACTATTACTCTACAAATTGTCTAGACAATAATATGAGTCAGTATGCAAGTTTTAATGACTAATAAAATGATTGAATCTGAAATCAAATTCTTATGATTTTAATTGTACTTACAACTGTTGTATAGTGTGTCAAAATGCGCTACAACCAACGCACCAAAGGGAACATGGAAATAGACTTTTTTGTTTGTTTGTTTGTTTTTGTTTTTAGTTTTCTCTCCCTGGCAATGAGACACTTTTCACTGGTGGTACAGCCTTGTAGGCCCCAGTGTATGAGGAGACTCTGCCCTCATATGACTTCTGAACTGGGGTGGGGACTGTTATGTATGGACACTCCACTCCAGAGGAGTGAGATGGAATGGTTAGGGGGTAGAGGGGTGGGATGGTGGGGCTGGGAAGGGGGGGAAAGAGGACAATATGACAGAGATGTAACCTGAAGCAACAAATAAATAAATTTATTTAAAAAAAAGAGTGTGTCAAAATGCTTGAAAAAGTAACTTACTCAAAAGACCACTCTTTCTCTGTAATGTGTACAGATAGATTCACAAAGAATAAAGAAGCAAGAACCCAAGATCATACAATAGACACATGACCATCAGATATTTTAGGGGACTTCATATGGCCATGACTAGAAGAGGCAAGAGTGACATGCTTATAAACACATTAGGAGGGAATTCAATTTAAAGTTTAATATTGTTTTGTTTTACATTGTCAAGTAGTACACATAATCTCCAGCAGAACAAAAACTGATTGGTTAGGATTCTGAACTAACTTCAGTAATTTGATATTGGCATATATTTTTGGAATATATTTAGTTACTAGAATTGTTGGCAAGACATTTTAATGCTATTAATATATTAGCATACATTGCATAAGAATGTGATAGAGTAAAATGTATAACTATGGGTTTTTTGTTTTGTTTGTTTGTTTTTTGTTTTTTTTAATAATTTATTTTTTATTTCTTCAAGTTACATCTCAATCACAATCCCCTCCCTACTCCCTCCTCCAGTCCCATCCACCCTCCTCCCCCTCAACCCCCCCTCAACCCCCCATCCTCTTCCCTTCTTTTTTTTTTTTTTTTAGTTTAAGGTATTTCTTTTTTCCCCCCAAAAGCTCTCCCTTTCAGTCCAAAAAATGGTTCTTTTTCTTATAACTATAAATACAATACAAAACAACAGAAATAAATAGGCCACAATTATAAGAGTTATATGGTTTAGCATACATTCCCAATGTCCAGTCCATATGTATTTGGCACCTGACTTTAACATTCTACTATCTAACCATCTCCATGAGTTTAAGGTTCTATATCTTGTAGAGGTTAGATAAATTAGATTTGGAAAATATATAGGAGTTTCTGATACTGTCTCTTAATTCCGGGCCTGAAGAGCATTATCAGCATGAAATCAGCAAAAACAGGAAAGACTCAATAGAATTGAAGAAACAAAGTATCTGGCCTGACATTGTTTTCAGCTGCTAAGTGGGCGGAGCCCAAATTAAGCTGAAACAGAGTTCCTCCTATTTGAGGACAGTGCGTGGAGCCCAGAAGAGAAGAGGCCCCTGATGCTAGAAAGCTCCAAGAGTCCTGCTGAAAAAACGGCTGGCCATTGATGGCCAGCTCTCTCCCTGAAGCAGAAAGAAGCCGGTGATCAAAGAAAGCCTGAGCAAGACACCAAAAGGCCAAGGAATGGACCCTGTGGCTCAGCTTTTGCCTAGAGGGGTTTGATCTGTCCAAACAGTGGCCTAAAGGAAATGGTGCCTGTCTTTAAGGACTGAGGCAGAGCAGCTGAGTTCCTGATTCAAAAGAAGTAAGTTGGCCTGCAGACAGCTGGGGTCTCCCACAGAGAAGAAAGCATGAAGCCTTATTTAAGGTGAGACTGCAATAACCAACGACCCTGATGAACCTGCATCTGAGAGATCCAGAAGAAGGACTGCTAAGTGTGTTAAAGAATCTACAACAAAGACTGTGTTCCTGACGACTGAGGACCTGCCCCAGAGACTGTATCATTCTAAAAGGTTATGAAAGAGGTTGTTATAATTATCAATAGGTTTAGTGGATAGGTTAAAGGGGTTGTAGGAATTTATAGGATTAATAGTTAAGAAATTGTTGGTGTTTGTTATAAGTGAATTTAGTAATAAATAAATAAGTGTTAAATAATAATTTAAAAGTTCGGTTACAATATCTAACTCAGCTTTCATACTAACTTGCCTCATAATTTTAAAAATATCTTCTTAGATCCAGAACACCATCTTGATTCCTAAACAACTCAAAATTTAACTATGAGACTCTAGTTATCTATTCTTCAACCACCTCAGAGACCTGAGAGGGATAAATATATCTGATTATATAGGAAGTGCAGGGTTTTTTGAGACAGATTTTCTCTGTGTAGACCTGACTGTCCTGGACTCACTGTGTAGACCAGGCTGGCCTCAAACTCACAGAGATCCACCTGTCTCTACCTCCCAAGTGCTGGAATTAAAGACACACCACCACTGCTGGCCTATAACTATGTTTTAAGTACAAAGTTTTTATTTGGTTATGCATACTATGAGAAATTATTCCAATATACAACAGCCCAATATACAAATTTAGACAATTTGATGTTGTCTAAATTAATTTTTAAATGATACTTTTAAATAGCACTGCCAGCTATGCAGACTATATGTCTTTATAGATATGAATCAGCCAGGCTGGGTGGGATATTTTCTTTGTACTCTGAAGTAGTTTAAAAAATGTGGAATGGTTTAACTGAATTTGTCTAAGACAAATAGGAGAAAAATAGCAAAACATAAAAGGAAAGAGGAAGTAGCTATTTGAATTTCTGGCATTTCTCAACTGTTAAAGAAAAAGTATAGGGAGATGATTGGCACTGACATTTTATTCCAATACAATATTCATTATTTTAAACTGTCAGCTTGATGACAAAGAATATAAGAAATAATGAATAAAATTATTTCCACATATATAATTAAATTCCCACAATATCACTCATCTGCTCTTTGGTTCACCATGGAGCTGTAATGCTTGAAGAATATGTGATAAATGTTCTGAAAGCCTCCTTTATATTTTGTGCAGCTTGCAAATAAATGGACATTGTAAAGGTGGTTGTGGTTGGATGTAAAGTCTGAATGGAATTTTAGAAAATCAGACAAGATGTTGAGGACAAAATTTGTGGGGATAGAAATTAAAATAAACATAATTATATATTCAAATACCATGGTTTTCAAGAGATATTTTCTGCTTATGTCAAACTGATTTATTACTTTTCTTGAAATTTTGTCAAATTCAATGCTTACATTAATACACATTTTTATTTATCAAACAATTTGTATCTGTATTTTATCCCACATAATTGTAAGGACTCTTGAGAATAAATCATCCTTTAAACTTTTATACTGTCATACTTCAACTGTCACAAAGATTGAGTGTGAATTGCTTAATCTTTAGAGTCAGCTAATTTTAAAATAATGAATAGGTGACAAAGAATTGAGAACTATTTTTATGAAGTAATACAAATCAAGAATTTCAACTTATGAGATTTTGTATGTGTGTATATGTGTGTATGCATACATGCAGAATGATATGTATAAATGTACAATACTATATTGGGTCACCGACCATGGATGCCACAGGACATATTATCTATCTTTTCTCAGGACCCATACACCTAGGTTTTGGGACTGGAGCATCTTACTAGACTGGAACTTGCCTAGCAGCATAGATTTGTGCTCCAGAAAATTCCTGGGATCTGCTCATTTCCACCTTTCCCACCTTCAGATTCTAAGAGTGTCACATTACTTACTTTATTATGTAGGTTCTGGGGATCAGACACAGATCATTGGGATTATCTTGCATGCAGTTTTTCTTGCTGATTAAACTTATTACCCATATACTTGCCACTTCTTAACTCAAACATTACAGAATCATATGGACTCTTAATTATAGCTGAGCACAACAGTTCTTAACACACAGAAATACAGAAGAATAAAGTATTTGGCCAAAGCTACATTTCTCAATAATTTCAGCAGGGTTTTTAAAAAATAAACTGTAGCCATTTACTTCACATTTTTATTTTATAAAGCAAATAGCTTTGACTTTTGCTCATTTTTTTCTAAGTTATAGAGTACATTGAAGAAACAGCAGATTTCACAGAGAAGCTGTAGAGTGTAGTCTATTTTCAAATATTAACTACAGAAAATGAATGCTTTGATTTTTGTAATGTAAAGACACACCTCATTTCAGAAGAATCTGTTTCTATGATATGTTTTAATGCGTGTGTGTTTGTGTGTGTGTGTGTATGCATGTGTTTATTAGTTTCTTCAATAATCTAAAACATCAAAATATTATTTATACATTATTGACTATGAATTCTATTCAGTTAACTTAAATGAATATTTATCTTGACAAATAATATTAGTAGTATATGCAAGATACAACTTATTTTTCTAACATTCAAAAATTGAGAAATCCCCATCAATCATGGAAAAACACAATGTAAAACTAGTAATTAAAAATAAAACTAACCCAGACTCAGAAGGATGCACATGGGGAATCTATTCACTTATAATCAGATTTTAGTCATATAGTACAGGATAACATTACTACAACCAATGCACCAAAGGGAACAGGAACATAGACTTTGTTACCTGTCAATGAGACACTTTGCTGTAGTGAGGCTGCCTTGTAGGCCCCCAGTGTATGAGGAGGCTCTTGGCCCTCATATGACTGCTGAACTGGGGTGGAGGACTGATATGTAGGGACACTCCATTCTGGAGGAGTGGGTTGGAAGGGATAGGGGGCAGAGGGTGGGAAGGTGGGACTGGGAGGGTGGAAAGAGGGCACTGTGATAGAGATGTAACCTGAAGTAATAAATAAAAATTAAAAAAAGAACAAAAACAAAAATTAAAAGATGCTTATTTTGAAAATAATTCTTTGCTAATTCCATACAAGTGTACATTATATTTATACTATATCCATACCTACCACCTATCTCATTGCTCTCAGAGTCCCCTCTAATATTCTCCTCCCAACTTCATTTCCTCTCTTTTATTTCAGAGGTACTTAGTACAATTATTGTTGCCCACATGTATATCAGTGTGAGGCTAACTACCGAAGCAGCAAACTACCGTGGACCAGTAACCTGAAGAAAAATGACTCTGTGTCCCACAGCAGCAATCAACTACCAATCACTCCTCAGTTAGACATGAGAACTTAAGAGTCATTCCTGCTTCCATGTTGAGTGTTGATTAACTTAATATTTTTCAAGTCTTGTGCTGACAACCTCAGCTGCTAGTTCCATAGGTCTAATATGTTGTCATATTCAAAGGAAGCTATTTTACAGTGCTTCACTACATGTGATGCTGACAATAATACTAATTACTCTATCCTGATACTTCCTAAACCTTTCAGGGAGGAGGTGTGATATACATGTCCCATTCATGGTAGAGCACTCTCCATAGACACTTGTTCCCTGTACTTTCACAAGTTGTTAATCTGTATGCTGTTCATCCACTGCCAAAAGAGTTTCTCTGTTGAGGGGAGAGCACTATATGGAATATATGGGCAAATATTTAGGAAGCAAGTTTTATACTTTGTCCACTTGGTAAAATAATAGTTGTAGCTATTTTCTAGGGCCTACAACATGCCAACTTTTGGCAAGGTTTACAGTAGTAGGCATGTGTTATCTCCTCTGGTATGAACCTTAAACACAATTAGAAAGCTGGTGGTCACTTCTGTAACATTCATGTCTCTGCTCTATCAATAGGGCTTTCTTGCCAGGCCTTTGGTTATTAGACATTATAGAAGTCACAACTGAGTAAGCGGGTTGATGACAATTTTTTTTTCACACAGCACAAAAAGTACCTACACACCATGGAGAAAGCTTTCAGGTCTGCATCAACTTGATTTCTTCACATTCAGTTAGCAAACTGTGTGGTGTATGTGACAATATAGTTTTACTCTCAAGTTATTGTGGATAATGAAGAAAGATCACATGCAGTAGCCTATATTGTTTTGAAGTCTATTGGACTCTATTCACTAGCAATTAAATGGAAATATTCCAAAAGTGACATTGGGGTTTTTGCTTGATAAGTTATAGTTTTTAGGAGAAGCAGTATCCATCTATTACATGAAACTATAGAAGAAAAAAACATAAATATAATGTAGAATCCAGGTATGATACTTGTCTTAATGTCCAGCTGTCAAAGGGCACTGTCAAGAATATCTCTGTAAATTTCAGCCCAGTCTTTTCTACAAAAAGTATCAGAATAGCCAGAGCTACATATGAAACCCAATCTCAAAAAGTGAAACAATGCAAAGAAATAATTAAAATATATGTTTCAAAATTAGTAATCAGGTTTTTTGTGATTGGAATTAAGAACGTGTTTAAACATAATAAGATCATGAAAGTAGTATCCGTGGCTCTTTAAAATTCATATGCTGAAGCCTTCAGCTAAGGCTTACTGTATTTGAAAATGGAATCTTTGGATAGGTGACATGCATAAAGAGATTGCCATGGTGAGACCCTGATATCATAGAACTGGTGAGAAGAAAAATTAGGAAGTCCATTGTCTTTCTTATCCATCAGATACTGCTGAGTGAAACTAGTGAACTCTCCGAAGGAATGAATTCATCAACTCTTGAACATGGACCTCCTAGGATCCAGAATTATTGGTAAAATAATAATTTCTATAGTTGAAAATTAATTTAGTTATGCTTAAATAAAACTGAACAAACAAAACTGGGACTACTTTCTCCTTATTTTAATGTATTTAAGCTGAGTGATCAGGAGACTACTATTACTACTACTACTAAATGTGTATGTCCATTTCTCTACAACTGACATACTCTTGCAGTGATCCGCATTTAAAGCAGGGACAGTTAGGTAACAAACCACCACCCACCTACCATTTCCATTTATTTTTCAGTTTTGTTTTCTTTAAAAAATTTGGAATTCTTTGAAATAATTTCATTGTAAGCTCTTACTATTTTCTGCCTCATGTCTCTCTGTAGAACTGCATGCAACACAAGCACAAAGGCTGTTCTGTTCTTGGTTATACTGAGACTGCCATATCACAGGCTCACATATTCAGCAATAACTTACTAGGGCTTGCTACACAATTGAATGTTTGCAAGAGCAAATGCAATAATCTTCAGTTGGGTTTATTTGATAATTAAGGACCCCATTCTAGATCATTTTCTATTCTGAGAGAGTCTATGGATATCTTATTCAATATAAGCTATGCTTAATACATTTAAAGCCATTCAGTTTGGAAACTGTATGTCTATTATTTTTTATTCTCTTTCATTTCTTTCTTTCTTCTCTTTCTATTCTTTCCCAATATTTTGGAGGCTCAATGAAGATTTAAGGCAATCATTTGAGTTCTGGCAAGTATTGGGCCTGAGGATTGAATCACGTCCTTTGAACAAGTACTCTATTATTTATTCATAAAATTGGGTGACAATGTATTTATTTGAGTCTAGACAGAGTAATTACTCAGTTTTGACTTACTGTTTTTTTCTCCAAAGAGTGTCACAAAGTATAATTTTATTTGAATGCAGAGGGGGCAGCACATATTGTATAATTTTAAATTTTAATATTCTTAACAAGCACATTAACCTTAGCAGACAATTTATTTGAGTTACTGTTTAGGAAGAAAATATAAAACACTGAAGGACACATTTTTTTCATGTTGTGCCATGTTTATATGATCTCCAAAGACTCTCATTTCAAAGAGTCAAAGAATTCTTTGTAATAGAGGCAGGCAGGTCACCTCATTGTCAAGATATTACATCAACACATCAGGATTCCATCTCAATGAGGACTATTGAAATAACATTCTGTCAACTTTTCTGTTGACTATTTCAGCCTCTGCTCTGAAGTCTTATCATCACTTTGCAATACAGTCTATGAATTATTTTACGTTTTAACTTTTTTTTTTACAATAGTACAAATCCAAGTGTCAACCATGGCTATGGGCAATTTATCTCATTCATCTACTCCAAAAACTCTTCAAAATTTAATTAGGGCCCAATAAATTATCTTTTTTCATTGCAATATGATTGTACCATTTCTAATATATATTACATAATTGAATAAGAGCATATGTAACATATATTCTTTTCAGAGGAATAAAATGGATTACTTTTAATGTATATTTTGAAAGAGGAACAAAACAATGACCAGAGGGACTTTCTACTGTGCAACAGGTATAATAAAACCAAGCTGATTATCTTCTGAAATACTCCAAAATTCCTTTTTCTGTTTTTTTTTAACATTATGATTATTTATTCATTCATATATCTGTGTCTGTATGTGTGTATGTATGCACATACCAGGAGAGCTTAGGGAAGTTGGGAGAGAATCAGAGTTGTTGTCTCTAGCCTTCTCTCTTATTTAAAATTTTAGAACCAGAAGTGTTTTAAGATTTCAGATATTGTAAACTTTGGACACTTTGCCTATACATTACCTCTTGAATGTCTTCCAGAAAGTAGGAAATCCAAAGTGCTTGCCATATGAGAGCTGGTGAGCATTGTGGACACAGCCATAAAGAAAATGGTATCTGTCCACTTACACTTTATTTTTTCCCTAAAAATATTGAACACTGGGAGGTTATCTAGAAATGAAAAATTGTATTCCAACTCTTAATGTGTGGTTGTTAACGTAAGATTCTGCATTTTGATTTTTTGTTTGCATTTTGTCTTGCTCCAAAGAGGCAATGTGAAGTGTGTGTTGAAGGATAGTGAAACTGTTTCCAGTTCTTAGTGACTTTGAATAGAACAGCAAGAAACATGGATGCACACTTTTCTCTGTGGCATGTTCATTTAAAGTCCTAAAGCTAAATTCTCAGGAGTGGTATAGTGGGATTATCACTGTAGTACTGTTTGTAGACCAAATTGTTGCTCACTGTTTAGTATTGTCAAGCCAAGACACTGATTTCCACACAGTGGTGGTGCCAGTTTGCATTTCTACCAGTGATGTTTCCTATAGCCCTGAATTATGAGTGTATAGCCTATCATAGATGTCAACATATTCTTATTTTTATTTATTTTACTACTTTCTCCTAAAACTAATATTTAAAATTTACATTGTTGTAAAAGTTGCAATTATTTTGTTTGTAGACATTGCTCTATATTCCTTGTGAAAAAGTGAAGAATTAGTTCTTCAACTCGAGCAATTAAAATTTTTAAAACACATTGTTAACAGCATGCAATGAATTATTTTCTCATAGCAGAAGTGTTGTTTAACACCATGTTGTACAAAATAAGTCTTAAGACATGTACATAAAAGACTCTATTCAGATGCCATAGAATGACAAATAAAAATGTACACACTAAAGGGGAAGTTTTAGTTCTAGCTATGTGAGTGTGGAGGCATAATGTGATTTACCTATATCACTACTTGAAACTGCAATTTAATTATCAATTGTATTTATTAATAAGTACAAACTATAAGATTAGGCCAGCAGAGTAGTTAGTGGGCTGGAGGGGAAGCCGGCAGGCCTGGCCTGACTTAACTGGTGGTGTGACCCGTCATGGATTAAGGGTGGCCTTCACCACCTGCAACCTAAATTCCACTAACTAATGTTTTCATAAATAACTGAAAGTTGTTGTATTTGGCTCACAGAACAGCTGGCAGCTTGGCTGGAGATTGGCAGGTTTGACTTACCTTAGAAATCTGTATGCCTGGAGGGATAATCTGGCACTGCTGTGGTCTGGCAGCGAAGCTGGCGGGGTAGCTTCTGGATACTTATTAATAACTATAAACTATTATATTATACCAGCAGGATTTCCAGCAGCCTGGAGGGACGGTCACCCAGGCTAGGCAGGAGGCCAATGGCCCTGGATTGCTTGGACTGACGGTCAATAGGCCACTGTGGTCCTTTCCCCAATAATTAAATACACCAAGACCTTTTAACCTTGCAATGCTTATGTAGCCCTTAGCTGGACAGACTATCAACTAGCTGATCTATGTTAACCCAGACCATTTAATCCCAAACAGCCTTGTGGCCTGTGGTTACCTTCTAGATCTCTCAAACAGGTCTGTGTGCTTTCATGTCTTCTAGCAGAAAGAGAGATTCCTCTATGTAAAACACAGGGTTCCTGTTTCCATCTCAGAAAGTCCCACCTTCCAATATTCTTTCTGGCCAGCTAATTGGTCATCAGTGACTTTTATTAACCAATCAAGAGAATGCCCCAGAAGGAGTGGTAACCAGATCTCAGCATTGAAGTCAATCTATCAGAAGCAATGTATTAGATCTTCCTCCAACAACTATTCCTGTGAGATTACCTCAAAAATCATAGAGGAATATGCAGAAAAGTTTCATGTAATATATTCCTTTGAAAATAGGGCCATGAAGCTAAAGAGACAGCTGAAATTCTAAAGTGTTTGCTACTATTACAGAGGAGTGAAGATAGGTTCCCAACATCCAAAGCTTGGTGGTCTACATATACCTGTAACTCCATCTAAAAGAGATCCAGCAACATCTCCTGAACTGCATGGTTATACACACACAAACACACACACACACAAACTCTCACACACAGACAAACACATACATCACACATGTATACACATAGATACACATTCAAATATGCCCACATACATACACAAACACATACACACACAAATAAACACACATACAGACACACACATATCACACATATATAACACATACACACACATTACAATATACACACACAGCACACATATACACAGCACATACAAAACATTCAGAGTATATACTCAGACACATACACATTAATGAATATAAAAATAAATCTTAGGAAAATATAACCAAAGCATATGAATTATATTTGTTGTTAAAATATGTATATAAAGTAGAAAGAACACAAAATGAAACGAATGAGCACTTAATGTGAGGATTCACATTTGTATGGCTTATAAGTGATCAAGCTGCCCTTACCATGGATTAAAGAGGCAGATGTCCATCGGTCAGTGTGCTCCTAGTAACTTTTGGGAGTGTAAAAGAAAAATTGTATGTAAAACATTTATATTTTTTAGTATTTAAGGAACAGCTATAAAACACATCCTATAATCTAATATCTAATACCTAAAACCTAATATCTATAAACACTTGGTATTTAAGAACATCTAACAAGCCTTATTTTAATTTTCATAAAAAGAAATCAATATTCTTAGCATAGATCTATGTGGAAAAACTTGATTTAAGCAGTCTGGCAGTCACAGCAGACAGTGACTTTCAAGCTTAGTGTCCTGTCCATTGGGCCTAACTTTGCCAGTTTGTATGGTCAGTGTATTTCAACCACTAGCTTATTGTGGCCATCTTATAAGGCCAGTCTACTTTAACCACTAAACTTGAGGTCAGCTTCTTCCAATAGCCAAGACCCATTTCTATAGTCTCCTCAGCCTGTGTATGCTTCACAGCCTAGTGTTTCACACTATGGGTGGCTTATGGGATTTGGCTTAGGATATTGCTGTCCTAAAGGCTGATGAATGGTATACCTTGCTGTGCACTTCTCCAGTTTGCTCTGTCCTCTCAGTCCATGGGAGCAAAAGGAAGGGAGAGCTGCTTGGAACTCTCTGGTTTATATACAGCATCGTATGGTGATCCTTGGTTATTTTGAGGACTCACAAGATCTCTCTTGATATGCAATGGTCCCCATGATTTCTCACAACAGACATCATCTGCAGCCTGTATGTTTTCTTCACCATGCCCCTTCAGCAAGACATTTCATGTTTCTCATGGAGCTATTGCCTCAACTGGGCTCCACCCATCTTAGCCCCAAATCCAAGCAACACCAAGCTCCTTCTTTATGTGCTGCCAGGTGCCAAGCTGATACACTAAAAATAACTAACCCTTACCACAGAGGAGTTTCATTACTTTCTTGACTTGTGTTTTTCTAGATTTTCTGAAATAGAATCTGAATCCTGAAAAGCTTCTTGATGTGAACTACTGTTCTCACAGAGGAACGCATATATGGTTATCATATATGTTTGGTTGCTATAGAGTAGAAGCTATGTGTTATATCATAGACAAATAGATCTTAGGTATTTAGTGTGTCTGTTTTAAGTTTCTGTTCTCCAAACTTCTTCCCTAACATAGGCAAGGGTACCTAGGAAGGTTGACATGTCCTTTCTCTGGTATTGGATAGATTAAGAAAAATTTCACAAATTAGGCCCTGGTAAACTACTTTATGATGTAAGTGGTATATTAGTTAGGAGTAACTAAAGGAATAGAACAAGAGAACCAATACATATTACAAAGTGGGTTTATTTTATTAAATTGCATGTTATGAGCTGGGTAATCCAAAATATGTCTGGATGTGCACTGGACAGTCTAAGAAGCCAGTAACTGCTCTCTCCACAAGATTGGATTTCTATCCAGTCCAATCTGAGTCTAAAACTCTGGAGAAATCCTGTAAAATGGTTGTTCTTTACTGCACATTACCGGGTCAGAGAAAATGGTTGCACTGTTAGGGAAGAATGACAATAGTGGTTGCAGAGGCAAAATGGTTAGAGATGCCCTCACCAATAAGGCATTAAATCACACAAGTGGGAAGAACATTACTTCTACTTCTCCCTCACACTTCTGTTTACCTTGGCTGTAGAAGAATGGTCCTGCCACTCTAGAGAGTGTAGTCCTCCATCAATAAGCTACTAGAGGATATTCTTTGCTTCACTTAAGTTCTCTTCCACCCATAAGTTTATGTAATTTGTAGTATTCTGGAAAATGAAAGGTACAAAGACTGCCTGCTACAGAACATTATACTTTTCTATGAAGCAGTTGGATAATTACAATGCTTAAATATACTTAAATTGGAATTTTCTGGTAGAATTTTAAGTTGCTTTAAAATTATTCATTTTTAAAAATATGATTTTTTGTCATTAACGACAAAAATTTTCAATTCAATACAAAAATACAATACCTACCACATTTAATTTATTCAAAGATAGTCTTATTCTCTTAATTTTTTTTGTTATGAGCCTAGCCTTTAATGGCTGAGCCATCTCTTCTGTCTAATATTATTATTAACTATGAGGACAAATTAATTTTGTAGAATTTTAACTAAGAGTTGAATAATCTTTCCTAATCTCATTTAAAGATAAATATTACTAAGGGGAAGTCCAATTGAGTACATTGATCTTAAAAAAAATTTGGGAATGTTAATCTTGAGGCTGGAGTTGTCTTCAAATCTATTCTTTACTGATTATTGGTATTCTAAATTTAAGTTAATTTCTGCAAGTATAAAAAGACTATTTTAACCAAGATAGTCATCAAAAAAACCTCTGTTTTGTATCATAAACCTCATTTCGCACAAATATGCCAAGTTTTAAATTTTATATTATCATAGTTTATTTATTATTTTTGGAAATGTTAGCTATGTCTTTTCCAGGAATTCTAAGAGTTAGAAACAGTAGTGTAAAGGCCACATACATCTCTGTGTTAAGTTTAATGATCCTCCTTTCCTAGTATTTAGGGGCTAATCTGCTTAGTTGCCAACTATCATGTTATGGTGGCTATTGAATATGAATCTGTAAAACTGAATTTATATGAAATTAGCTACTACCAAATTTATTTGTAGTGATGTGTATTCACAAATATGTAAGTAGGAAATCAGTGTAATTATCCATATGAAAAGAAAGAATAATGGAATGACATTTTTACTCTATGAATGCATAACTAATTTGATATGAATGGTTATTTTGTTTTATTTCATGGAGAAAAACAGTGTAGAGGCAGACAGATAATTCCTTTCCTAATTGACTATGCTTTCTTCTATAAGGCCTCATAGAAATATAGTTTCCAAAATGTCACCAATCATCAAACTGAGAACTGAGTTTCTGTATAATTTGCAGTGTTGATTGCATTTGTAGTTACTTACAGTGAAAGGAAGAGAACAGGAGTTAACTCCTCAACAGACTGCTAAAATATCTTATTGTGCAAAATAACTTCCTTTTGTAATTCCCATTAATTTATAGTGCAATCTAGTCTTCATGTAATCCGAAATATACCTCCTCCCATTAGCTAAAGACTAATTTTCATTCTAAATTTTGTGCATATTCAAATCAATGTAAAAACCACTAAGCAGCAAATGATAATACTTATCAAACTTGTATTACAATTATCTGCCTTTGATATTAGACACAATTATTTGTCCATCAGATAACTATGAAAATATAATGCTAGAATAATTTACATAGACTTTTGCTTCTATTTCATGATATATTTCTATAAAGTCAACTTTTTTCAACTCAATAATTTCAAAATGAAGGCATAAAGAACATGAATAGAGAATACACAAAGTTTGAATTAAATGTAGTGATCTCTACCCCGAAAATGTATGAAGCACATAGATCAATAGATTTGTAATGAATTATGACTATTTTTCTTCTTTCAATAGAAAATTATGTAATTTTTGATACACTATCAAATATCTCTTTCTTTGTCTTGTTCATTGCAATATTTCTTTAGTATCTATACTATTCTAATGATATATTAGTGTTTTGACATTCAGTAATAGAACACAATATCATATACATCCTGAATCTCCATGCTCTCTCACATTAAACAATAACTCAAAATCACAACTTAATAGGATTATTTTTAAAATGTTTATTTATTACTTCAATTTACATCTCCATCATAGTGTCCTCTTTCCAACTTTCCCAGTTCTACCAACCCACCACCTCCCCCCCGCATTACACTCCACCAATGTGGAGTGTCCCTACATGTCAGTCCCTCCCAGTTCAACAGTCATATGAGGGCTAAGAGCTTCCTCTTGCACTGGGGCCCTACATGCCATCACCTCTAGGGCAAATTGTCCCCTTACTAGGTAACAAAGTCTATGTTCCTGATCCTTTTGATGTGTTGGTTGTAGGATAGTTATCCTGTACTGTATGGCTAAAATCCAATTATAAGTGATTAGATGCCATGTGCATCTTTCTGAGTCTGGATTACCTCACTCAGGATCTTTTCTAGTTCTACCCATTTGGCCTTGAATTGCATGATTTCCTTGTTTCTGATAGCTGAGTAGTATTTCATTATGTAAATGTACCACACTGCTTTTATCCATTTGTCAGTTGAGGGGCACATGGGTTGTTTCCAGTTTCTAGCTATTACAAATAAGGCTGCTATGAACATAGATGAGTCTATGTCCTTGTGGTTTGGTGAGGAATTGTTTGATGGATACCAAGAAGTGGTATGGATGGATCTTGAGGTAGGGCTATTCCAAGTTTTCTAAGATATTGCCACTGATTTCCATAGTGGTTTATGAGTTTTCACTCCCACTAGCAATGGAGGAATGTACCCCTTTCTTCACAACCTTGCCAGCATGTGCTGTCATTTGAGTTTTTGATCTTAGCCATTCTGACAGGTGTGAGATAGAATCTCAGGGTCATCTTGAGTTGCATTTCACTGATGATTAAGGATGTTGAGCATTTCTTCAAATGTCTCACTGCCTTTAGAGATTCCTCCTTTGTGAATTCACAATTTAGCTCTGTTTCCCCCTTTTTTATTGGATTATTTGGTTTCTTGGTGTTTAATTTCTTGAGATCTTTATAAATTATGGATATTAGCCCTCTATCGGAAGTTGGGTTGGTAAAGATCTTTTCCCAATCTGTAGGTTGCTGTTTTGTTCTAATGACAGTGTCCTTTTTCTTATAGAAGCTTTTCAGTTTCATAAGTTCCCATTTATTGATTGTTGGTCTTAAAGCCTGAGCTACTGGTGTTCTGTTTAGGAAGTTGACACCTGTGCCAATGAGCTGTGGGTAACTCTAACTAAGCAAGTGAAAGATCTGTATGATAAGAACTTCAAGTCCATAAAGAAAGAAATGGAAGAGGACATTAGAAGATATAAAGATCTCCTATGCTCATGTATAGGTAGGATCAACATAATAAAAATGGCCATCCTGCCAAAAACAATATACAGATTCAATTCAATTCTTATCAAAATACCAACATAATTCTTTATAAACCTGGAAAAAAATTCTCAACTTCATATGGAATAACAAAAAGCCCAGAATAGATAAATCGATCCTGTACAATAAAAAAACAAAACACAAACAAACAAACAAACAAACAAAAATCTGGAGGTTTCACCATCCCAGATTTCAAGCTATACTACAGAGTAATAGTAATACAAACAGCATGGCACTGGTATAGAAACAGACCAGTGGATCAATGGAATTAAATTGAAGACCTAGAAATGAACCACAGTCCTATGGTCACTTAATTTTTGACAAAGAAGTCAAAACCATACAATGGAAAAAGGACAGCGTCTTCAACAAATGGTGCTGGTGTAACTGGATGTCGACATGTAAAAGAATGAAATTAGACCCATACTATCACCTTGTACAAGACTTAAGTCCAAGTGGATCTAAGATCTTAACATAAAGCCCAAGGTACTAAATCTAATAGAAGAGAAAGTGGGGGAAAGTCTCGAACTTAATAGGATTCATAATTGTGAAGTTTTAGAGGTGACTTTCATCATGACTATTTGTGTCATATCTGTATTCTCTGAATACAACTAACTTTGGGATGTCCTGAGTTTAGATTTTTCTCATTCCTTGGATTGTGTGAATGTACTCTTTGTAGACCTTAATATCATGAATATATAAAAATGAGTATACAGTTTGATATAATACTCAAAATTTAATACAGAAAGTAAGCAATAAACACCATTACAAAACATATTGCTAGTGGTTGGAAGTGTGGCTTGAGGGAAGTGCTTGTCCAGAATGTATGAAACCAACATTACTGCCATCTTTGAAACATTATCCAGCAGATAATTAGTAATAAATCATGGAGTCAAGAGGAAACGTTGGGGAAGGATTGAGGAAACCAGAGCAATCAAGGACTCCACAAAAAGATCCACATAACCAATGAATTCTGACACAAGGGCATTCAAAGAGACGGATCCACCATGCAAAGAGGTTTCAAGACTTGTCCTAGGCCCATTATACATATGAAGCTGACAGACTGTTTCGTCCTCAAGTGGATCCCCTAACAATCAGACCAGGATCTATCCTGGACTTACATGATGTTGCCTCCCTCAGGAGCTCATATTCCTAAGAGAGCTGCTTTGGCTTGCCTCAATGGAAGACAAAGCACTTAGTCCTGATGTGCCATGTTATACCAGAGTGGGTTAGTACTGGGTGTGAGGGGTAGGGAGCAGTAGGTCAGAGGCTGAAATTAGGAAGAGGGGAGGAAGGGGGATGGGGATTGCAATGTAATTTAGTCAATTTCTTCAATAAAAAAAGAATACATGGGGGGATACATAATGGCGGCGACCTGCCTGGATGCATTTTGATCTTGGGGAAAACAGCCACAAAGCCACAAAGTTATAAAATGCTGTGCAAGAAATCTGAGTGACTGGACCCACTTGGGTTTCACCCAGCTGCCCAAGGACCATTAAAAGTCTTTGGGCAGGACTCTCACTCCCTCTCTCAGATACGCACGGAAGTCGCTGAATCCGGGATCGGGAACGCCCACCAGGAGAGACGCTGGGTAAGATCCACTCTAGTACCCAGGAGGTAGATTCAGACCCCACACAGGGTTACTCACCAGCCTACTGGTCCCCCAGATCCCACCCAGGGGTTCCGGCTATTTAGCGAAAGTTTTTGGACCCATGGGAGTGCCACACACTCTTAGAAGCGTTCGGCTCAGTGGGGCACGCAGCAGCTAAGGGTTCCACAAGAAATCAGCCCAGTAGGCAGCGGGTCCACAGCTGCATTTTGGAAAGCCCAGACATATCTGTGCACCCGCAGAGGGATGATGGACAGGCACCCCCTATTGGATTTATAGTCATTAGGAAAAAAAATCCTGCAGCTCGATTGAGCTCCAGGTTATGTTCCACTGTGGTGTACAGGAACTTGGATGACAGTGGCCCCATTTGCCAGTATCCAAAGCCAGCTCCATACACACATAGTCAAAGCTGTGAGAGTGGCAGAAAAGGATACAAGGGGTGAAGGCAGATTTACCCACCACAGGGACCAACCCTGGGCAAACTGTGAGGTATTTATTATTATTATTATTATTATTATTATTATTATTATTATTATCAGACATTTTTGCTAGTATGGGACCTTCCGGCAGGGAAACAGAGCTTAAGCATATATAGCTCCACCCACTGTATCAGTGAGGTTTTGACTTGGGGGGCACTGCTGAGTGACTCACCTTACAGGGGTGGAGTCAGGTTCTCTCAAGACTCCCACAGGCCTTGGGACCACCAAAGTCCACAGAATCTGTGACTGGACACACAGGACCATACGACCAGAGCCACTGTAGGTTGAACACTCAATGTGCAACATAGAGATCTCTGTCCTGGTAGCAGTAAAACAATCCTGAGCCATTCCTCATAGCCTGGAAATAGGCTGCACCACCTCACAGTGTGTCTGGCTATTAGATGCATATTGACCTTAAGATACTGCTTTAAGCAGTGCCAGATTGCCAAGCAATTCAACTGCTACACCAAAGCGGCCCTTTTGGATCTAAGTCCAGAAGACAACAGGAGCAGACAGCTAAGAACATCCAAAAGGCCAAAGGTCTGAGAAAAAACAGAAACAACAGAATCAGGGAGACATGACTCCAACAAAACACAACTATGCCATTTCATCAAATCCTGACCACCTCACCACAGCTGAAACACATGAAAACGAGGACAATTCTACATTATGGAAAGTGATAGAGTCCCTTCAAGAAGAATTTAAATCTATGAAGGAATTCAAAGAAGCCACAATTTCACAAGCAAAAGCAATGGATAATAGCATTAGAGAGCTCCAAGAAAAGGTGGCTCAACTTGAACAGGAAAAAGACAGGGCAATGAAAGATTTCCAGGCAAAGACAAGCAAATTGGAGCAGGAAATGTAGAAAGTGAATAAAGTCATTCAAGCCATGAAAATGGAAATGGAAACAATAAAGAAAACACAGTCAGAGTTAAAAGTAGAAATGGAGAATCAAGAGAAGAGAACAGGAACTACAGATATGAAAAATAGGATACAAGAGATGGAAGACAGGATCTCAGGCATGGAAGATTCCACAGAAGAAATCAGTACAACATCCAAAGAAAACTAGAAAGCTAAAATATCTCTCACCCACATATACAAGATCAAGGACTCAATGAAAAGACAGAACCTAAGAATTATAGGCATAGAGTAAAGAGAAGACTCCCAACTCCAAGGTCCAGGTAATATCTTCAACAAAATCATAGAAGAAAACTTCCCAAACCTAAAGACATGCCAATAAAAATCCAAGAGGCTTACAGAACACCAAACAGATTAGATCAGAAAAGAAACTCCTCTTGTCACATAACAATTGAAACTCCAAATGTACAGAACAAAGAAAGAATATTAAAAGCTGTAAGAGAAAAAGGTCAAGTCAAATATAATGGCAGACCCATTATATGGGTCTACTTCTCCTCAGAAACTTTAAAAGCTAGAAAGGCCTGGTGAGATGTCCTACAAGCTCTGAGAGAACATAGGTGCCCAGCCAGACTACTATACCCAGCAAAACTCTCTATCAACATAGAGGGAGAAAACAAGATATTCCATGACAAAATCAAATTTAAACAATATCTACACACAAACCCAGCCATACAGATGATCCTAGAAGGAAAATTCCAACCCAGAGAAAATAACTACTCCCAAGAAAATAGAGGAAATACAAAACTCCACAGCAAATAAACAAAAAGAATCACAGGACAACCACCTATACCAAAACAATGGGAAATAACAACCATGGTCACTAATATCCATCAACATCAATGAAATCAACTCGCCAATAAAAAGACACAGACTTACAGATTGGATCCTTAAACAAGACCCACCATTTTGCTGCATACAAGAAACACATCTCACTATCAAAATAGACACTATCTCAGAGTAAAGGGATGGGAAAAAGGTTTTCCAAGCAAATGGACCCAGGAAGCAAGGTGGAGTAGCCATCCTAATATCAAACAAAATAGACTTCCAACTGAAGTTAATGAAAAAAAGACAGAGAGGCGCATTGCATTCTCGTTAAAGGAAATATTTATCAAGAGGACATCTTAATATTGAACATCTATGCCCAAATACAAAGGCATCTACATGTGCAAAAGAAACGCCTCTAAAACTTAAATCACACATCAATCCTCACACATTAGTAGTAGGAGACTTCAACATCCCACTCACAACAATGGACAGATCATCAAGACAGAAACAAACAGAGAAATAATAAGTCTAACAGAGCTCATGAACCAAATGGACCTAACAGATATCTACAGAACATTAAACCCAAACACAAAAAAATAAAGTTTATTCTCAGCACCTCACAGAACCTTCTCCAAAATCAACCATATAGTTGGACACAAAGATAGTCTCAACAGATGCAAGAAAATTGAAATAACCCCTTGTATCTTATCAGAACACCATGGAATAAAGCTGGAAAGTCTACACTCACATGAAAATTGAGCAACTCTTTACTGGATGACTACTGGGTCAGGGAAGAAATAAAGAAGGAAATCAAAGACTTCTTAAAATCCAATTAAAATGAAGGCACAACATACCCAAATCTGTGGGACACAATGATAGCTGTGCTACGAGGAACGTTCATAGCAGTAAATGCCTTCAAAAAGAAAATTGTGATGGCTCATATTAGCAAATTAGCAGCTAAACTGGGTGAACTGAAAAAAAAAAAAAAACGAAGCAAACACTCCCAAGAGGAGCAGCAGGCAGGAAATCATCAAACTTAGGGCTGAAATCAACAAAGTAGAAACAAAAATAATGATAAAAAACTCAATGAAGCCAAGAGTTGGTTCTTCGAGAAAATCAACAAAATAGACAGACCCTTAGCCAAATTAACTAAAAGGCAGAGGGAAAAAACTCAAATCAACAAAATCAGAAATGAAAAGAGAGAAATAACAACAGACATTGAGGAAATCCAGAGAATACTTAGGTCCTAATTTAAAAATCTATATTCCACCAAATTTGAAAACTTAAGCAAAATGGACAATTTATTGATAGATTCCACCTATGGAAGCTAAATCAAGATCATGTTAACAGATTAAACAGTCCTATAACCCATAAGGAAATAGAAGCAGTCATTAAAAATCTCCAACCAATAAAAGCACAGTGCCAGATGATTTTAGCACAGAATTCTACTGGACCTTCAAAGAAGAGCTAACATCAATACTCTTCAAACTCTTTCACCAAATAGAATCAGAAAGAACACTGCCAAACTCATTCTATGAGGCCACAGTCACCCTGAATCCTAAACTACACAAAGACCCAACAAATAACTTCAGACTAATCTCCCTCATGAACATAGATGCAAAAATACTTAATAAAATACTAGCAAGCCGAATTCAAGAATACATCAAAAGTTTCATATACCATGATCAAGTAGGCTTCATCCCAGGAATGCAGGGATGGTTCAACATATGAAAGTCTATCAACATAATTCACCATATAAACAAGATGAAAGAAAAAAAACATATGATAATCTCGCTAGATGTAGGAAAAGCATTTGACAAAATCCAACACCTGTTCATGATAAAAGTTCTGGAGAGAACAGGCATACAAGGACCATACCTAGAAATAATAAATGCAATAAACAGCAAGCCAGTGGCCAACATCAAATTAAATGGAAGGAAACTTGAAGCATTTCCTCTAAACTCAGGGACAAGACAAGGATGCCCACTTTCACCATATCTCTTCAATATAGTACTGGAAGTTCTTGCTAGAGCAATAAGACAACTAAAAGAGATCAAGGGGACACAAATTGGAAACAAAGAGGTCAAATTATCCCTATTTGCAGATGATATGATAGTATACATAAGCAATCCCAAAAATTCCACCAGAGAAGTCTTCCAGTTGATAAACACCTTCAGCAAGGTAGCTGGATACAAAATTAAATTTAAAAAAATCAAAAGCCCTTCTTTATACAACAAAAAATGGGCTGAGAAAGAAATAAGGGAAACCACCCCCTTCACAATAGCCACAAACAATATAAAATACCTGGGGGTAACTCTAACCAAGCAAGTAAAGGACCTGTACAACAAGAACTTCAAGCCCTTGAAGAAAGAAATGGAAGAAGCCTTTAGAAGATGGAAAGATCTCCCATGCTCATGGATAGGTAGGATCAACATAATAAAAATGGCCATCGTACCAAAAGCAATATATAGATTCAATGCAATTCCTATCAAAATACCAACACAATTCTTTATAGACCTCGAAAGAGATATTCTCACTTTCATTTGGAACAACAAAAAACCAAGAATAGCCAAAGCAATCCTGTACAATTAAAAAAAAAAAAAATCCGGAGGTATCGCCATCCCAGATTTCAAGCTGTACTACAGAACAATAGTAGTAAAAAGACAGCATGGTATTGGTGTAGAAACACACCGGTACATGAATGGAATTGAATTGAAGACCCAGAAATGGACCCACACACCTATGGCCACCTAATTTTTGACAAAGACGCCAAACCTGCACAATGGAAAAAGGACAGCATCTTCAACAAATGGTGCTGGTCCAACTGGATGTCCACTTGTAAAAGAATGAAATTAGACCCATACTTAATACCTTGTACAAAACTTAAGTCCAAGTGGATCAAAGACCTTAACATAAGGGTGGTCACACTAAATGTACTAGAAGAAAAATTGGGAAAAACCCTCGAACTTACAACTTCCTGAACAGAACACCAACAGCTCAGGTCCTGAGAGCAACAATCAATAAATGGGACCTCATGAAATTGAAAAGCTTCTATAAGGCAAAAGACAGTCTCATTCGAACAAAACGGCAGCCTACAGACTGGGAGAAAATCTTCACCAACCCCATATCTGACAGAGGGCTAATATCCAAAATCTACAAAGAACTCAAGAAACTAAAAGCCAAGAAACCAAATAATCCAATCAAAAAATGGGGGATGGAGCTAAATAGAGAATTCACAAAGGAGGAATCCCTAGTGGCCCAGAGACACTTGAAGACATGCTCAACATCCTCAATCATCAGAGAAATGCAACTCAAGATGGCGAGTGTGTGGAGAAAGGGGAAGAACCTTCTTCCATTACTGGTGGGAGTGCAGGCTTGTGCAACCACTATGGATGTCAGTCTGGCGATATCTTAGAAAACTTGGAATAGCTCTGCCTTGGGACCCAGCCATACCACTTCTGGGTGTACACCCAAATGACTCCGCATGGAATCAGAAGAAAGTTTCCTCATATATGTTTATAGCAGCCTTTTTTGTAATAGCTAGAAAGTGGAAACAACCCAGATGTCCCTCAACCAAAGAATGGATTAAAAAAAATGTGGTACGTCTACACAATGGAATATTACTCAGCTATCAGAAACATAGAAATTATGCAATTTGCAGCAAATGGATGGAACTAGAGAAGTTCATCGTGAGTGAGCTAACCCAGACTCAGAAGGATGCTCATGGCATCTATTCACTTATAGTAGGATTTTAGCTATATAGTAGAGGATATGGATACTACAACCAACACACCAAAGGGAACATGGACATAGTCTTTTTGTTTGTTTGTTTGTTTGTTTAGTTTTCTCTCCTTGGCAATGAGACACTTTTCACTGTTGGGGTAGAGTTAAGCATTCTAAATGTTAATTGGTCCTGTTTGCTGTCTGTTACTTATATTGACTCTGATTGGTTAAATAAAATGCTAAGGCCTGAGAATGGGCAAAGACAGAAAAGGTGGGACTTCCTGGGATTAGAGCAGGAAGCCTGCGCTTTAGACAGAGGATTCAAATGTTCCAGCCAGCAGCAGGAAGAAGGCATTCCAGCCAGGAGCAGCAGGAAGGAGGCACACACCATGGGTTAGAAAAAGGAACCTCATTCCACATGGCCAGGAACATCGGCATACCGTGGAGAATGGCAGTCCAAGGGGACGTATATGTATATATTGTGTCATATTTGGGTAATAGAATTAAGAGCTAGCTTAGATGGGCTAGGATTGCACAATTCAGGCCAAGGCTTGTTAAAATCCACGTGGTGTCCTGTGTGCTCATTTATAATGTCTGCTTAAAGATTAACAGCTGGCGAACCAATTACAATAACATAAATACTGGGTAAATACTTTAATTAGCCATATATTTTTTTACATTTCACTGGTGGTACTGCCTTGTTGGCTCCCAGTGTATGAGGAGGCTCTTGGCCCTCATATGATTTCTGAATTGGGGCGAATGACTGTTATGTTTGGGCACTCCACTCCAGAGGAGTGGGATGGAAGGGTAATGGGGTAGAGGGTGTGAGGGCAGGGCTGGGAAGGGGAGAAAGAGGACAATATGATGGAGATGTAACCTGAAGCAATAAATAAATAAATGTATTTAATAGAAAAAAAGAATGAAAAGAACATAAAAAAAATAAATGTGTGAAAAAAAGTATGAATGAAACATTCAGGCAAACGATATCTCTGCAAAAATTAAATAATGCATTATTGTTGTAAAGTCTTTTTATTATATAGATATATATAATATAAAGTTTTTATTTATATATCTAACACTTGGGAGACAAAATATTGATGAGTGTAGTTAATATTATTTTATTGGTGAATCTATAATTTATTTTTTCATAACACATTTCAATACATTTCTTTGTTAGTGAACAAAAACATATATACATGCACACATGCATATGTACATACATACATACATATATACATAGATGCATGCATACATACATACATACATATAGATATGCATATACCCATGTAGTTTTATCAAGTTTATTCCCAGGTTGTGGTGGAAATCAGTTATGCTCACATTGACTCTGTTCATTGGCAAAAAAAAAAAAAAAATGATTTCTAACTATTGTTAAGTTATTTAATACAGAATTCATCATGTTTTTCATACATACAATTATATGCAACTACATACAACTATATATAATTATTTATATACATATAAGAAAATTCATGAGCATATTGTCTAAATGAATGTATTTTTAAAGTTTGTTTACATATAAGGGCATATATATATATATATATATATAAACCTTGTTCTTTATATATGAATAAAACCAAAATAAAATAATTTAAGCCAGATGATATATAATATTCTACCATATTATTAAGAAAATGTGATTTAAAAGTATCAAACATATATGACAGGTTATCGGAAAGCTTATAAAACTACAAACATCCAGAGTAGAATGTAAATAAAGCAAGAATCCACATTCCTGGGGATTACATGGAAACTAAATCTAATTTAAATTTAAGTTTTGAAAGTTATAATGATGACTACATGCCCGATTAAAATTGGAAAAAGATGTTGTAACAAGATACCTAAATTTATACCAACTCCATATGGATTGAATTATATTATGAGGCTTTCAGTAAATATAATGCAACAAAATTTTAGTTAAAAATTAAAATTGTCCAAATCAAAGTAAAGGGGAGTATTTGGTTAAAATAATATTAAAATTCCTAGTTCTACTTAACATTAATTTGCATTGATGAAGCAACCCCTCTCTCTTAAGTTCATATCTGCATAAAAGTTGTATATAATCCTTTTATAAGGGATATTTTTGGATAGCCAAAAAACGGACAATAGCTGTATCCATAGTGATTTTGAAATATGAAAGAGAAAGTCAGGCAAACTCTCAAATGCACTTGAAAACAATATAGTGAGAAGAACATGAAACCCTTTAGCTTCAGGACTCCATTTGTTACTAACAACCATACATAGAAATGTCCATAAATGGTCGAAATGTTGACTGAGACTTTATTCTTGCTATGTACTATGTTCAAAGGTCAAGCCTGGAGAGGTTGTAGGCTTTAGGGTAGGTAGAAAGTGCTATTGTTTTTTTTTTTTTTTCCGTATCTTGTGTCTTAGTTGATTTTATGTTAATGACAGGAAAAGGATCACATTACTAATCATCTTAAAGCAAGAATGATGAGAGCCAACAGAGCTGGATATTTTAAAAAGTAGGAAATTCAGTTTTGGATGTTTATGTTACTCAGGAATTTGTAATTTCATTTTTCTTTCTTATATTATTAACCTTGTCTGTCTTAACCCAGTTATATTATGTTATTGGCTGAGTTAGGCAATAGTCTTTATTTTTCCCTAAGAATTGTTTCTGAAAATGTCTCTGGATCAGATCCTATAAGAACAAAATTATATTTTTTGACAGTTAGAACTTGCTAGGAAAAACCATGTGGTTCCAATATTTACCTTGGGAAAATACTTTAACAGCTATTTGCATATACTGAAGTTTGATATAATTATATACATGAGCTGTGTACTCTTCTTTCATCACTTTTTCCATTTCATAGCAGATTTGGTGTATTAATATTTTAAGAATGTGCTCATTTCTAATTCACTGAAGTCAAGGTTCTCTCTCTCCAGTTGTCAGTTTCTTAATTCATGTCTGACCTCTGCCTTCCTCCTGTCAAGGCTATTCACTGACATATTTTTGTTGTTGTTCTTGTTCATTTATTTCCACTCTGTGACAGGCTCTTGTGTGCTGATTTCAATGAGAAATGTTGCCAATAGGCTCCCATACCTTGGTCCTCGGTTGGTGATGGTTTCTGCAGAGTTTAGTGGAGCCTTCACAGAGAATCATTGGGACCTGACTTTTGTGATTTCATAGCCTTTCTCACCTCTCTCTCTCTTTTTCTCCTTCTCTCTTTCTCTCTTTCCATTTCCTGCTTTTATTTGAGATGTGATATCCCAGCTTCCTGTTCCTGCTGCAATGGATGTGGCTTGCTGCCATACCTCCCTACCATTATGGGTTCACCACTCTGGAACCTTAAGCTCAAAATACTCTTCCATAATATATTTTGATCATGATATTTTAACACAACAACAGAATTAACTAACTTTGGCATTGATTTTTATTAACTCAATTCTTTAGTCTTGAAATTCTTAACCTCCTTTAATTGAATACATAACTTTAAATTTAAAATCATTACTTTCTTCAAACTATGTTATAAGACTCTAAGTATCTACCATTACCATACTATCCCAATACTTATGTATACATGGAACAAATTTGTTTAACATAGTTGTTGTGGAGCACAGTAATGAATGCTTGTGATCCAAGTCCTCAAGTAGTGGATGGAGGATTAGGAATTAAGGCCAAAATGAAGTATAAAATGGTATTGCATTTCAAAGAAATAAATACTCATAGATATATTATTGTGAGAGGTGGTAGAATATTTGCTTAGCATGGATAATCTCCTCAGTTTAATATCCATCACATAAAAAAAGACTACATGAAGACTCCCAAAAAAGTTAAGTGAAATGTCACACAATATGTTTGATATGATTAAGTAATAACTGTGCTACTTGTAAAACATGGTTACTCTAAGAGATGAATGAATGTAATTAGTATCTGCTAAAGATAGAAAAATGCACATTTATATTTCATGTCTTAAATTAAGAAGTTTATAGTCACCCCTGAAAAACTAACAAGATAAATTTAGTACTAACAATATATGCTTACCAAACAAGCACACTGCATAAAGTGAAAACCTCTTCCATGGTGACACAGTTTATGGTATATGCACAGTCATGGAACAGGACTTTGTGATTCTCAGAATGAGTCTATAACTCTGTGTAGATCTTGCCCTAATGTGTCATAATGATGGGTTTGAGGGACAGTTTGTCTTAATGTGCCCCCCCCAGCAATTGGAGTGGGGACTATCCCTGACACCTACTCTGTTGCCTACAGCTTGAAATCTTGCCCCTAGCTGAGCTGCATTGACTGATATAAGTGGAAGGAAGAGGATGCAGTTTGGATGTGACTTGAAGTATTGGGGCAAGTGGTTCGTTGGGTCCTTTTTCTGAGAAGAAGGGGAGGGGAAATGGGGGCAGAGGATTGGGAAGAGAGGATGAGTGGTGGCTGTGAATGGGATATTAGAATGAATGAATAAATAAATTTTAAAAAGACATGTGTGTGTATATATGCACATACATATATAAGTATATAAACATATTCATATACTCATACTTATTTAATCATCTAATACAATTGGAATATTTGTCATTCGCCATATCTTTTTGTGAAATGTAATCATTGTAAAACAGGTAAATTGAGTTAATTAATATGTACTACTTCATATACTTATCATAATGGTCAGGTCCTTTAAATCCTGCACTCAATAATTTTTTAAAACATTGTTATTACACATAGCCACTATATTTTAAAACAGCTTGCTTGAACTTATCTTACTTTTTTGTCAAACTCTACCATTTCAACACTATCTCCAACTTTTCTCCATACCCAGCTTCTCACCACCATTCAACTTTTCTTCCTACCAAACATAAACAATATCATTGAAGTTTGTCATTCTCTACCTGACTTCTATTATTTCAGAATGTACTCTAGGATTATCAGAAATTACAGAACACAAATGAAACAAAGGAGAAAAAATATTCACATGTAAAGCCAACTCCTAATTTAATCCCCAAACTAGTGACTATATTAGTAAAACTTTGTAAAACTGTAAACAGTGAAATCATCAATGGTTATCATTTAAGAAAATTCTATTAGTTGCATGAACATGTGGAAAATGAGAAACAGCAATAATATTGTCTAAATTTGTTGATAAATATGTATACTATAACAGGGTTTTAAAAGAGAAATAAGTTATATATTGTTCAAATGCTGGTAGGCAAAAAGTTGATAATATTGAATAGAGTGATTACAAAAAAGAAAGAAGGAAAGGTTGATTCAAAATAGAGTCATGGTTGATGATGACACAAAGTTAGAAAAATAGTAGGTTAGTTCTGGATAGAGAAATCACTAAGTTATACAAGAGGTTATTGATATCACCAAACCAATGAATGATAATCTTTCATTAAAACCTGAGCAGATTAGAGATAGCTTTTACTTTGAAGAATCTCCAGTGTGAGATGGTTGAATTAGTGGCAAGCCTATCTCTTGGCATGTAAAAACTCCTGGCTCCAACTGCAGAGAGACTGCTGTCCAAAAAGGACAAAACTTAGTAGCAGGGAAGTCGACAGCCTAGCTCTGCCAAGACAGGGTAGGTTAGTCCTGCACAATCCCTGCTCTACAATAAATGTCTGTCAGAGAAACAGGACCAAAAGACTGAAGACTGATGCTGGAATGTATGGAGAGAAAATGGGAACTGTCCAGGTAGTCACTGGTTTGTCATTTCTTAGTATTGGAAGCTGCAGGCCCTGCACTTCCTATATAATCAGATATATTTATCCTTCTCAGCTCTCTGAGGTGGTTTAAGAATAGACAGCTTGAGTCTCATAGCTAAATTTTGAGTTGTTTAGGAATCAAGAGGGCATTCTAGATCTAAGAAGATGGTTATAATAGTGATGCAAGTTAGTATGAAAACTAAGTCAGTTATAGAACTTTAAACTCATGGAGATGGTTAGAAGGTAGAAGGTTAAAGTCAGGGGCCAAATATGTATGAACTGGACATTGGGAAGGTATACTGGGCCATTTAACTCTCATAAATGTGGCATATTTAATTCTGCTGTTTTGTATAGAATTTACTGTTATAAGAGAAAGAACCATTTGTTGGATTGAAAAGGGAAACTGTTGGGGGGGAAGAGGGTGGAAGGGTGGGACAGGAAGGGGGAATAGGGAAGGGTTTGCGACTGAGATGTAACTTGAAAAAAAAATAAAGTACTTTAAAAAAAAAAGAGATAGCTTTTACTCAATTTGCTGTGACATGGCAGAATTAAGGGCTTGAAACAATGTATACTTTACAGCCCATGGATGGAAAGTAATACTCTTGGAATTGAGAAATAAATATGACTATATTTTACCAAATGAATTCAACACTTCATAATAATTATCAGAAATATATAATGTATATTTATTTCACACTTACCTTGTTTATCGTTATAAATGCTTTCAGTGCAATTCAATGGCCTGAAGCAAATAATTTATGCTGAACAAAATTATAGTAGACAATTATTTCACTACAGTTAATAATTTCGTTTTTTGTTCTATTCAGATACTTTACATTAGGGAAGTTATTGCACTTATAATGCCTTCTCACTATAAAAGAAATCATATTTGTGACTAGTTCTCATATTATTGGAATATTGCCAATGGTGTAGGTTCTTGTGCATGACTGTGGCTCAGCCTTAGGCATCCTGATTTCTATAGAGCATCTATGGATGTGAATATCTATGATATCTTTGTATATGGTAAATGTTCACTGAAGAATTAATCACTATTTTTGTTTCGTTCTCTTTCTTTATTCCAATGATGTCTTGCAGAAGAACAATTTCTAGAAGCCAAAATATTAAAGAAAATTAAATTTCTATTGTTTCTGATTATTTTTGCTATATGTGTTAATTCCTTACAGTAGAATTACTCAATTTTCCACTACATATTTTTTCTTAAGCACTATTCATGTTTTACTTTATTACCCTTAAATATCTTTGCTTTTGTTTCTTATACCAGCAGTTAAAGCTCATTTTTCCTACCTTGAATAATTCCTTTATTTTTGTACTGAGATACACCTTGCTAGGATGATCCTTCAGTTCATGTTTTTTATTATCCTCATATATGGTCAAATTTATTGGCTAATATTCCTCTGAAATTTATTTAGTATTCTACACTTTCCAATCCTATCTTCACATCTGGGCATAATACTTATTTCACCTCTTTTATTAATTGCCTTTCCTGTATTGTTTTCTTGGATTGATACTCTGGTTTTAACCATATCTTTGTATGATTGTTCCTCCATAGAGTAAAAACAGAGATAAAGACTATGCATTATATTGTCTCACACACACACACACACACACACACACACACACACATACACACACACACACACAAACATACACACAGATAAACGGAGCTAATTGAAGTTAACTTCATAGCTGCTTTATTTTGTTTTATTTTTTGAGTAGTTCAAATTATATTCTAATGTAAGAAATAGTTACTCAGAATTGGTCTATTGGGTATATAATAATTTGTATGACTTCATTCAAAGGACTATGAACAAATGGAGGTGAATCTAGAGCATCAGATTTAAAATAAGAAGGTGCTGTTTCTATACCAGTACCATGCTGTTTTTATTACTGTTGCTCTGTAGTACAGCTTGAAATCTGGGATGGTGATACCTCCAGATGTTTTTTCATTGTACAGGATTGATTTAGCTATTCTGGGCTTTTTGTTGTTCCATATGAAGTTGAGAATAGCTTTTTCCAGGTCTATAAAGAATTGTGTTGGTATTTTGATAGGAATTGCATTGAATCTATATATTGCTTTTGGTAGGATAGCCATTTTTATTATGTTGATCTTACCTATCCATGAGCATGAGAGATCTTTCCATCTTCTAAAGGCCTCTTCCATTTCTTTCTTCAGGGGCTTGAAGTTCTTGTTGTATAGGTCCTTTACTTGCTTGTTTAGAGTTACCCCCAGGTATTTTATGTTGTTTGTGGCTATTGTGAAGGGGGTTGATTCCCTTATTTCTTTCTCGGTATATTTGTTTGTTGTATAAAGAAGGGCTTCTGATTTTTTTGAGTTAATTTTGTATCCAGCCACCTTGCTGAAGTTGTTTATCAGCTGTAAGAGTTCTTTGGTGGAGTTTTTGGGGTCGCTTATGTATACTGACATATCATCTGCGAATAGGGATAATTTGACTTCTTCATTTCCAATTTTTATCCCTTTGATTTCCTTTAGTTGTCTTATTGCTCTAGCAAGGACTTTCTCTTGGCATGAAAAAACTCCTTGCTCCAACTGCAGACAGACTGCTGTCCAAAAAGGACAAAACTTGGTGGCAGGGAAGTCGACAGCCTGGCTCTGCCAAGACATGGGTGGATAGGTCCTTCATAATCCCTGCTCTACAACAAATGTCTGTCAGAGAAACAGGACCCAAAGGCTGAAGACTGATGCAGGAATGTACGGAGAGAAAATGGGAACTGTCCAGTCAGTCACTGGTATATCATTTCTTGGTTTTGGAGGCTGCAGGCCCTGCACTTCCTATATAAGCAGATATATTTATCCCTCTCAGGTCTCTGAGGTGGTTGAAGAATAGACAGTTAGAGTCCCATGGTTAAATTTTGAGTTGTTTAGGAATCAAGAGGGTGTTATAGATCTAAGAAGTTACTCTTAAAATTGTGTTGCAAGTTGGTGTGAATGATGAGTCAGATATAGACCTTTAAACTCATGGAGATGGTTAGATAGTAGAATGTAAAAGTCAGGGGCCAAATATGTATGGACTGGACATTGGGAAGGTATGCTGGGCCATTTAACTCTCATAAATGTGACATATTTATATCTGTTGTTTTGTATAGTATTTACTGTTGTAGGAGAAGGAACCATCTGTTGGACTGAGAGGGGAAGCTGCTGGGGTTAAGAGAGTGGAAGGGTGGGATAGAAAGGGGGAAAGGGTTTTTGACTGACATGTAACTTGAAGAAAAAAAAATAAAGTATTTAAAAAAATAAAATAAGAAGGTGCTTAAAATATTTATTTATCTATCTATCTATCGAACAAATAGCTTTTAAATTTTCCATCTGCCAAGGAACCCTAAAACTTGTTAGTGGACTCACGTCTCACCAAGAATGAAGCAGCTGGTGGTCTTCATCTCTCAGATGTCCTGTCTGATGCACGGCTTTGCTCACTGCTGACCTCATGCTCAGGTTGTTGAGCGTGTCCTGGCGTCACTGATCTTTGGACAAACCAAATGAACTGAGCTTTGGAAGTTATTCATATCAGTGGACCTTACACATTCTCTTCTAAATTTTATTGCTTTTTATAGGAGACAATGTTACTATATTTTTTATTCCTATAAGAAATAATCAAATCAGATATACTCTGAGTTTGAAAATGTACCTTAACTGAGAACATATGCATATTGCATACTATTCCTATCCCATATAAGCATGTGGATCTCTTCAGAAAGGCTTGGAACAAATGTCTAGGGCAATACTTTCTTTGAAAATGCATACAATATATCACAAATATACTTTAGCTTTGTGAAATGACAAGAGAAGAACTGAGTCATTTGATAATTGCCAGAACCTTTCTCTCAAAACATACTAGGATCATGAGTCATTGCTTAGGTGACAAGATGTCAGGATATGACAGGATATCCCAGTTATATAACATGACAAGGAACTTAACTCGGTTTTAATGCTGAAAAATACAAGCCAAAGTAAAAATAAAAATGAAATAGGTCTTCCCTACTGTATTTGATGAAAAAATATCAAAGGACTTTATAAAGTGCTTCTATTTTTCAAATGTACAAACTCAAAATCTGAGCCAAAGAGCAGGAGCATTTAGAAAGGAAGACTCAGATGTTCCCTTAGTGTTTTATACACAATCTTCCAAAAATCTGGCAAAAGAACACAGCTCTGTCAGAGTGCCATATAAAGCATGAGGAAAGCATTTTTATTAAAAACAGAAGTCTTCTGTTGAATAGGAACAAAAATGTTGAGGAATATTGTACTTTTATAGATTTACTGCATCCCTGCTTTGCTTGCAGAGTATGCAACGTTAGGTAGATGTGTGGTCATGAAGAAAATGAGGCTTTTTTTAAATACAAGTTAAAATATATAGAATTAAAAATGAATACTTGTAAGCTTTAAAACTGAAAGGTCATGTAAATGAAAAAAATCACATAAATGCAAGGCAATCTGGTAAATTGGTGAAACAAAATAGGTCATTTGTGAAAGCTTATGAAATTAATAATTAGTTCACTTTTTTCTTCTTTTTTAAAGTTTAAGTTTAATTATTCATTTTACATCCCCCTCATAGCCTGTTCCCTCCTCTCCTCAGGGTTCCACCCTCCTGTCCCCTTCACCTCACCCTCCCCTTCCTTTTCAGCCCTCCCATACTCTGCCACCCCAGCATATCTGGTCAACTCAGGAATTAGTGCATCCTCTTCCATTGAGGTCATGTACCGTGTCTTTGTTAGGGGACAGTGATCAAAAAGCAGGCATCAGAGTCTATGTCAGAGGCAACCCCATTTCTACTTGCTAGGGGACCCATATGAGCTACCCATAGGTTTCGTATGTATTGGGGGCCTAGATCTAGCTCATGCATGATCTAAATCGATGTTTCAGTCTCTGTGAGTTGTCACGGGCCTTCGTTAGTAATCTCTGTTGGTCTTCTTGTGGAGTTTTTGTTCCCTCAGGGCCTTTGTATCCTTCCCCCAATTCTTCCACCAGATACCACATACTCCACCTAATTTTTGACAGTGCCTTAGCCTCTGTTAGGATCCACTGCGACGTGAAAATTCTCAGAAGGGAGTTATGCTGTGTTCCAGTCTGTAACCATGGCAGAGTATTTTAGTAGTGATAGGAGTTGGCTCTCTCCTGGAGGTAGGTCTCAGATTGGGCCTGTCATTGTTTGGACATTCCTTCAATTTCTGGTATATCTTTATCCCTGCACTCTTATATACAGGGTAACATTTGGGTTAAAGTTTTTGTGTTTGGTTGGTGATCCCTCCCTCCCCTGGAGGTCCTAACTAGGTAGAAGGAGGCCACTTTAGTGTCCATATCCCCTGCTGCTACGTGTCTCAGATAGAGTTACCCCTATATCCTCCTAGGAGCTTACCCTGCTGCAATCTCCAGCCTGTCTCAGAAATGATCACACTCACTTTCTTATCTTTCTCCCCACCGTCTAGCCTCCTGACTGCTCTCCCAAGTTGATTTCCCCCTTCACCCCCCATCTCCTACCCAGTTCTCTCTCTTCATCTGTTTCCACTATCTATTCCATTCCCCCTTCTTAATGTGATTCAAGTACCCTCTCTTGGGCTCTTTTAGTTGCTTAGCTTCCTTGGGTCTGTGGATCATAGTACAGTTATCCTGTGCTATGTGGCTAATATCTGCTTATGAGTGAACAAATACCAAGTGTATCTTTCTGGGTCTGTGTTACCTCACTCAGGATGATCTTCTCACTTCCATCCATTTGCCTGTAAAATTCATGATTTCCTTTTTGTTTTTTAAATAGCTGTGTAGTATTCCATTTTGGAAATGTTCTATATTTTCTTTATCCAATTTTGGTTGAGGGACAACTAGGTTGTTTCCAGTTTCTGGCTATTATTAACAAAGCTGCTATGGATAGAGTTGAGCAAATGTCCTTGCAGTATGGTGAGGCCTCTTTTGGACCCAGGAATGGTAGAGCTGGATCTTGGGGAAGGAATAGCCCCAATTTTCTGAGATATTGGCAGATCAATTTCCAAAGTGTTTGTATAAGTTTGTACTCCCACCAGCGATGGAAGAGTGTTCTCCTTTCTCCACATCCTTGCCAGCATGTGCCACCCACCCCTTGAGTTTTTGATCTTAGCCTGAAAATGAGAGTGGAAAGACTGCAACTGGAGGAACAAAATGATGCTGTGTGTCAAAAGGATGCTGTGAGTCAAAAGAATGCTGTGGGCCTGCTTCCATGTACTCTTTGCCCTGGAAGAAGCAGCCTTTGGGTTAGCAATATGTGCTTGCTGGGGACCTGGGGACTGGGGCAAAGCCATGAGTGGGCTGAGGGATGCAACAAGGGGAAGTTCTGTGTGGTCCACATGAGATGGGTATATTGGGACAGATAAGGCTGCTGGAGGTGTTCAGCAGAATAAGGGGGTTAAACTAGGGGATTGGATCTAGGGGAACAGAGAGCCACACATATATTCTAAGTGCAAAAAAATGAATGAAATGAACTTCACATTGATGGATATTAAGTCTGTACTTTGTTTTCTTCTATCTGGATCAACTTATCTTCTACCCTAACAAATGGCTTATATTTTCTGATATAAGATAAGTTTAAGATCATTTCTTTAGCTATGAGATCAATTCCCCCCCCTCAATCTCTCATCATCCTTTCCTCCTTCCTTCCTTTTTTGTTTATCTCCCACCATCCCTACTTCTCTACCTTTCTTGCTTTGCTTCTGAAAAAAATCACATAATTATACCATTCTTGTATCATTTCCTTACATGCTTTGTTTTCTTTACTTATTTTAGATTATAATATAATTAAAGCTTTCATTTCTCTTCCCTCACTCTAAACACTTCTATGTACCCTTACCACACTCCTTCAAATATATGGCATTTTTTCTTCACCAGTTATATATATATATTTTTTTTCCATTTATAACCTGCAATACATGTTATGCTACTTGTTTGTATGTTTTCAGTGTCTGAACATTTGGCACTGAACAACCAGTTGGTGTGTTCTTACCTTGGAAAGACCGTTTCCTCTGTTGCCTGTAGTTCTTTGTGTAAGATTGAGGCCTAAGGGGTTTTTTCCCTACTCACGTTGGCACATCTATCAATGTTATCCTTGTTCAACTCACATGTTGGTAAGTTATTATGGGTGCAGCTTCTGATGTTGCTAACAGACACAATATTACAAAACACTCCCTGGTTCCTTTATAATCTTTCTGTTGCCTACATATTTAAAAAGTTTCTTTGAACATTTACTACAAAACTGGCAATTTGTGCTCAGAAAAAAAATAGTTGTACAACTTATGAGTATATTCTACTCATTAAAGTTTCCAAATGAAGTTCTCCAAATGGGCACATATAAGTATTTTCATAGTTATTTATATGTTTGTATTAGGACTCCCCATTGGACTTTATTCAGGACCTTATTACTTGGCAAGGTATTTTTATAAAAGAAAATTAAAAAATAATTTAGACAAATTATATTTAGTAGAGTTTGTTAGAGATAAAATTAATTAAAAACATGGTAACATTGCAAACCAAAATTAGTTCTGAAAATTTCATTTAGCAGCATGTGCAATGGAGCATTTTTAAAAAGCCAAGAAAAGAATTTGATGTGCTGCAGCTCATTGATGCCATATTTGGGGATAATATGAAGAGATCCATCCTTAAATCTCACCATAGTTTGTTCCAATGAAAAGCTTGTGATTGATTGAAGATTGACTTTTGGTAACAGACTAAAGTGACAATTTGATACAGAAAATATTCTGAAATCAAATATTAATCTGAATATACAATAATTCATGTTGCATTTAATTACTCAGAAGCTCAAAATTTGAGTACAACTTTAGACTACTGCTTACTTAATTTTTAAAGCATCACTAAAGATTAATCTTAGAATAAAAACAACAAGCAAGAGAAGACCAACAATTTCTAACATGTTTTCGGCCATATTGATTATCCACTATACTATAATCAAGTATATTGTTCTGCTTCTTCAATTTTTGTAATTGTAGTGACCTAAAACAACTTAATAAGTATTAAAAGTTACAAATAGTGATGATTGCATCCTAAAACTAAAAAACAATAAAAATCTGGGTATAAAATCATAACTATAAGAATAAAACTCTGAGCAATGATTGGACTGTATGCTTTATTCTCTGCGGTTGTCTATCACATTCTTCTGCTGATGACAATAATCAGCTGTAAGTCTAATCGTTTTTAGTGTTCATACTGTGTGTTTTCAGTTCTATTTGTTAAAAGAATGAAGCTTGTGTGCATTGGGTAACTATAGCTTGCAACTCTGTGTGTTTCCATTTCCTCTCCCCCTTGTATTTGCTTTTTGAGTCCCATCTCTCTTTTCTACATCACCAAACTTTCATTCTACTGTCTTTGTAATAGTTCTGGCTCAAGCTCCATTCTTCTTTTGGCTCTGGTTTGTGTCTTGCTTTCTTCCTGGATGAGAGCCATATTCCCACCATCTCCACTCTTCCAACTTCAGCAACTGCAGTATGCTCACTATAATCCATCCTTATTTAGTTTGAAATTTGCATTCTAATTGGAAAGTCTGCACAATATTTTAGGCAGTTCCGAAGACCTAGAAATATACCCAATTGTCTAATATATACTTTAATTTAAATCACAGAAGAAACTTATCAAGATTCTCTCAAGTTTACATAGATTGAATTAGTTTTATTACTAGAACATATTTTTAATATCATTTGACTTCTAGGTGTTAACTTCTTTTTACCACCCACCCTAAAAATCACAAAAGGAAAGAGAAGAAAAAAGAGTTTATTGCCCTTCTTTAATCTCATGATATATCAAAATAAAACAAAAAAAAAACCACAATGTAAAAATCTCATTTTTTTCTTGACCTAGATAATTTTAATTAAAATCAGCACTATATTCTAAAACTTTTCAGTTATTAAAAAATAGCTATAAATCTAGGTCAAAAGGAATTCATCCAAAGATCTTTCTGGTCCAAATAGGATCCAATTTATTTTAATTTTTAAGTTGCAAATCATAATACCACATTGTCATTTAGTAAATTTGTTGTTTTTTTTTTTTTTTGCTCTTCCAAAAGACATTTTTGGAAGAATGGTAAATTCATTTTCATTGCTTACATTCAGTTTGTTGGTTTCCTTTGCACTGTCCAAGAAAAGAAGCCATTTGCTGTCTTCCTTTTGTTTCTCTGGCTCTTTTAGTATAACAATTTCAGTTTTGTAGTCCCTCAATGAAGGCTCAGGTTTATTCACACACACACCCATACATACTTCTGCAGAGAGATTCACACTTCATCATTATCAATCTTGGATATATATAGATGTTTCCAAAATAAAAAAAAAATATTCTTAAATAGACTAAGGGATTTTTAACTTTCAGTTGTCTCTCAAGTGTGGAACCAGTTCAGAAATTCCACTCACTCAGATAGGAGGACCTTAGGTAGATGATCCTTATTACAGAAAAAGAAAACTCTTTCTAGGAATATTGTCCCACTGTAGAGATCTGGTTGGTGCCAGGCAGGGAGAAGGGTCTTGAAATGGCCAAATACTAAGGGCCACTGATGACATACCCCTTTGATATTCTGCCTCTTAGGCCTCTTTGTGGGCACAATGAAATTAATACATGCCTCCAAGTTCTACACCAGCAACTGTGCCATTGAAGCTTTCTGTGCTAAATCTACTTCTCACTCTTTTCTGTACCCTTTTCATTACATATTTTTAAGATTTTAAGGTGAACTGACTACATTAAATTCTTGCCTTGAATGTGTCTTTAATTCCAAGTGTAAAATGTTCTCCAGGTGTCTTATTCTAGCATAGATCTGCACTCCCATCCTAGGCCCTCATGAAAGCCAGGGTCTAAGAATCATGGTTCCACTAGAAGTACTTAAGTACATAAGTATGCAAACTGAAAACAATAAATATAATTATTTTCCTTTCTTCACCATGGCAATTTTATTTGTGAGATATAATTAATAGGCATATTTAATGTTTATTGACATTTGGCAATTTGTTTTGTAATCACTTAAGTCAAATTTTCCCACACTTGATAAATACTTATGCATATAGGATTTTTTCTTTTTCTTTTAGTTTTTTTTTAAATTAATTTAGTCTTGTCTTATATACCACATCCTGACCACAGTTCCCCATCCCTCCTCACTCCTAGTTCTCCCTACCTCCACTATCAATTCACTTCTCTTTCTTTCCTTTCACAAAAGAGCAAATCTCCCAGGGATAGCAACCAAACATAACCACCAATCTCATCTTATTGCACCATGACATATAAAGTTGAAATAAGATGAGGCATATCCCCTCACCTTAAGATTTGAAGAGGCAACACAGTGGAAGGGAAAGAGTCTTAAAAGCAGTCAAAAGAATCAGAGACAGCCTCTGCTCCCACTGTTAGGAGTCTAGCAAGAAGACATTTAACAATGTTCTGCAAAAATAAAAACATTTCCAGTAGAATAAGTGATGTTGTATAGAATAAAAACTATGCAGATAATATGACAGCTAGCAGCATAATAAGTTAGCCAAAGGAAACATATTTTATTGGTCACATATGTTTCATGTACTTGTACCAAAATGGATGGCATTCCCTAATAGGTATTCATAAATGTCATGTCTTTTAAGATTTACTAATTTCTTATTATTTCCTAGTATCTTAATATAATACAGAAAAATATTGTACAGGGCACAGCATTGATATTGTAATTTGACACCTCCCCAGACCTTGTGCATTGAATCTTCATGGATTCCCTGCAGGTACTGCACTTATTTCAAAATTTTTCTTAACACAGTATACATCCTTTCTACTTTTTCCTGATATAGTACCCATGAAACTTTCTATTACACAGAAGGAACTGACAGTGTAATTATTTTTTAGAAAAATAATGGTTGATGATTACGTTTTTTTCCCAGTAGTCTTATTTTCCATAACTATGGAAGTTAGCTGCTAAGAATGAAGACTGTATGTCATGCCAGCTGATTTTTTCTGTGTTCTATGACTGACCTGACTATGTTCTATTAACAGTGGTTAGGCCTTTCTGCCTAAACTTGGAAGATAACCAAGAGCAGTAACAATAGCTTTCAATGTTTCAGGGTCTATGTTACCTCACTGGAAAAAAATTACAAAAGAGCTTACCATATTCTGACACTTGTCTATATAATTCATATATGTGTATATATGAATATATATGCACATTTTCAAGGATATATGCATATTTGCACACATATATGTGTGTATAAGCATATATATGTATTATATGCAGACATCCTGTAATGTACTATGTACTTTTCTACATGTGTTAATTATTTCCAATAAATAGGAAATGGTGTGTTCATCCCAAAGAAAATGAAATTGAAAACAACTGAGAGATCTATCATAATATCAGGCTCACTTAGTTGCTATTTAAAATTATCTGAGTCAGGCATGACCATGTACAATGTGCATAATTAAAACTAGTTCGAAAAATTTATTAATTTATCTATAGGTAAATTGTTTTATAAAAGCAAGGAATTTATTTAATCATCACTTTTGTTCTCTTGCTTTTGTCAAGAGACATATTGTTACCATATTTTATAAACAGAAATGTTTGTTCGATATGCAATATTTAATTATATATTAATTAGTAAAATAATTTTGATAAATTAACATTCAGTGTTAGTTCAGTGAAAATCCAGAAAGAACAATTAAGGTAGATTGTAGTAAAGAATTCTGCTGAATTGATGCATAATGTCAATTTAGTGATAAAAAGCTTATTGTTGACAATAAAAATAAACATCAAAGGTTCTGAAGATTTGACTATTCCTTTGCTATATTTGTGTGATTTTTATACAATGAGTACATTTACAAACTAATACCATCAGGTCATTTATAGTTAACCTGTAATAAATAAAAATTCATAGTAATTGCTTAATTAGACAGGGAGAAAGAAAATTAAATGTGAAATAAATCAAATGGAAGTGTATATAGTTAAGATCATTTTGTATGGACAAAGGAGTTAAGCAGAATAATTACTTCATAACAATAGAACAGACTATCACTAACAGCCAAAAGTATTGTGGACTGGCTGACCAGTGCATCTGTTTTCTTACTTAAAGAAAAGCAGTCGGGAAGGTAGTTGTTATTTCAATGAATGATTAATGTGTGTGAGTCTCTAAGAATTTAGTTAAAAGTTTATTACCATTACTGTATCAAAAATGTCAACAATTCACAGATGTAGTTTCATAACTCCATTACCTGTTTGTTTGAGTCTCCCTGGAATCTCCCTCTCAAAGTTTTCTCTTCATGGCTGCCTTTGTACAGTTGTGACTGAAGGCAGAATGATGACATGAGAATGTTTGCCCACATAGAACACAGACTGAAGTCGTACTTTTAAATGATTTATTTGTTGTTATATTAATATTTGTACCTCCCTTCCAACCACCAACCTGAGGTATGGGAGAAAAAAATGGTTAGTAGAGACAAAGGGAGCAGACTTCTGTTGGAGAAAGGTCTTATACATTGGTCTCAGAAGCTGATTTCTGTGCTAAGAGATCTTGTTACTGCCCTTTTTAAGGCACACTGTGATTTGTTAATAAAAGCTGTTGATTAGCTGGGAAGAAAGATTATAGGAAGGTAAGACTTCCTTGGACTAAAGTAACCATGGGTTTTACACAAGGGAAGCTCTCTGTGCCAGGAGACACAGAAGCAGACAGATGTGTCTGAGAGCTCTAGAAGGTACAGCAAGTCACATGGCTTGTTGGGATTAGCTGGACTGGGATTAATTTAGGTGAGCTAGTTGAAAGTCTACCCAGCTAAGGGCTAAGCATTGAAACATTAAAAGGTCTTGGTGTACTTAATTATTGGGAGAAAGGCTGCAGCGGGTTTCAGACTGTCAGCTAAGGCAAGCCAGGCCAGCCACAGGCCTCCTGTTAAGTCATGGTGCCTGCCCTGACAGGCTGCCACTGGCTGTTTCGCTGTCCTAATACAACAGTTTATAGTTATTAATAAGTATCATTGTTAACAAGGTTACAGTTTCAGACCTCTTTAGTATAGGTCCTTGGGGAAATTTGTCAGAATTCCAGACGTCCAGTCAAACAGCATACACAGGGACAAGTACCAGAAGAAATGGGATTAAGAAATAATCAGTAGCAATGACTCTAGTGGCTACTGGGCTCCAGCATTGGCATTGGCAGTGATGCACTTGCCATACCCTTAATTGCCTGGGCTGTGATCAAGAGAAGCTTCGCACCAGCAAGGTCCAGTAAAGTGTTGTCTGGACTCTTTCGGGTGAAGCAAAGCAAAGATAGGTGGACCTAGGTGAAAAGTGATGCCTCTCTGGTTTTTAGATTCCCTTTATACACTCTTAAGAGTCTGCCAAAGGATGTTTTCCAATCAATCAATATCATGCTCTGCCAACTCCCCCCATGAAGTAAGTACTTTCCTGTTGACCAAGATTATGTGCTTTCCAAGGAGTCCATCCATCAAAGGATGTTTTCCAGCAAATAGCATGTTCCTGCATGTAGCATTTTCCCACGGGAAAGCATAACATCCTCTCCCATCAGGATGTTCCTCATATTCCTCTCACATGTCTATTTTTCAGTGATGGGTAAAGATTTTCATATCCCACACTTGAGACCAAAACAAAAAACACATTCCTTCAACACAACTGTGTTTTTAAAGAAATCAAAACTTCTACCACATCAGATGTCTGTATTCTGTATGGATGACTAATAAAAATTTCAGTTTATAAATAATAATTTTTTCTTATAGCAAGTAATATATTTATTAAAATTTCAAATGTTTTACATTAACATAAATCTGAAAATGGTTGAAACTTTAAAATATTTTAATTTATTATGTATTTATTTATTTATTTTTGGTTTTTCAAGACAAGGTATCTGTGTGTAATAGCCCTGACTGTCCTGAACTCACTTTATAGACCAGGTTGGCCTCAAATGCACAGAGATCCATTTGCCTCTGTTTCTCAAGTGCTGGGATTAAAGGCATGTGCCACCATACTCAGATTAATTTTATTTTTTAATATTTACATCATTTTTATTATTGTCAAACTTTTATTTCTTTTCTTTTTTTTTTTTGTTATTTGCTCAGTATATCACTATGTAGCCCAGGGTGACCTCAAGTCCCTGCCATACTTACTTCTTCAGCCTTCAAACTGATCAAACTATGAGCTACTGTACCCATATGACATATTACTTATTAAAATGATAACACATAGTTAAATTGTGTAATAACTGTTATGTAGACTTCACATACTCATACTTCTTCAAAAACATCCAAAAATAGGTAACTTGTTTTCCTACAAATTTTCTAATATTATTCAATAATTTAGTTGCATTAAAGAATGTTAAATTATATTAACTTCACATAATGAACACTAAAACCTCACAAATATTTTGTTATCTTCAAGTGAGCATATCTGAACTGAGAATGATACTGGAACTATGTATTAGGGGCAGTTTTTACATACTGCAAGAGGAGGTGGAAAATCTGTCATAACAAGGAAATTGTGCATATTCGAGTAGAGAAAGAGGTGAGAAAATCACTGAGAGTAAAGCTACTGCAGAAACAAGTGTTTGGATCCATTAAGTACTAAAAAGACTATGTGGAGATGCTGATTTATAGAAGATTAGACACTCGCTCGGATGGGGGAGGAGGGAGACATATTTGTATTATGTATGCAGCTTGGTCAGCATGGTTGGGACAGACTGACATAAGCCAGGGATATGATACATTCTTCCTATAAGCCATTGTACTGAAAACTCAATTAAAATTTGCCTACTTGTTCTATATTTGGTGATATATATTAGTATTAGATATAATACTATATAATATAATGCATTATATATAATTTTATAATTATATATTACTGTCTTCTATTTAATTATATAAATATTAATGACTTCAAATAACCATGTTTTAATCAATAAAATTATTTTTTATTTTTGCAAGAATTTTAGGTAAGAAGTTGAACAATTTAAAAAACTTATCAAATATAGTGTTGAGCTTGCTTCTGAACTCCATGTGTCCATTGTCTCGGCATCATAGTTCACAAAAGGTGAGGAGCAAAACTGTACAAGAATGATCTTCTGAAAGAAGAGTGAAGACAGGAATTTAGTGTCATGCTGCGCTATTATAAAATTCTCAGTTTTGATATGTAAAAAGCTCAATGACATAGATAGAACAAGTCATAATTTAAAAAACGTTTTTAATGTAAACACTATTTTCCACACACTAATAATATTACATTGTGTTCTTTCTAAGATCCTTTCACATCTACTTCATTTTAATTATTAATGGTAGTATTTCAGCAGTTCAGGGTATGTATTATTTCGTATCTCTTTTTCTCATGTTGTCTGTTTGTTCACCACAATTGTCTGATATTTAACCTTAAGTATTAATCAGGTTTCTGTCACTATAAAACAATCACTGTGGATTAATTTCATGAATTTAAAGTTGGGGATATAATTCACTTATATCATATGAGGGACTACCTAGTATTTGATCCCCATTACTACCCTCAATGCAAAAATCTTTATAAATAATTTGAAAAACTGAAAATATTAACGGGGGATATGTGCCAGTCCTGCCTTCTGTATGGAAACTATTGGCTGAATTACAAAAGAGTATTTAACACATGTGAGATAGATTGCATGGATGTACCAGAAGAGAGAAGGATTCAAAAGTCAGTGTTACTAATTTTATTTATTTTGCATCCCAATCATAGCCCTCTTCTTCCGCTCCTCTGGTTCCTGTACTCCTGCCTCCTTTGGCATCCTCTTCCCCTTCTCCTCAGAAAAGGGGAGACCCTCCCCTCCCCACCATCCCAACTCCAGCATATACAGTTCCATCAGTTTAGACCGCTTCCTCTTCCACTGAAGCACCACAGCCTTGTTGAGGGGAAATGACCAAAAAGCAGGCCTCATAGTCCTTGCGAGAGACGGCAACTGCCCGCTCTATCTGCTAGGGGCCCACATGATGACCAACTGCATCATCTGTTACATCATCTGTTACATCATCATGCCTATAGGACCTAGGCCCAGTTATGCTATGCTCCTGCCTATAATCATAGCAGAGTATCATTAATAGTGATGAGATTGGCTCTCTCCCTGGGGGTAGATACAAGATTGGGCCTGTCATTGGTTGGACATTACTTCAATGTCTGCCATATCTTTATTCCTGTACATCTTTACAGAGTAAATTTTCATAGCCCATCATATTTCTTGTTATCTTACTAACAAAAATTTATTATAGGACTCACTCTCATACAATTTAATAATAGACAAATAATGGTTCTATCTCTCTGCTGTCTTGCTAAAAACATCTTTGAAGTATTGAATTTATGGTTATTCTGCATTTCAACAATAAGTTAAAATGCCATTACTGGTGATATCTTAAAAACTTGGCTTATTACAGATAATCAGTGCCTTTCCTACATTAGAAGAATATATTAAACTTCTCCTTATAGCTGTTTTGATAATATGTTTTATTTAATTTTGTTCAATATTTTTTTGTAGATTTTAAATTATCTTCAGTCCAAGAATAGTAACTTTTTATAAGTGAAAGTATTTTAAAGGGTGGTGTAAATGTGCGTAATAGATATTTCTCAAAGCAATTGAACATCTAAATGGATAAATCCTGTGGATTTCTTGGCTTAAAAGCACACCTACATTTTTCCAAGAAGATATTTCTTCTAGCACAGGGGCATTGTAATTGATAAATTACTGAGAATATGAGGCTTATATGTCAATTATACAAATATGAAGCTTCCCTTACAGGGTTAGGTCATGTTTGCACTAGGGTCTCGATTAGTAAATTAAAAAATCCTATTACACTGTATTTGAGACAAGAGTAAATACCATAGTAGTAAGAAGGATGTGAAAAGATGAATATGTGCATGAGACTATTATACAGTTAAAATTGGTTTATCACATATCACAGAGAGACCAAGCTTACAATTTGTGAAATAGTTTTTTAAAACTGTCTATTATTTTTTAAAAGACTGATATTAACTAGCACAATATATAATGTACAAGTAATAAATTTATTAGTATAAATTAACTGGAAAGTTAGGATTATATTGTGTTCTAAATATTGTTTTGTATTTCTTTTAAAAAAGAAAAAAGCATCTTACCCTCAGCTATCATCTATGGTTTTTCAGAAATTTTAAACATCTTTGATTAGCTTATGACATTTTATTATATACTTAATTTATAAGAATTTTAATGGAAGTTAATGAGAATTAACTGATAAAATTTAGAATATTACATTCTCAATTCCCTATGAGCCGTGTGGCTTCTTGAAAGTTTTCTTGAGTATGGAAGGATTTTTCAAAACTTAATTTTCTCCATTCATCTCACACATGCTATCTTGTGCAAGATAATCAGCATTCTGTGCATTCTTGTCCTATTTAAAAAAGTTTTCTCACAGTAGAAGCTATGACACTATAGAAAGCTATTTCCTTTCACCATTTTCTTTTATATCTTAATATGAAAAATAGCTACAATTCTGGTTGTGTGAAGACACAAGCTTCCAAAGTATATTTGTGGCAGCTTTTTACCTTTGTGTGTCTTAATAGGAGACATTTATTTAGTGAATTAAGTTGCACCTGAACTAAAAATAGGCTAATGAATCAGACTTACTGCATGGTTCTTTTACAAACTGTACATCAGATATAAAATAAAAAATATTTAGGGCCACTAACCATTTTTAATTCAGTATTTAAAGTACATATGGAAGACATTGAATTGAACAATTTATTAGTTGTTAGTACGGGTGACTTTCTTTTTCTGGCTTCAGAAGGGTTATACTCAAGAATGTCTGTATAGAATATATTAATACAAAGCCTAGTAAGAAAATATTTCTAACATTTAACTCTTGCCAATTAGAAATTTATGTACATTTTTCAATAATATTTTCTTAAAAATGTATAAAACTTGAAAATATCAAATAAAAATCAGATTTTGATTACAAAATGTTTTTGTATGAATTCTTCTACTTATGTCAAGCAACATTTCCATACTAAAAAATGATTAACTTCTCAAATACTCATATATTCTTACTTAAAAGTATAATTAAAAGAAATCCTAATAGGTATGTTAATTTCTGAGCATCTGAAACTTGAGGGTGCTGCAACAACATTATAAACTATATCTGTACATCATTATGGGAATATATAATATACTTTTTAGAGAAAGCATGTTGCATTGGTCAAATAATATAGTAATATTAATATAGTATATTATTTTAAATTAATATTCCTAATTCTTCACAGTTCAAGATGTGAGAACTCTGCATCTTTTGGAAGTAATGTATTTAAATTATTTACCTATCTGTGTATTATATTTAATTGGTCAGAGATGTTAATCCTTAACCTGCCATTATAAATGAGTACACAGAGACATCTAATGGATTTTAATAAGCCTTAGCCTGGATTGTGCAATCTTAGACCATCTAAGCTAGTTTATAATTCTATTCCCCAAATATGAATTCCCAATATATACATATGTTCCCTTGGACTGTTATTCTCCACACTATGCCGATGTTCCTGGCTTCTTCTCTTCTACCCAAGATCCTTCCTATCCTGTCTGCCCAAGAAGCCTGTTTACCTTTGCCCCACCTACCTTTCCTCTTTGCTCAGTCACAGGCCTTGGTATGATTAGAAGGCAAGGTAACACAGCATTACCTGATGTGCAGAAAGCAGGTGTCTGGGAGCAGGTTAATTAACATTTAGAATGCATACCATCTAGTTCAACATCTAGTTCCTTCCACCACGCCTGGTGCTCGTTGCCAAGCTCCTGACAATGATGGATGCTTTGACCTCCGGAACTCTAAATAAAATAGACCTGTCCTTCTTTAAGTTGCCCTGGATATGGTGTTTTATCAAAACAACAAAAAGTAACTTATATATTCTACTTCCTTTAATTTTTTTTCACCTCAAGCTATATTTAATCTTACTTATAATTTACTGCCTTATTCTTCCCTTTCATTTAAGTGCTTAATGAAGTTCATTCTTATTTCCTGTCCAGGCTTCCTACAGGCAAGTAGTCCAGTTTATAATCTCTTCCAGTACAAGTCAATCTTTGCTTCCATCGTTGTTTTCTCGAAATGAATGGAAAAGTGTGGGCTGGCCCAGTGTAGGCGTATCTCACCGTGTGCATTCTTCTTTCTTTCCTTCTGTCAATATAAACCCAGTACTTCTGTTTGTCATCTATAAAGTACTCTTTCAGACGTATTGATTTTTTTAATGTAAAATCTTGTTATACTTGTGGCTAAGGCCTTACAAATAATTGCTGCCTGAAAAACTATCAAAAAAAAAGAAAGGAAGGAAGGAAGGAAGAAAGAAAGAAAGAAAGAAAGAAAGAAAGAAAGAAAGAAAAAAAGAAAAGAAGGAAAAGGAACGGAATGAAAAGGAAAGGAAAGGAAAGAAAAGAAAAGAAAAACCAAAGGAGACAAAACAGACTTACTTCTTACTTAGACAATAAATTCAGACCCTTTCCTGTCTTCACTGGTGTTGGATTTCAATATATCTAGCCAATGAGTCTTGGATCACTCAGTGTGGGAAGACATAGGCACACCCCAGTACCTATCTCCCTGGAATCTCTCTTTGATATGAACGGAAGCTTATTTTCGTTTTAATTCACATAGAAAAAATGTTCATTTTTAAATCTTTGAAGTCTCTAGATGTATTTCCCTTTTTGTTTAATGTATTCATTGTTCCATTTTGCACATTAATGTTTACCTCTAGGATACTCTTGGTTGTCACATAGTTTATGAGATTTTCCTTAATTTTGATGATTTATAATTTTGAAACATATATTATATATTTTTTCTAGTTAATGGCTTCTTCATAAGTTCTTTGTTAACACCATCAAATTTGTCTCTGATGATGATTACGAAACACCATATGTCTCCAGCTGGTAAACAGTGCAAAATACTGTTTATTTTGCTGTCCCTTTCTAGAGAAACTACCTTTCTTGAGCATTCATTTCAGTGTCGTGTCCTGTGAACTCACAGGCCTGCTGGTGTTTGGAGATTCTTCTCTTATTACATCAAATTCTTACACAGAGTTGTTCCTTGGTGGACAGATAAAAAGAGTGTTAGCTCAACTCAAAATATTCCCAGAGATTTAGTACCTAAAGTGCTGTTTGCTTTATGAGTAAACTATTTTTTTTGCTTTACTCAAAAAAGTCATGTTTTTATTGTAACCATTCATATTTTTAACAAAAATGCTTAGTCTTACATTATTATTCATCCTTATGTTATATGTATGTTGTATTGAGTATTTGAAACAGCTTTCTTATGAATGCTTCATGTAGTTGATAGTCTAGATTAGATTACTAGATTACTAAACATTGTGTATTTACTTTATAATTCAGGTTAGTTAACTTGTAATCATAATTACATGTAAACAAACTGAGTGTCTTTGTGTGCAAAATATCACTTACATATGTTTATAATTTAAATGTATGTGATATTCCACATTCAAAGAATTACTATATTTAATAAATATAATAAACTAATAATTTCATTTTATTTTACTGATGATAACAGGATGCAAAAAATATAAATAGTTTTGAATACACTCTTTGGAACTGATTGGAAGAACTGTGAACAAAAAAATGAATGTGGAGATAATATGTATTTTGAGAAAAAATAGTGAAGGCATCTGTTGAAATGAAGTTGATTTTTGCAGAAATATGCTTACCACCAGGGAACGTTTTAGGTTTGATAGATTAGAATATTAATAGTCAGAGATAAAATCTGTGGTTCATTAGGCATTGCACTTGAATAGAAGCTTAAGATCACCTGTACAAAATGAGATTAATCATTCTAAAATTTTCAAGACACCTATGAAGTGACAGCAGGAAGTAATCAGCTTGAAGAAAATCATTCTAATGAGCTTCGGGAATGTTGTTTTCTTCTTTCCTGCCTTGATACTGTCCTATTAATTGTACTAAAATACTATCCATGATAACTATCTTAAGTTTCTTTTGTTTTATTCTTTTCGCTTCAAATTTTTGCATTTGTAACCATATGTAACAGGCTCCAGACATTATCATAACTGACACCATGATGGGATTATCGTTTGGGCCATAGAATTCAGTACATAGGCAGCCAGCCTCTGCTGCAGCGAGAACAAAAACCTAATCCATCAAAGTCCATAGTCCTCCGAATGTTCCTAAATGTCCCAATATTTTCACTTCTGTAGGTGTGCTTCAGGCTAGCTGTTATTGTAAATTTAGGCGTGTCAAGCAAGGATGTAGATTTTCTTCTTAAAAACACAACTTAAGAAAGACTCTCCAGTACACTGGGATCCCAAACACCCAATGTAGTCGCCAGCTGGCTAAGCCTTTTTTTGTTTGTTTGTTTTGAATCTGTGTGACCAAGTAGACTTCCCTGTGCATACTTCACAACATAAACTATAATAAGAAAATATATTGATCGGAGTCTCATTCAAGGTGATAAATAAGTGAGAGAAATAGAGTTAGAAAGAGAGATAATAAACACTGAGGAATGGAATTTAGAAATAATATAGTCAAAAAAGACATATCAAAATATCCATAGTTAAATTACAGTTTATGGACGAGAAAGAATTGAGACTCCTAAGTGAGTGCTTTACATATGGAGAGTGTGCAAGGCTAAATTGTGAAGTGCAAGATGCAAGCAAGCTGAGTTTTAAGAGCAGTAATTGGGTAAGATGATAAGCAAGAGATAGAGACAAATAGTGTGGTGGTTTGAAACAGAGCACCCCCCATAGGCTCACATACTGGAATGCTTGTTTACCAGGGAGTGGCACTATTTGACAGGATTAGGGACTGTGGTCTTGGCGTAAGTGTGTCTCTGGGGTTGGGCTTTGATGTTTCAAAAGACCATGCCAAGACCAGAATCTCTCTCTAGGCCAGTGGATCAGGGTTCAGTGCTCAGCTATTTCTCCAGTACCATTTTTGCATGTGTGCTACCATTCTTCCTGTTATGATGATAGTGAACTAAACCTCTGAAACTGCAAGTAACCCTTAATTAAATGGTTTCTATTATAAAAGTTGCCTTGGCCATGATGTCTGTTCACAGCAACAGAACACTGACTATACAGACAATAAAAGTTTGGCAGAGGCCACAAGAGAACTTTATAGTGCCTAACCATTACAGAGAATGTAATTAACACTTACAACCTGTGCATGGTAACCAAAAATTAAGAAATAATTTAAGGCCGGGCGGTGGTGGCGCACGCCTTTAATCCCAGCACTTGGGAGGCAGAGGCAGGCGGATCTTTGTGAGTTCAAGGCCAGCCTGGTCTACAAAGTGAGTCCAGGACAGCCAAAGATACACAGAGAAACCCTGTCTCGAAAAACCAAAAAAAAAAAAAAAAAAAAGAAATAATTTAAGAAAAAAAATTAAGGTTGACCATACAATTCAGTGATGGTCATGGCCCTGTCCTAAATCGACACTACCACTGAAAAAGTAAATAATAAAATGCTAATTTCACTAAGATCCCCTGAAGGGACCTAGCAAAAGTTTAGCAGTTTTAATGTGTCTGAGGAATGAACTCACATGGTGGCTGCAGCTGCAGGCCAGTTAAAATATTATTCTGCTCTAGTTCCTGATATTGGTCCTTATAATGAGGTAGCAGTAGTCAAAACTTGAGTATATACTAATAAAAACCAGCCAGGATTTCTGATGTTGAGAAGGATTATGGATGATTTCATGATTTCTTTCTAATCTACATAATCATAAAAATACTTTAAATTAGAAGGCTAAAACCTTAGTTAGGCTGGTTTGGGTCAGAAGACTACAAATTTGTTAGAGTTCAGTTTTCTGCTAAACACTAATATGAATTCTATATTAATCTAATGGTTAAAAATCTGCATTTTAGAGGTTGTCTTAAAATGAGAATATAAGCAGAATTAATACAGTGGTAGTATTGTATGGAGAAGGTATGAAAAAAATCAATAGAGAATATTAAAGAAAATACATAATAAGAGAGAGAACTGAGAGAGATGAGGAGAAACTTGGAAGAAATGAGCAAGAGAGATGTCACATAGGTAGGTAGGTGAGCTAACTAACGACATGGCTTAAAGTGGGAAGGATTAGTGAGCTCAGTAAACTGGGGTTCAATGCTATAAATTGAAATATATTGATGTATTTTATAAAGAAGTTTCTACTATACTGATGAAATTTGAAGGCACAAGTTCCAGACAGAATTAGAAGACAGAAAGGGAAAGCAGAAACCTAAACATAAAATGATAATCAATCAATCAGCATTTGAAATAGCATGCAATGTTCAAACAAATGGAAGTTAAGTACCCATTCACCTGAGTTGAATCTAGATCCATACACCAAGCTTCCCCTCCCTTCCTCTCTTTCCTAAGATATTCCCTTATTTTGAACTTTTAAATGTAATGTACACAGCAATATACTTTCTCTGAGTAGTTCTAACATCTTTAGAAATTCTGATCTCTTTTGTTCAGATAACAGAGAAACAAATACAGTTCAGAAGATTCCTTGCCTTACTTACTACAAACTTACTACAAAATGATATATCATGTCTGTCCACATTTCTAAGTTATGCTTAAGCCTATGGTAGATTATATTGCTAGAAAATCTTGAGGGAGTGAGTAGTAAGCCTGGGTGTCTTGAAAGATCTAGTGTATTCTGAGATCGAGTATAGTTCTCAATAGTATTTAATTTCTGCCTATGTGTAAGTGTTTGCATCCATGTATTTAGGACTTGAATTAAATACAAGTTGATATGGAAAATCTGTCAGAAGATTATCTACTTATTCAACAAACAGTAGCTGAATTTTTATTGATTCCATGATGATCCACAGGTAGAGAAGAAAAAAACAAACATTGAAATAATGAGAGTAAAGCTTTATCCCTAGTCATGAATGAACATCTACTAGCTATTATCATTGAGAAAAATATGATCGGCCTTGTGTCTATTTATTTGTACTTGTATACATGTAATCCAAGCCCATCTTTTATATGTTTACAAAAATGTAGGTGTTCACGTTAATAGTATATATAAGTTCTACTTAGGAAAGTTGTACATGATTTACAACGTTATACCTAGTCCAAAAATCTGGCTTTAATTCAAATATACTTTTCTATTTACAAAGAGCCATTCAAAATCCTTTTATGTGATAGTAAAAGGAAAGCAGATGGTTTCCCTGACTTCGGGATACCCTGTGCTTATTTAGAACATGTGCTTTGTGAATGAGATTTCTATTTCCATACTTTTTATTAGCTTCTCTTTTCTTCAGACACTGAGTAGTATAATGCTTGTAAACTGTGTATGAATAAAATCAAATAGACTAAACTTGAATGTATACAACTAAAATAGATTTCAAGGTCACCACAACTTTTGCTTTGGGCCACTTGATTGCACCTGGAATTAATAATTTTAAAATCTTGAATCACAGTCAACCAAATGAAACTTGACGTCATATGTAGTTTAGTGTTTTATTGTAGATACCATTCATTTATTCTAAAATAGTAATTTTCTTGAAAAAACTTACATAAATATATAACAATTACAAAAATCAGTTGGAATTGCTGATAAAGGTAAAGCTTCACTGATTAATAATCCAAAAAGATAAAGTATTTACTTAAATAGTTGATTTTGTGTGTCTTTAGTTTGAATTTTTTTTTTTATCTTTTCAAAGGATATAGAGGCGTAACTCCACTGTGAAATGTTTTTCTCTTGCTCTGAACACTGAACTCATTCCCAATATCACTCCTCACTAGTAGCAGAATATAATTTTTTCTACAATGGAGGTAAATTAGAAGTAAATTCAACTTAAGGAAGAAACTGAAGCAATATCTTGCTTCCATTTAAGAACAAGAAAATTATAAACGCCAGGTATACAGATTCCAATCACAGAGAATATTATTAAAAATATTAAAATTATTAAATAATATCATAATTATGACATTAAATAGGTCATTTACAAATGTTCCCATGCATATGAAGACAGCCATATTCATATAGCATTATTAACAAGATAAGCTTATAGTTATGATCATGAAGATAAGAATTTTTTAAATGCTAAATAATTAAATGATAACATCGTTGGTTACACTTGTGGTTTCAATTAGAATGGCCCTCAAAGATTCACAAATTTAAATGCCAGTCATCAGGGCATGACACTACCTTGGAAAGATTATGAGGTAGCTTGCTGGTGGCAATGCATCATTGCTTGTGAGGGACACTTGGAGATTTCAAAGCCCAAGTTGGACGCAACTCTCCATCTCATTTCTCTCTGTCTCTCTGTCTCTCTCTCTTTCTCTCTCTCTCCCTTATCTATCTATCTATATCTATCTATCTATCTATCTATCTATCTATCTATCTATCTAAATATCTATCTGTCTATCTATCTATCTATCTATCTATCATCTATTACCTATCTCTATCTATATTTCTATGTCTGTCTGTCTAAGGATCAGTATGTACCTCAGCTACTGGTCCCATCACTGCCTACATGGCACTATGTTCCACATCATGATGATAAACTTCTGAAACTGTAATCAAGTCCAGAGTTGCCTTGGCCATGGTGTCTATTCGCAGCATTAGAATAGTAACAAAGACTGTTACATTCTGTGAAAATATCAAATGTTCTAAAGAAAAAAAATGCCATGAAAATAGTATTGAAATATCCTACCTGATGTGTTGCTTAAATTGATCAACTGTGTAGAAATTATATATATTACTCCAGTCATATCAAATCAACTTTGAGTAGTCAAATCCCAGTCATATTTAAAGTTGTACAACTTGATTTGCCTTAAAACAAACAACAAAAATGTAAAATGCTATCAATCTGATTTCAAATATTCAATTCAACAGTTACAGTTAGTATGTCCCTATAAACAGTAGTGACCATATGATCTTTCATTAGAGTGTAGTAAAGCACTTACATACATGCATATGATATTTGATTCAAGTCCAGTAATAAAAATTTGCAATAGTAGCAACTAAAAATGTCTTTGTCCTCCTCCTCTGTCCTCCTTTCTGTACCTCCCACAGCCTCACCCTACCTCTTAGTGTTCTTTCTTAGTTTTCTTATCTTTTTTTTTTTTTTTACAAACATAGCTTCCTTACTCAGCACCTGCAGAATGTGCCAATGTCTTTTTTTTTATGTTTATTTATTACTTCAGGTTACATCTCCAACACAGTACCCTCTTTCCACCCCTCCCAGTCTCACCCTCCTACCCTCTACCCCCTATTCATTCCAGCCCACTCCTCTGGAGTGGGGGGGTCCCTACATAACAGTCCCCTGCCCCAGTTCAGCAGTCATATGAGGGCCAAGAGCCTCCTCATACACTGGGGGCCTACAAGGCAGCACCACTAGGGCAAAGTGTCTCATGAACAGGTATTAAATCTACGATAAAAAACAAAAAACAAAACTGTGGTACATCTACACAATGGAATACTATTCAGCCATCAGAAACAACGAAATCATGCAATTTGCAGCCAAATGGATAGAACTAGAGAAGCTCATCCTGAGTGAGCTAACTCAGACTCAGAAGGATGCACACGGCATCTATTCACTTATAATTGGAGTTTAGCCATATAGTACAGCATACCTATGCTACAGCCAGTGCGCCAATGTCTTTCTTTGAATGTTTTCTCATTTCCTTGACCCCAGTTTAAAAGGAAAGTTTGCATATCCTTTACAAAGCATTGAAACAATATGTTAATTCCAGCTGTGTTCGATTTTTTTCTACATACTCTGATAAGATAGCTTGTTGAGATAAAAAACAAAAATATATGTAATACTTCCACACAGGCCTTACATACATGACAGTTGATTTTTGTTTCTCTTGGGAGTGCTCTCAGACTTGAAGCTGTCTTTGGTGTGATTCCAAACTCTGTAGTGCACTTTACATTTCTGCTCATGGGCATGGAGAAAAGCCAGAAAATTAAAATAAGACAAAGGAAAACCAAAAGACTTAATAGACAAGGTGCCAAGCATGGTATTATAGAAACAACACATCACATTTTATTCTGTAGTGACAACAAACATGCAGTATCAATATTCTGTTTCAGTTAATTCTGAGAATGAGCCTTTGTTCAGATCCTGTGTTTCACTGACCCACCATCTTATAGTAAGGAGAATCTAAACATGTTTATGTTTTCTTTCTAAAACTCCATGGAAGAATGAAAACAAAGAAATCGAGTTTCAAAAGCCATATGGATTGTTTTAGCACAATTTCTAGTTTGTGCTTAAACTCTAAATCTTCGAGGCTGTAAAATCGTCTTACTCAAATGGGAATTTAAAAGTTTACTGTTGTAAATACTGTTTCAAAAGCTAAATTTTTCATCTTACACAAATAAAAACACTGAAATAAAAAAGGAACAAAGATCTTGTATAGTGATTGCAAAGGCATTTCTAATTCAATTACTCACTTTCAAATTAAAGAAGTTACTCTTCAAAGTATAAGGGTATTGGATGACCTGTAGTAAAATCTTTAATTTTAAAGGCTGAGTTAAATTATTGAATATACTAGCTAGATATTTTATTGTATGATACAGATTATACTTGTCACCAGAGAAAGTTGATATAGCACAACATAAAATTATGTACAAACTGTTCCTCAAATCTCAGGACTTTGAAGCAACCTAAAGTTGATTTGTTTAGGGAAACCTAGGTATTTACAGCTGTGGAGGGATGGAAATTTCTCATTTATTGTTCATTGTTCCTCATAAAGGTATTCATTTTCAGACTGTTCTATCATCAATATGTGGAGAGAAGACATTAAAATGACAGTTCTGTGTTTTGTTCTAGGAATAATTTTGCTGAAAAATGACAAGCATATGCAGAATTGCATGGCCTCATTTAAAGATCTGACTGAAGCCAACATAGGAACAACACAAGCGGTATGCAGGAACAGTAACCAGACAGCTCACTGAACAATGGATACTTCATCCTATTCACTGTGACTGATATCACTAGTAGGAAATACAAAGATCCTACAGTGTTTCTTAGTTAAATGTACATGTAATGTGGATTAATGGAATGTGTTTTGGATTGATTAAATGCATTTCAGTTTTTGAATAACAGTGATGTGATTTAGAGAAATTAAATTTAATTTGATTATTGAAAATTATTGGTCATTCATTTGAATTATATTTTGTAGTAGAAGAAATACCAGTAATAGCATCAGCTATATGAATTCATATAAATCTTTTAAATTTAAGTTTAAAATTAAGGAATTAAAATGTGGCTTCCTGTTGAACTGAGAGGGGCTGATATATAGGGATATTACACATCTGAGGAGTGGGATGGGTGAGAGAGGGAGGGGTGGAAGGAGGGCACTGTGATGGAGATGTAACTTGAAGTAATACGTAAAAAAATACAAAAAAACAAAAAAAGAAAGTAGCATCCTTCCCCCTCTAGAAGAGAACATGCATATTCTTTTCATTCTTATCCTTGCAACCCTTTTGTTCTTTATTTCTGTATTCTGTGAGTCCTGTCTAACACATTCTCAACAGATCCTTCAGATACACCTGCCATAACTTTTACTTTTATTACATATTTTCATGACTTTGTGAATATTCAGTAACAAAAATCATGTGTTATTGGAGACCTAGGAGATACATTGCGAGAAAAAAACTAAAATGATGTATTCCTGAATGAATTCCTTTTTCTAAGGTGACATTTGGAATAATGATAGGATTTTTATATGATCTCACAGAGAATTGTGCTATAGTTGTCTACTTAGTCTTTGGCAGCATTTACATATATTCAAACAGCAATGATTCAGTAACAAAAGTCAGGACTCCACTCAACATACGTCCTCCTCAATTCAGTTCCATTAGCATGATTAGTGTGATCATGAATGACTGTTTCGTTGTGAAAAATGTGGGCATCATGGAACATGTAATTTTCTGAATTCTTCTTTATTCAGACCAAATAAATAATTTAAAGATCATACCAATAAATAGTTCTAATTAAACAATGCTTTAATCCTAATATATGTAAAATGAATGCAATCATATTCCTTACTACACTAATTATTCTATTTGAAATTCATATTCATTTGGTAGTCTCAACATACTCATTGCCTGCTATAAATAACTACTAATGTCACTGCAGGTTCTTTTTTTTTTTTTTCTAGTATACAAGCAGAAAATTGACCATCTGCTGAAATTACTCAGAATCATTTGCAGCTATGAGGGTGTATTCCCTATTTTCTGACATGGCTTCATTCAGAAAACAATCACGCATACTATGCCTGTCATTATATTTTTTATTTGTCAATTGATGACTGGTCTGGCCCCTCTAAATAGACCTCAATTAAAGGTTATCTCATATACCGTAGGCCATTTTATATAGTTAATCATCAATAAATGGATATAAAATTTAAGAAATGTTATAAGTAAATAGATTAACTGTTTTGAAATAACAGTGTTTTTTGATTTGGTTTTTTGGTTTATAGCAACAAACAGAAGTATGTCTCACCTAAACCTTCAGTAAATAACTTCAAATAAGGTTCTTATCTAAGTCTCTGTTTAAGAAAATTTCTGGCTTCATCTGGTCATTTTTCATAAGGTGTTTTATAAAAGAGGACCTTTTTTTTCCATTTTGGAGTGTTTTGTTTCTACCATTATATCTTCATGAAAATAGGGCATTATTAAAATGCAATATAATGTACATGTGGGTAGATTTTCTTTATTTGTGAGATTATTAATGTACAGAATAAACCTATTATGACAAATTCTCTTTCAATTATTCACAGTGAACTTTATTTATGTAGTGGACACTGTTCTATTTTCTGCAAATATTGTTCAGTGACTTCAGAGAGTGAAAAATGGAGGAAATCACTAACTCTATGGCTCAGTGGTAGAGTATATTCCTCATTTTCAGCTTTGAGTTTTATCTCAGGCATCACAAAGATAATAATAATGTTTTATTTTATCCATTAAATAAATCCTTACTGAGCAAGTCATAAAAATAATCTACCTTTAGCTTCTGTTGTTACAAGGAATTTTGGTGAGCTCCTTTAGAATCATAACACTCTCTTGATTCCTAAACAACTCAAAATATAACTATGAGAATCTAGCTGTCTATTCTTCAACCACCTCAGAGACCTGAGAGGGATAAATATATCTGATTATATAGGAAGTGCAGGGCCTGCAGCTTCCAAAACTAAAAAATGACATACCAGTGGCTGCCTGGACAGTTTCCATTTTTTCTCCATACATTACGTCATCAATCATCAGCCGTTTGGCCCCATTTCTCTGACAGACATTGATTGTAGCGCAGGAATTATGAAGGACTTACCTACCCTGTCTTGGCAGAGCTAGGCAGTCAACTTACCTGCTTCCAAGTTTTGCTCTTTTTGGACAGCATTCTGTCTACAGTTGAAGCAAGGGGTTTTTCTTGCCAAGAGATAGGCTTGCCACTAATTCAACCATCTCCCACTGGAGATTCTTTGATGCTCATCTTCTACTTGGAGTAGAATAGGCGGTGCTGTGAGGAGCTGACATGTTTCAATATCAAAAGTTGTTTAGGAATCAAGAGGTTGTTCTGGATCTAAGAAGATGTTTTTAAAATTGTGATGCAAGTTAGTATGAAAGCTGAGTTAGATATAGAACTTAATCTCATGGAGATGGTTAGATAGTAGAATATTAAAGGCCGGTGCCAAATACATATGGACTGGACATTGGGAATGTATGTTAAGCCAAATAACTCTCATAATTGTGGCCTATTTATTTCTTTTGTTTTGTATTGTATTTATTATTATGAGAGAAAGAGCCGTTTGTTGGACTGAAAGGGGGAGCTGTTGGGGGAAAAAGATATACCTTAAACTTAAAAAGGGGGGAGAAGATGGGGGGTTGAGGGGGAAGAGGGTGGGAGGGTAGGAATGGAGGTAGGAGTAGGGAGGGGATTGTGATTAAGATGTAACTTGAAGAAATAAAAAATAAAAAGAGAAAGAAACAATGAAGAAATTTTCTCCTCTTTCTGTAGTACTCTTAGATTAGTGCCTTGCTCATCCATCGTCACAGAAGCTTCCTCCTGAAGCAGAAAGAAAAAAAAATACACAGACCCACAGGCAGACATTATTTAGAGAGTGAGAGACATTGGAACATTCAGGCCTAAAAAGGATATTTCTATTAAATGTCTCCCCTAAGGACTCAGGGGATCTCTTGAAGAGAGTAAGCAAAGTGTATGGGCCACAGGGGCATAAGGACACCCCCAAACCAAGACTCTCTTAATCATCATTATTAAAGCTCATATGAGCTCAGAGACTGAAGCAGCATGCAGAAAGCCTGCATCAGGTCTGATATATATATATATATATATATATATATATATATATATATATATATA
>CAJQZJ010034276.1:1659609-1699674 GCA_907164525.1 Lophiomys imhausi | reverse complement strand
TATATATATATATATATATATATATATATATATATATATATATATATTTATATATATCATGGCTTCTTGTTCAGTGTTTTCCTGGGATTGCTGAGTGTGTAAATGATGTCTGATTCTTGTGCCTTCTCCTGGGCCACTTTCCTTCTGTTTGTTTGTCCTGACCAATTCTGGTATGTTAGCTTCTGTTCTAGCCTATTATGTTATATTTTGATATTATCCCATAGAAGACTGTTTTCTTATGAATTAATGGAAGCCACTGGCTGCAGATGGGAAAAGGATTTGAAGGATCTAGGAGGAAAAGATGGGAGAGGAAACTGCAATCAGTACATATTATGTGAGAGAGAAATCTACTTCCAGTAAAAGGAAAATAACAAGAAAAATTCTCCCCTTCTGTCTTTTTATGCCATTAGATGAATATCAAGGATTTTAGCTGTACTATTACAACGTCTTTATATGTTGAATACTGGAAATTCTATAGAGTACTCCGGGGTCTTACATCATTTTAAACACATTTCCTTTGGTTTATTTTGCTTTCCTATAATTTACTAAATCATAAAAATACTTAAAAGTATGGTGACATTAAAGTCACATGCTTTTTCTCTGCTCTCTCACCACTCTCCCTCTCCCAGTGACAACTGCTGCTCTGCCTATTTTTCCATTTTCTCTGAACCCCAAGCTTCTAAGCTGTGACCCCAGTGGATTATACATTGAGGAATGTATCTGGTGAATTATTCAATGACCTTTTTGAAACCTTAGGGTACAAAATGATTTCTTTCTTGTCACAATTTTTTAGGAGCATTTTAAACATTTTTTAAAGAATATTAAAAGACAATCCCTGATATATAATTTCCCCCTCTCCTCTCTCTCTCTCTCTCTCTCTCTCTCTCTCTCTCTCTCTCCCTCTATAAAAAGCTAGTAGGTCTGTGAAGAGGGAAGCTAAATTTTGTATTTAGCTGAGAGCACTGGTAGGTTTCCAAAACCAACACTGCCTACTGTCATTAAGTTTCCAAAGCATGTGTGTTCCAGTATCAGTAAAGCAATGAGCCAGCACCACAGGGTGGAACTGCCATTCACCCTGTTCTTAACCAACCTGAATGAGAATTGAGATACTAAGATTGCCTAAGAGATTTACTGTATTTATATTGTATGATTAAATCAAGTCTGGCCATGTTCATTTGGTTCCTCACCACTTCATAAGTTGTATTTACTATCGCTCCAGTTAAAGAGAGTTTTTATGCACAGTAATTCAGTATCCACAAGTTAAACAGTAAAGCTAGTTTGAAGATGTTAGTCATTACTTAATTGAATGCCTTCTTATATAATCTTTGTGAAATATTTACTTTATAGAATTTTTCAGATTTTAAAAATATTATTGTATTGTGTAAAGCCCTTCATTACTTATTCCTTCATTATCAAGTGAACTATATGTATGGTAAAACTCAATTTAAGTTTCTCTTTCCAATAAGACCAACCAAAGACAAATGTGAACTTTGGGCATAGTAACTTATCCTTTTCTCTTGATTTATTATATGTAGTTTTACTTTATTTTCCAGTTGAATGCACATTTCCTTCAAATTATCTCAAAGGTTTTTCCTAATGATTGGAGTACATTCCATATATATACATATACATTGCATATACATGTATGAGTATTATTTTCAAACTATTCTTTCACACAACAGTGTCAAACTTGTGCCTCATTCTTCTCACTTTTTGAAATATTATGGAATTCTTGTAATATTTTGGGAATATCATTTTAGGAGGGATGAAATAACACTAAAAGGGGGGGGAATGATAGTAACCTGAAGTAATAAATAAACATTAAAAAAAGGACAGAAACATACTATACAAAAGATCTCTCTCTCTCTCTCCCTTTCTCTTTAAACACACACACACACACACACACACACACACACACACACACACACACAATTACCCTGGAGTTACCCAACAATAGGGCAAGAATGATTCTACTTTATACCAGAGGATAATTAAGAATAGGTTACTTCTTTTGGTGTGTTTGGCCAATGAGATCTCATAAATCCCCAAACAGTGCAAGGTATAGACTTTTGTTCGCTGTTCATCTCCAGATGTTGATTAGATGAATTTGTTGCTAAAGACACTACATACTTGAACCAGAATATGGAAAAAAAAGCTGAAATAGATCAGAAAACCTTATGCATCCTGACTAATTTCTGTAGTGAAGGAAGATGATATGAATGCTACTAGAGAAGAAAATAATTACCAGTCATACCCAGCTATAAGCCTTATGCATTGGCTTAGCAAGAAGGGCCCACTGATGTAATAGTGGAATTGGGAGTAATATCATGGGAATAACCAGCCATTTTCTGAGTGGAATTTAATCTTAGAACACAAGATAAAACCCACAAAAGACACCATAATAAGGCTAAGAATCTACAGCTAAACAGGTCATATTGCCAAAAGGAGAGCCTATTGCTACTTTTCTAAATGGTGCTAAATGGGCATTGTATTTAATCATCTCTTAATGAATTATCTTATATCTCTAACCTTCATCTGAAAAGCTTTTATTTGCAATAGCTGTTGACTAGCACAGTGACTAGTGTAGTCAAGGTGCAGACTGCTAAAAGGAATATACCATATACCCCTGTCAAGGACTCAAATCTTTGAGGAAGAAGGGTAGAAGGTGGAAAACTGTAAAAGCCAGCAGTGGTGGAGGATTAGAAAGAAACATTCCAACTGGATACAGCAGAGTCCTGCACTCATGTACTCACAGTGTTTGGGACTGCATGTTCAAAGCTTGTGTAAACCAAAGCCAACCCAAATACCAGCATGGATAGGGTAGTTGAGCATATAATACGGGAGGAGGAGAGATAGATTTCCCTAAGACTAGTCTCTGCTAAATTGGCCATACTTGAGCAGAAGGCCACAAATCCAAGAATACTTGGGTGAGAAAAATGTCATTTCTTAGTATTGGAAGCTGCAGGCCCTGCACTTCCTATATAATCATATATATTTATCCCTCTCAGGTCTCTGAGGTGGTTGAAGAATAGATAGCTAGAGTCTCATAGTTAAATTTTGAGTTGTTTAGGAATCAAGAGGATGTTCCAGATCTAAGAAGATGTTTTTAAAATTGTGATGCAAGTTAGTATGAAAGCTGAGTTAGATATAGAACTTTAAACTCATGGAGATGGTTAGATAGTAGAATATTAAAGTCAGATGCCAAATACATATGGACTGGACATTGGGAATGTATGCTAAGCTATATAACTCTCATAATTGTGGCCTATTTATTTCTGTTGTTTTGTTTTGTATTTATTATTATGAGAGAAAGAACCATTGGTTGGTCTCAAAGGGGAAGCTGTTGGGGGGAAAAAGATACACCTTAAACTAAAAAAAAAAAAAAGGTACAGGATGGGGGGGTTGAGGGGAAAGAGGATGGAAGGGTGGGACAGGAGGGAGGAGTAGGGAGGGGATTGTGATTGAGATGTAACTTGAAGAAATAAAAAATAATTTACAAAAAAAAAAACTTTAAAAAATTATAGAATGTTTGGGTTAGTAGGAAGAGGTGTGGATATGGGAAGGGTCGGTGGGGTGAATAACTTAAAAGTACATTATGAAAATCTAAAAGTATTTTTAAAAAGTCCTTATTCACAATTTACTCTGAGACACTTTATTAAAATTAAAATGTAGACAAAAATCTCTGCTCCTCAATATACTTTAAACAGATATAAAATAGTCACACATATTTTTGTGTGAATAACCTTATATGTCTAAGTTAATATATTATAGGTAGGAATATCCATGAAAATATAAGTGAGAAAAAGTTTTCTCAATTTGGTCTCAAATATTTTGACCCTTCTAGTGGCATAAAGTAGTATAGTTAGAGAAGTTTTGGAACAACTGGCAAGAAACAGAGAAAACTCAGGACATCTTGACATGGACCATGAAAAATACCGAATAAAAGGAGGTGTATGAAATACTTCTTCCTTATTTTATTGTTCAGATTTAGTCCTTTTAAACATATACATCATGATTTAAATGATATTGTTTTTATTGTGTATATATTATGTTCAAGGAATATTCTTCTCCAATGGGTCTCATTTGCCTTGAGGAAGAATTCGTATCATTTAATGTACTTTAATGATGACAAGCAATAGCTTAAATGCACAGTCTTAAGTTCTTGTTCACATGATTCAAAGACTATTGTATGTTACTAATTTATATTTCTTCAATTCTTTCTCTGTTTCTGCATTTCCATAGCTATCTAACATGTTATTTAATTGAAATTGTTTTAGTAGAAAATTGCCTCACTTTTTTCCAAAGGATGACACTTAAAACATGTTCATAAACATAAACACCAAAGTAGTGGGAGTTACATATATGGAGAATGTTGAAACCAGGATTCAAACTCCAAACAGTTTTCCACCATTAATACATTCAACATATATATTTTTAGATTTTAAGAAAATACTCTTGAAAATATGTGCTGGATACATTGAAAGTGGATAATTAACCAGGATGAAATGAAGAGTCAATCATTGTTATTTATATAAACATACTACTAACCAGTCTTCTATTGTCATTAAAATAAAAAATATTGTACTAATATGAGATTTAAACTGTAAAGTAAGCACATACAACTAAAGGAAAGATTGAAGTCTCATATTATAGTTTCAGAGAAACAATACACTTTCTTTTCTCCTTGAATCTTGACTGCAGAGGCCAATATAGATTTTTTTCCTCATTGGAATATTATGTGAGATATGCAATATTGGATGTGGTTTTCATAATAACAAGTTTAATTATATTAACATACATTAGTTCTTGTTGGAAAAAGGTCTTATGCATGGTTTCAAATGCTGATTTCAATGCTTGGAGATCTGCTTACCACCCTTTCTGGGGCATTCTATGAAAGGATAATAAAAGTTGTTCATGGCCAATCATCTGGGCAGAGAGAGAATAGGAATGCCAGAATTCCTGGGACAAAAATAAAGGAGCCCTGGGAAGAGACAGCTGAGGCGCTCTTTTCACCAGGAGACACAGAAGCAGAAAGATGTGTCTGAGAGCTTGGAAGATACAGCTAATCGTATGGCTGATTGGGATTAGGTGATAGAGTTAATTTAGGTGAGCTAGTTGAGAGTCTGCCCATCTAAAGCCTATGTGTTGTAACTATGAAACGTTTTGGTACATTTATTTTATGGGCACGGAAGTGCTGTACCGGGTCTCAGGCCCTATCACCTGGTGAACTAAGTCTAGTCATGCGTCCTGTCATGCCCTTCTAGTCTTTTACAACAACTTCTATATTCAAAAACAAAAAACAAACCCCACCAAACTATGTCTTACATTGAAAGAGCATCTATCAAATTAAAAAACGAGTTTTGTAGAAATGGTATGAATTTATGTAGAAATAAATAAATGTTTCTGTTTGAATACTTTCACTTTTTTATTTTATCATATCTTATATAATATCTAATTCTATATTTTTTCTTCTGATGTCGTCCATTCCCTCTAGCTTTTGCACTCTTTCTGCCTTGTCTTTCAGGGTTCCATGAGCTCTGTGGCTTTGGTGGAAACCTTCCACTTAGAACTGTATATTCTAAAGTCTCCTCTCTCTTTATAATGTCTGGCTAGGGTTTCTGTATCTTTCCTCATCTGCTGCAAGATGAACCTTCTCTAATGATTGCTGAATAAATCACTGATCTATGAGTATAGCAGAATATCATTAGAAATAATTTATTGATACTTTTTTGTTTTGTTTTGTTTTTTGTCTTTGTTTTTGTTTGTTTGTTTTACCTTTATTATTTGGTTTTACATTAGGTCCTGGTTTACCTTGTCTCTGGTTCTTGGTTACCTAAACATGGGTTAGGTGTTGGGTATGGTTCTATCTCGTGGAGAGCCTTAAGTCAAAGCAGACTTTGGTTGGAGAGATGATTGTTGAAAGACTTTTGCCTCCCCTTGGTACCCATTTGCTCCTATTGTTGTTTCATCCAGCCTTGGCATACTAGATTGTATCTAGTTGTATTGCATCTTGTTTGCTAAGATCTGCTACTAATCCCTAGGAAGCCTGGTCTTTTCTGAAGGGAAACAGAGGAACAATGGATCAGGGGAAGAATGGAACAGGGGATGGGACTACAAAGAGTAGAGGGAGGGGATGTGGTGATCAGTATGTATTGTATGAAATAAGGAAAAAATGGAACAAAACGTTTACATGAACTGATTCAAGTGTTCCTCCCCTAGAAGAAATATGTACACATTCTAGACATCTAACCGTCCGTGTCCACACTCCTGACAATGGGGATTTCTCTTAACATATGAAGCTCTTGGAGAACATAAGGCAGTTTGTGTAAGTAGCTGACATTTAGGAAACCAGATGCTGTTTGCTTTTAACCATAAATACTACAAAATGCAATATTATTGAATCATTTATATTTATTAGTTACTATAATTTTCTCTCTGACTTTTAAGGTTTCTTAACATATCATCATAAAGCATACATGGTATATAAATTCATTTTGCATATATAAAAAAAGAAAAACACAGTACCATCAAAAAAATGGGATCCTAAAATGGCTTTTTTCCCCTTTAATTCCTTTCTGTCTGACATATCCAATTAAGGAAATATAGAATTCTCAACTATATATGCTGATAGACAGCCAGGACTTCATGCAGATCCCTTATCAAGTGAAGGGAGGGACTGTCTCGGACATGGACTCTATTGCCTGTTTGTGAAACATTTTATCCTAGTTGGGCTGCCTTGTGTGGCCACGGTGGAAGAGGACACTCTTAGCCCTGATGTAATTTGATAAACTGTGGTGGATTGAAGAGGGTGGGGATTCCATCATTTGAGGAGAAGGAGAGGTAGGGGAGGGGGAAGAGTTTGGGAAGGCACTATCTGTTGGGGAGGAGGGAGGAGGCTGTGATCAGGATGTAACTTGCATACATAAATTAATATAAAAAACAACACAAAACAAAAAGGAATTCTTAACTAAGCAAGTGATGGTGATATTTAATTTGTTAACTTGCTTTATACCTGAAATCCATAAACAAATAGGGTTAAAATCAATAAATTATACATCATATGAATTTTAAATAAAGTTTTCTTTGATTAAAACTTACTAAATATTAGGATTAAGCAAAATTTTAACTACTTGAAATATTAGATGCTGACACATTAATAGTCATGTGGTAAGTTAATTATAGTACTCATCAATATATTGGAACAAGCATAGAATTCTATATAACTATGAATTTCATTATGTCAGTAGGATTATTAGTAAAAATCCAATTTATTCACATTGTTATTTTCACTCATTAAATGATTAACTTGAATAAAATTTAATTTTGAGTTGGTATAAGTTCTTAGTAAGACTATTTTAATGACTGAAGGGCAGGAAATGCAAATAATGTAAGAGAATCAAGCTATTCCAAATAACCACTTGTCATTGCAGAAGAGAAAGATGACAGCAGACAGAGTTTGGTAGGATGTACTATTGTGTAAACAGATAATGCATATGCAAAAACACTACACAGCACATACCACAGGAAGAAGTGTATCTTATGATATTATTCAAGATTCCTGAGATTCAAACAAGAGATAAAACAGAATAAATTAGCCTGCAACTCCAGAGAGATAAGAGATACTGTTGACATTTAAAACCTTGAAGTAGAAAAAGACAGGTAGAAAAAAAACTTATTTTTTTTTTTTGAGTTTTGAAATGAGAAAGTTGTTAAATACCACAGAGACAGTTTCAAGAAGCCATAGGATATGATCCTGAGTAAACTGTCTGTAGTCCTCAATTCCGGTGAAGGACATGGTAGATTGCAGAACTTCTTTTAAGAATGGGGATGGGACTTCTAGTCATTCATCTATAACTAATAAAACCTAATTATATAATGCATTCATGAAGCATGACTGTCACTGTACAATAAGGAACAATGCAGCATATGCCAGCTCCTGCAAACGAATAATGATTGTATGAATGTGGAAATAAATATATTTGTAAAATTAAATGCTCATAGTAAGACTTACGATGATATAAAATTTAGGTAGCTACTTCGGCAAAATATAAATTTTTCAAGTGCCTTGGAAATGTTTCTATTCTATCATTTCCCTTAGTTAATTAACTATTCTATAGAAGGAAATATATTAAAATTCTTAACATTCCACAGTCATGACTATTAATCTCAACACAATAATAAATAGTAGCTTACTACAAAAGAACCATAGACCTTTAAAAAACTTAGTATCTTTTACTGTTGATTTTATTTTGATATTATAATATAGTTATATCAATTCCGCTTTCCATTTCCTCCCTCCAAATTCTCCCATACTCCTTCTTTGCTCTTTTTCAAATTTATAACCTTTTTTCACTAATTATTACTAGATACATACACATATACACATTTTTAAATACAACCTGTTCAGTCAGTAAAATGTTGCTTGTATGTAGGAGTTATTTCAGGGCTAGAAAGATTGGCTGGTTGTTAAGAGCCCTTCTCTTCTGGCAGAGGGCAAGAGCACCCCACACTTGGCAGCATTAATTCCTGTAACTTCAGCTGCATAGAATCCAATGCTCTTTATGTCACTGCTCATGATCACTCCTGTAGGCATGTACATGGGCACACAAATGTACACACACATACACATACATACATACACACACATACATACACACACATTGAATAAAACTGTGAACACTTATTTTACAAATTATTATCATTCATATATTTCACACAATAATTGATTTCAGGATGACAGTTTCACTCAGAAGGATGACAAATTTTGAACATATTTGTCCCTTTTCCTGGTAGCGATCCTTCTCCCAAGAAGACCTGTATTTCTCATTTCTGTTTGTTAGTTAGCTTACAGGGCAATAGCTCTCATTAAGGCTAGTAAAATCAAAATATTATATTATAATATTGTAGTATAAGTTACATATGAAAATAAAACAACTAGCTATTTTTAAGTAAAAAGAAAATTGAAGCAAACATATTTTTGTTCTCATATTATAGTTCAGTAGTTCAGTATGATTATTGGGACTTATGAATAATATTTTTAATTCTGAATTTCCCTATACAGAACAAAAAGCCTGGAAGGCATCTATGTTTTTCAGTAATATTTTAGACAATTATACCATTGACCAAATCTGACCCAACAAGAAATAAATCATAAATAGACATTTACAAGCAAAGCTACTTCTTAAAGGCCACGGATAATAAATAGCTGTACACAACAACACTTTAGCATCCTGACAACATTGATTTAGGGATGATCAGGGAGAACGGCATGCCAAGACTATGAGATATAAAAGCAAGTGATGATGGGCTGCAGCAAAATGAATGATGCACACAAGAAATGACAGAGGAATAGAGCCTGAGAGAGAAAGAGCTTCTGAGTCACCATAGCAACAAAGAAGGTAGCTGGACTGAGAACAATGTCTTCAGCTGGCTTGCTCAGGCAGCAGGAAGACATCACACAGCTAGACACCTTTGATTGTACCTGTGCCAAAAGGGGGAGGGGCTGTTTTTGATGCAGCTGAAATCTGTGACTATTTTAAAGTGTCCCCTGTGTTAGAAAACATGCCCTATCTTTGTTTTCTGCTTTCATATGTCTTGATCAGCTGACAATTTGTGTATGTGCATTGATTTTTGCAGTCTAATAGATCTTAATACAATCCCTTTTGCTAATTTGTGGTCCATATGAGTGCTCAAATGGTAAAATAAAATTTTCACCTGGATTAATTCAGAAGCAAATGAATCAAAATGGAAAATGGCAAAATTCAAGGTGTGGTAAGGCATATTTTTAGTACAGAACAAATTCATATCTAAAGTTAAGAAATAGTTTGAAATCTAAATTCTTGTGAGAATGGTAAATTACAGACATCTGGTAGAGTAACAAATATAATTCTTATTACTCTAGAAAATAAACAACATTTATTTTTCAAAGAACGTTATATCCTTTGCTCATGGATATATATATATATCAGGTACAGTATGTCCTTACCTGAACAGAATTAAATAAAAATAAAAGTGATATATTTAGGAAAAAGTTTATACACAACCAAGGTTTCTTTTAAATAAACTCTCTTTCTTTGATCAGTCATTATAAAATAGAATAAACTACTTTTAAACCCACAGATAATGCTGGATTTTCACTCTGCACTTTGTCCTCCAGTTATATTGTGTTTGAAAACTATTTTAGATCACAGAGTGTTTTCCATATTTAAATGATGAACATTCTCATGTCTGATATTCATCCAGCTGTATTTTCAGGCTTGGATATATGCAGCCTGACGCAGCCAGCACGTCGTCATGACCCCTGCTTTCAAGCCTCTGCCTTGCTCTGAGCTGTAGTTTCCAGCACTTTGTTTTCTAAGTCTGACAGCTCAGAACCCCTCGTGTCATTTTAATTTAATCTATCTTCCTCGGAATGAAGCTTTCAAAATAAAAATTGAAAAGAACACTCCAAATTGTACAATTTGAAATCTCCAAGGCTCAACTGTGAAATCGTACAACTAAAATAATATAAAAATAAATCAACAACAACAACAAAAAACTGTGGTACATCTACACAATGGAATACTACTCAGCCATCACAAACAATGAAATCATTCAGTTTGCAGCCAAATGGATGGAGCTAGAGAAGCTCATCCTGAGTGAGCTAACCCAGGCTCAGAAGGAAGCACATGGCATCTATTCACTTATAGTAGGATTTTAGCCATATAGTACAGGGTATCTCTACTACAACCAATGCACCAAAGGGAACATGGACATAGACTTTGTTTGTTTTTTAGTTTTCTCTCCCTGGCAATGAGACACTTCTCACTGGTGGTACTGCCTTGTAGGCCCCCAGTGTATGAGGAAGCTCGTGGCCCTCATATGACTGCTGAACTGGGGTGGGGGACTGTTATGCAGGGACACTCCACTCCAGAGGAGTGGGATGGAAGAGATAGGGGGTAGATGGTGGGAGGGCGGAGCTGGGAGGGTTGGAAAGAGGACTCTGTGATGGAGATGTAACCTGAAGTAATAAATAAACCTAAAAATAATAATTAATCAATAGAAATATTAAAGAAAATGGAAACATTCTGATAGATCTTTGAAATTTTCTATGACTGGTGACTGTGTGAGTTCCAACAACAAAATGGTATATATTTCAAAATCACTCACAAAAATTTTTTTCCCTTACATTTAAAATTCTCTTTAATCTAATGATAGAGAGTGGAAATGTTTTTGTTTCTGGCCATGCGACAGACTGGAATCAAGATCATACTGTCACCATTAGAAGAAAACTGTCAATTTCTACATTTACTTGTGTTCCAAAACATTGCTACTATTTAGTTTATATGTAAAAGTTAGGTTTAGGATATAAACTTCATGATATAGATGTGTAAGATAAAATGTAAGAATGATCCTTAACTTTGGCTGACATTGAATAAGAATTTCAAATAAGAAAACACCTTTAATGCCATATTATGCAGAACTCAGATCTCTTGAGGTTTTTGAAAACACCCTGTCTATCTATTATATTTAAATAAGCAAATTTTGCTTGTCTCTTAGCAACATGATTTCTGATTAGCTTAGAAAGTAACTGTGATAGACTGTCATAATTAACAAAATGACACGCTTGTATGACTCTTAGTTTGCATTTCTTAATTATCCTAAACAGTTTATGACAATAGGTAGCAAAAGGCCAAAATTTCACATTTCATTTTTTTTTTTTTATTCCCTAACACTTCCATCCCACTCCTCTGGAGTGGAGTGTCCCTACATAACAGTTCCTTGCCACAGTTGAGAGGTCATATGAGGGCCAAGAGCCTCCTCATACAGTGGGTGCCTACAAGGCATTACCACCAATGAAAAGTGTCTCATTGCCAGGGAAAGAAAACTAAAAAACAAACAAACAAATAAATAAACAAAAAATAAAAAGTCGATGTCGATGCTCCTTTTGTGTGTTGGTTGTAGTATAGATATCCTGTACTATATCACTAAAATCAGACTATAAGTGAATAGATGCCATGTGCATCCTTCTGAGTCAGGGTTAGCTCACTCAGGATGAGCTTCTCTAGTTCCATCATTTGGCTGCAAATTGCATAATTTCATTTTTTTCTGATAGGTGAGTAATATTCCATTGGTAGATGTACCGCAGTTTTTTAATCCATTCTTCAGTTGAGGGACATCTAGGTTGTTTCCCGTTTCTAGCTATTACAAATAAGGCTGCTATGAACATAGATGAGGAAACTTCCTTATGATTCCGTGAGGAGTCATTTGTGTATATACCCAGAAGTGGTATGGCTGGGTCCTGAGGCAAAGCTATTCCAAGTTTTCTAAGATATCACCATACTGACCTCCACAGAGGTTGCACAAGCCTGCACTCCCAAGAGAAATGGAGGAGGGTTCCTGTTTTTCCACACCCTTGCCAGAATGTGCTGTCATTTGAGCTTTTGATCTTAGCCATTCTGACAGGTGTGAGATGGAATCTCAGAGTTGTCTTGAGTTGCATTTCTCTGATGATTAAGGATGTGGAGCATTTCTTCAAGTGTCTATCAGCCATTAGGGATTCCTCCTTTTTAAATTCTCTATTTAGCTTAGATTTTTTGATATTGAGACATGTCAACTCTTAACAGTACCCCCTATTCTACTCCAAGTAGAAGATGAGCATCGAAGAATCTCCAGTGGGAGATGGTTGAATTAGTGGCAAGCCTATCTCTTGGCAAGAAAAAACCCTTGCTTCAACTGTAGACAGAATGCTGCCAAAAAGGACAAAATTTGGAAGCAGGTAAGTCGACAGCCTAACTCTGCCAAGACAGGGTAGGTAAGTTCTTCATAATTCCTGCTCTACAATCAATGTCTGTCAGAGAAACAGGGCCAAAGGGCTGAAGATTGATGCTGTAATGTATGGAGAGAAAGTGGGAACTGTCCAGGCAGCCACTGGTATGTCATTTCTTAGTTTTAGAAGCTGGGGGCCCTGTACTTCCTACATAATCAGATATAATTATCCCTCTCAGGTCTCTGAGGTGGTTGAAGAATAGATAGCTAGAGTCTCATAGTTAAATTTTGAGTTGTTTAGGAATCAAGAGAGTGTTCTGGATCTAAGAAGATGTTTTTAAAATTGTGATGCAAGTTAGTATGAAAGCTGAGTTAGATATAGAACTTTAAACTCATGGAGATGGTTAGATTGTAGAATGTTAAAATCAGGTGCCAAATACATATTGACTGGACATTGGAGTGTATGTTAAGCCATATAACTCTCATAATTGTGGCCTATTTATCTCTGTTGTATTGTATTGTATTTATTGTTATAAGAGAAAGAACCATTTGTTGAACTGAAAGGGGGAGCTGTTGGGAGGAAAAAGATATACCTTAAACTTAAATAAAAGGGAAGAGGATGGGGTATTGAGGTGGAAGAGGGTGGGAGGGTGGGACTGGAGGGGGGAGTAAGGAGGAGATTGTGATTGAGATGTAACTTGAAGAAATAAAAAAAAATAAATAAAATTAAACCAAATTTAAAAAAAGACTAAAGAAAAAGAATTTCAAATAAAATGTTATTTCCATGCATCTCTGTTATGGCATTTTCAAGAGAGTTACATGAGTTGGGGGATTCAGTTGTGGGGTTTCTCCTTTACTCATTGTGGGGTTGAGCACCACACAGATGCTGCAGTAGAGTATAGGTTAGTGGAATCTTGGCTGTGGGAACATGATAGAGGGTCCTCACTGGTGCTAAGAAAGACTGACTGACCCTGGGACTTCACATCAATAGAATCACAAGGGTGTAATTATATCCTGGGACAGCCACAGGCATTCAGCACTTAGGCAAGTTCCTGAAACCTGATGTATGAGCTGCTGAGTGTACTGGGCTCTGTTCCAACATAACTACAGCAGAGAATAAAAGATTATTCTCAAGCTTTAAAATTCAATGTTGGCCTTTTAGGTGTGTTGGAATTATTTGCTGGCCATTATTCAGTTCCTCCTGGCCACTGTTACCTCCTGCCACCCCCATTTGGAGTGATAATTTCTATCCTCGATGTTTTCCACCATTGTATTTTGAGAAATATAATTTGCTTAGTTTCATTAGTATGCAGCTATTGAGAGCTTCTATAGTTGAATTGTTCCCTTATTCACATAAATGTCTGAGTTACATAATATTTGATGAGAGCCTAGATTCTAATTGATCATGGAAGGAGTTAAGGCTTGAGGACTATTAAGATTGAGTCAATCTATGATTCATTTAAGAAGAATATGTATTTGAGAATTGTGTGAGCAATTCTCTACTTGCATATATCCTTGAAAGTTCTATAATTAAATATTGAACTTTAAGGTAATGATATCAAAGGTATAGTGTGTAAAGGTGATCTGTCATGACAATACTACCGTCACAAATGAGGTATATTGTAATTATAAGAGTGTTCTGAAGGACAGGCCTGTCCTTTTCATTATACATACACACATATGAACAAAGAGCTCACAAAAGACACTGTCCTGCAGACACTTCCATATTAGAATTTCCAAAATAGTGAACTGTGAGTAGCAAGATGCTATTGTTTATAACTACTCGGTCTAATACATGTTTTATCAAAACCAAAAAGGATTGATTTAGTAAGAATTAGTAGTAAGGATGTGGTGGGTTAGACAATTAGTTATTCTTCCACTGTTGTAAGCAAGCTGGGAAAGTGATTCATGATGTAGTATCTACAGACAGCCTAAGAAGCAGTGCAAATAAACAGAAGACAGGGTGGGAAAATGAAATGAAAATATATCACATAAATTAAGTGAAAAAACTAAACGATAGGAAGATGAAGTAGAATGCACAGTAATATCTTGCTTTTGTAGTGGTAAGAATAAAAAAAACTAATTTTTTTTTTTTTTTTTAGTTTTTCGAGACAGGGTTTCTCTGTATAACAGCTCTGGCTGTCCTAGACTCACTTTGTAGACCAGGCTGGCCTCGAACTCACAGAGATCCGCCTGCCTCTGCCTCCCAAGTGCTGGGATTAAAGGCGTGCGCCACCACCGCCCGGCTTAACAAACTAATTTTTAAAAACAGTTTTTATAGTAGAGAGCAATTAGAATTACAAGTACACTGCATAAAGATGTGAGGGAAGACTTTTGGTTTTGAAACTTCAATACAATTATGCAATAACAAATGCTACAAACTTACCTACTGACAGGTTGCCGTAATCAAGATTGCTATTGTCTGATATTCTCTCTCATATTTTTAAATATAATGTGCTCAGTTAGTTTCACAATGTGGCATTACATTCCTAGGTAAATTAAGAAAATTAAAAAAAAAATCATCTCATTACTATGATACTGTGGACTGACCATGCTAAGTTTTGGGGGGACACAGTGCCATTGAAACATGAAAATTTTAACTTTTTGCAGTGTTGAAAGACATTGTTTTACTCACTGTTTTCTTGCAAGGGGATATTGTCTTATGCAGTTAAAAAAAACCTAAGAGATCACAGAAGGAAAATTTAGACATAGAAAAAAATGTTAATATATAAGTATAATATATATATAATATAAATTCCACAAGACAATTATATTTAGTATTTTTCTGTTAATATTAATTTTTCTGTTCTGATTTGGTCTTCTTCAGGTCCATTGACAGTTTAGTAATTCATGTTTTCTAATTCCTCTGCCCTTTTATTTTCCATTTTAAATAAGTACTTATAAACAAGTGAGTTTTGAGAATGTTACCAATTTATACAAACAAATGGATCCACTCCACACAAGTTCAAGCTTGTATTAAAGTATTTTCAAGTTATTTATATAATTTTCAGATTTGAAATGAATGTTCCAGCCTAATAGGTGACTTTCTGGGTTGTCCCCTCAATGGTGACAAATACTCTTCTACTCAAAATACATTTCCTGATGTGAAGAAATGAAGACAGAAACGTAATTGTGTTAGAAGTTGTCCAGTAAACATTTAACCTATTTTCCTTGACAGTTACATACTCGCTATTTGACTAACTAGAGATCTATAAGTGAAGGTTGCTTATGTCATGAAGATCAAAAAAATGCTTAAGATGTACAAAAATTATCTACATTGTCTCCTGTTCCAAATTAGCTAACTCAAGCCTCATTTTGAGACACCCATAATATTAAATGTTGATGTATGCAGAACGCTAACACTGGAGAAATAAAAGGAAAAGGAGTTGTCTTTTAATCCCATTGAAAGCATGAGTTAAAAAAAAAATCTTAATGGTGAACCATTAAAATTCTAAGGTTAATGTGTGTTTACAAAATAGTTTGTCTGCAATGATTAATAGAGGAAACTACTAACATAAGTAAGTGGTCAGGTCACATTAAGTTTCCTTTAATTAAATTCCAATTGGACAGAAAGGAAGCATAGTAATTTATAATTTAAATATTTGCATAGTTTATATGGTAGGGAATTAACCTATAATTGCACATGTCCTAAATATAAATATATGCGTTTAAAATCTTCTACATTTAGTTATATATTCTTATTATATTTCTTTTAAAAAGCAACTCATTATGAAAATATAATCATAATAAATTTTGAAAATTCGTACTCCCTTTATAACTGATAGTATATTTAAATACAATAATTTAAATAAATAAATTATTTAAATAAAACTTAAATCTACAATGAATAGAAAATTTTATGAAAACTTAAGAAGTAAACAACTCAAACTCTTGATGCATTGATATATAAAGAGATAAAATGATTTGTGCCAATGCATTCCACCTTTACATCCAATTTTAGTTGGGATTATTTTTAATATGTTGAGCCTATATCAGATTTAATCTTGATCCACAGAGTCCTGTGCTGAGATTTAACAGGATAAAAACCTATGCAGTTCTCCAGATGATGTGAACAGATGTGCTCAGGGCTTTTTCTCTCATTTCTATAGAACCAGGATGGGTACATGTCAAATATATCAGTAACTCTGTGGGGTTTCTTGGAACTGCCTTGTCCTTCATCAGAATAGGTCTTATAGTCACCCTGAGTTGTTATAATGAAATTTGAAAAAAAAAGTAGTGTGTAAACAACAGAATTTTTTTTCAAAGTTTTTTTTTCTTTTTTATATTTCCTACAAGCTTCTGATCTGACAAGACCCATTTTCTAGTTTACAAACTGATAACTTACCTCTGTTTTCTCACATGGAATGAGAAACACTCGTGAGGGTTCTGCTAACTGATCATAAAAACACTTACAGCTTTTTATTCACAAAGGCTTCACTCTCCTAAAAAATATGCTATTGATCCCACTGCCTATAATTTCTTGAAGATTAGATTTCAATACGTGGATATTGTAAAGGCTCAATCCTCACTATTGATACCACAGCAAGTAGGGTCCTGAGTTTGCGCAGTTATTCTATACTGCCCTCTCCTAACTCTACTAGGCTCTCTTAGACCTGTGGCATCCTCAGACTTGCCCTTTAGTCTCATTGCTTGTGTGGGCTTCTCAGGCAACTACATTGTAAATATATGACTAGTTTCTTCTCAGTTCGTTTTGGCAGGTACCACAAATAGTTAACCTGGCCTTGATTTTGTCCTCTGAAGCAAGTATTAACACTCACCTCACTATGCTAGAGAGCATCATGGGGAGAACTTGCATACATCACCATAAGAAGGACCAACTTTAAACTCATTCTCTCCTAAGTTTTTGTTCTTTACTTCTTCTTCTCAATATTAGAACCATTTACAAAACTGTCATAAGATTTTGTATAACAGAAATTTGATATATTTTGATATAATGTATGCTTTGGATAATATCTAACATTAATATTGTGTACATGTACAAAGAAAGACTAATTAAAATAGAAAAGCATTTGAAGTTTTAAAATAAATGTTACAGTACACATACAAAATAGCATGCTGAATATATCTGAATTATAAATAATTTGTATCATTTTTTTGCCTTTAAATTGAGATTAAATAATATAAAAAAGTAACTATTCAGGTTTGGTCATAATAAGACACAGTGTATAATAAACTAAATGACAGTAAGGTTCATTCAATTTGATACTGCTTATAGCAGAAATGAATATAAACAAGTTAAACACTTTCCAGACCATGAATCAATGTCAAAGATTGTGGGTTCAAGGCATTTATTTACACATCCTGTAAAGTTCGGGAAACATCATGGAAGAGGAGGATGAAAGAATAGAAGTGTCAACATAGAAGAGCCTAAGAAGAGCTGCAAATGCCACTTTCTTAGCATGAAAAAGCCACTGAAATCTTGAGGACACAGAAACCACACTTACTTACTTCATGTAGGCAATCAGTTACGGAAGGAGACATGACTAGTGTGGCCCTATGTTTTCACACTGAACTTGTGACTATTGAAAGATTTCTGGAAAAATTTTTTGGAGTCATCTTCAGTTCTGTACCAACTATATAAGTACAACAATCTCCGGTGGAAAGTTCTGTCCATGATGACACAGATGGCCATGTTTAAACTCAGTGGATCACAAATCATGCCAAAAAGACATAAATATGGGAAGACATATTTGAGGAGTGGGTTTTGACAGAGATGGGGTGTGAGAGCAATTACACATTTTACACATCCATGAAAATGTCAAAGAACAAATTGAAATAATCATTTTAATTGTATTTTCATTTTGAAATGCATATATATATTGTTATTAAAACTTACTAATAAATAAAAACCTCACATATCTAAATTAACCAGAGCCAAAATCTGTACACATTGATGAACTTGTACATAATTGGAATAATCACTTGAAAAAAATTTGTGGACACTCACAATAAAATTTAGACTTTTGGTATTGAATATATTTTATACACTTACCTAGTTTTTAAAAAATACAATTTCTATTAACAACAATTATTATTATAATTTAGTAGCAATTAAACACAAACAACTAAAAGAATTCAGAATTGCTTTCAGTGAAAAAATTGTTGATTCTTCTAAAGAGGAGCAATATGTTTACCTTGAGAAAAAGTTAACTAATATCATAGGAAAAGTAGTATAAACTGTCATGGAAAATAAAGAAATACATACGATAGTTTCATTTTTTGGTATTGATACAATTAACAAGATGACACATTGAAAAAAAGATTCTCAATTCTTATCAAAATCATTGCTGGGGGGGGTGAGGAGAGAAAAAGAGATTCAATATTATACAACGAGTTTTTAAAATTTCAAAATTATGTGAATAAATTATAGAATGGAATAGTAACTAATATCCAAATAGCTCTTAGAAAGGGAGTGGATGAATGAGTACTCACCTGCTGTTGGGGAGGCAAGACAAAGTCAAACAGAGAAAAGATGCATTAGGAAAAATTATTGTTGCTTTAGACAGACATTCATTCTGACTTCCTCTAAAGATTGGTCCTTTCTTCTTTTGTATTCATATAAAGCATTCTAACTAAAAGTTAATATATGCTACAGTATATTTTACATTAAATTACCATGTACATTTCAGTAATGTCACTTTATAGTTTGTCAGATTTTTAACTTGGAATATGTTTCAGAATGAAAAGTGTTAATAATAATTGTATTTCAAGTTCAATACTTTTAAATGTTTCAAAATAACCAAGATATCCTTCTTTCATGTTTTAAAACCAACTGTAAAACAGTTGATGATAGATCAAATACTTTTGGTAATATAAGACAATTGGGTGTGTAGAAAAGCAAACAAATATATTATTCTATAAATTTGTTTGCAAGTTAGGGACAAATACAGCTGAGTTATCATATAAAAGTGGCTTTGAATTGTAAGTGAATATAATTAAATTGTATGCAAACTTTTTAAAAACATAATTGGTAGATTTATTCTTATTACAAAGGATTGATCCCATCTTTCTGTGCATGAATGTTTGAAGGTTGTCTAACATGTGGTTATTTCATTGTGTCTCTGTTAAAACAGAGAATTTAACTCATTCCAGCCTTTCTGATTGGGCAATAATTTCATATGGAAGCAGAAATATGTGTACACGTGCATGCTAGTGTGCATGTGTGTGTATGTGTGTGTGTGAGAGAGAGAGAGACAGAGAAACAGACAGAGAGATTCTGTTCATTTTTGTACTCATGTATATTGATGTATTATATCTAGCTTTCAAGTTATCAGGAGTTTTTTGTTGTTTTGTTTTGCTTTGATTTAGGTTTGGGTTTTGAGAAAGTTTCTCTGTATAACAGAGTATTATATATCCTGGATGCACTTTGTAGACCAGACTGGCCTTGAACTCACAGAGATCCACCTGCCTATGCCTCCTGAGTGCTGGGATTTAAAGTGTTTGCCACCACACCTATGTTATCAGATTTTAAAAAGCAATATAAACAATATTATGTATACTACAAAGACTTTTTATTTTTAGGGACATTACCTAAGTTCATGTTGAATAATTCTGTAATGAAAATAGCAAAGTTCACATTGTATATATCTAGAAAAATTCAAATTAATTTTATCTGTTAAGACATAACTGAACCATCTAGTCTGAAAAAATATGGAGAATTTTGATATCTAAATTTAGAAATTGATAGACTATAATTTATAATTTTATACTTCTTTTCCAAATAGCCTTTTTCTAAATCTTTCAAAATTGCTGATATAAAAACCCAAGTTCAGCTTGCATTACCATTAATAGATACATGCATTTTAGCCATTTCCTTTGTTTCACAGATAAAATATTTTCATTGCACAAAAAACAGCTGAACATTTTCCCCAGTGAATTTGGGTCAATAAGGTGTACTAGTGTACTAGTGAAATCCACAATCTTAGGATTATTATTTCCAGAACTTCTAGTCATTCCAGTTAAATCTTTGTAGGAGAATGAATGCATGCTAACAGTAGCAGTGATGTTGTGTGACACCTTTACTTTGTAAATTTGTGTATTTCTTACTAAAGAGCCATCAAGTATGAACCTCGTGCTCCTTCTAAAAACATTGTTTTGAATTTATTTTATTTTATTTTACCTTAGCTTACCTTATCTCATCTCATCTTATCTTATCTTACCTATATGGGTGTTTTGCCTGAACATATGCATGTGTTGTATTTCATATATCTGACTTGTGCCTTCATAGGCCAGAAGATAATCTGTCATGAAAGTTGCAGACAGTTGTGAACCACCATGTGAGTGCTGGGCCCTCTCAAGACCAACAGGTGCTCTTAACTACTGTATCACTTCTCTTATCCCATGGATTTAGTGTTCCTACAAGATCCCAGACAGTTAACTGGTTGTTGTCTACTCCATATATGACACAGTGAAATAATGTTATCTATGAACAAGAAAAGAGCCATTTATCAGACTCACAATCTACTGGTATTCTGATGGTGAACTTCAGGAATGCTGAAAAGAAATCCATAAGACCTCTGAGTATTTTTGTAAAGGAAGTCAGCATAGATGAGGACAGATTTGTTTTTATGATTACTGGGCAAATATCCCGACAATCTTTTGAAGACTGTGCAAATGTCAGTACTTGTAAAATGATTCTGAATGGTCTCTCTTTCCATGGGATGACACAGCACTTTCTACACTGGTGTGTAGAATCACAGCTGTCATTTTCTCAGATCATAGGTAAAGTGAAAGAGCCATGGTCAACATTTCACTTTATCAACATTAAATGTTACTAGCACTAATACTCAGCTGTGAATAGTGCCCAGAATTTGTCTGATTAAAGCTCCTTACAGAATGAATCTCCAACAGGTTGGTGGTGGGAGGAAGAGTTAGCACTCTCAAGAGAGGAGTGAATGTAGGGGAATTTTTGGAGTCTTGCTACATGCTTTTCAGCCTTAATTCACCTTTTGCCTATAGATGCATCTGTGCCCGTTAGTACAAGTTATTCTGACTTTGAGGTAGGACTTGAAAAACATTGTTGAGTTCCTTCTTTTTTCAAGATTTGGATTTAAATTCTTCCGTAAATTAATTTCAATAACTGAAAAATTTCTGGATTATAATGCCTGAATATATTTCCTTTCTTAACTTACTGTGCTGGAATAATACAAACATGTGTCTCTTGTGTCAATTTTTTACATGTCTTATATTTATTCAGTTAACATATTTTGATACACATTTCAAGATGTGAATGCTTCCAACTTTATTGACATGCCAAATTATTTATTCTGAGCTATGAATTTTTATTTTCTCTGAGTTCTGGTTTCCAGAATTGACTCATGTTTATCTTTTGTTATTTCAATAAGTAAAAATCCAACCAAATCAATTTAATACGAGTCTATACTTTCAATAACTCTGATCTACTGCAAGCATGAATAAATACAGCTTTTATCGTTGTAAGACTCTATATAATTAAATCCAAAATTCAGAGCTAAGTCCTGTAAATGCATTTTAAAATTTTAACTTTAACAATTTTGAAAGTATGAGTTTTGTTTGTTCCCTGGACCCATTTCTAAATGATGGAAATTTTCATGAATTTCTCTGTTATTGTCATTGTTGGTGGTAAGAAATGAGCTGAATATTTCAAAGGTAGTTCTCATTTTCACTTCTTACTGCACAAATTAGAGTAAATTCAAATGTCTACACATGCCCAACATTTAGAAAGTCACTAGAGTTGGAGGAAGTGAATTGTATAATTATATGGCCTAGAGATGATTTATGTTTCTTGTATTTGAAGAAAAGAGAGCATTGTAAATCAAATCTAGAAGCAGTAGAACCAATGATGTGTTATTTTTGTATTCCCAAGTAAAATCATTTGATAAGAGTCTGTAATAAAGGTTGATAAACTACCTGTCATTGGGAAATTGTTCATGTGAATTTTTATAAGGAAAGTTATGTTTTTATATAGATGTGATTAAACATAGCTGTGACTTTGTTTTTGTTACATTATCAGTGTTGTTTTTGTATTAACAAAGTTGCTATTTTTAATACAATCTGTCTGGCCTTCAATATTGAAAATATTTACTATATGGGTTTTAAACAGAAATATTAAATGCTGTGATGCAAAGACTCAAAAAGAGAGAAAATAAATTTATTTTGTCTCTTGATAATGTCTTATAGTAAGATATCAAAACAAATTACTATCTGTAATTAGTGGACAAATGCCATCATGATACGTGATGACCATGAAGATGATTTCCATATAAAACTCAATCAAGGTCATTAAAACAATATTCCTTAGGCCCTTATTGAAGGACCATTCCAATATTCTACCTTATATTGTTAAACAGACTTTTTAGGTTCCAATTATGCCTTGGAATCATAGAGTGACTCTGTATCTCCCCAAGAAAGATCACAATCAAAATATGACACCCTTCTCAGCTTTATCTTATTTACTCCATATATTCTTTCATTAATATTTTTTGTAATTCAGTCTTTAAATATTTTATCTTGCATTAGTCAGCCACAAATAATTTCTGGAAGGCATAGGAGCCATTTCATTGAGCGATGCTTACTCTCTATCTGGTTTGTTCAATTTCTGTGGAGCAAAAAAAATGAGAGATGGGTATGAGAAACAGAGTTGCGCTAGGATCTTCAAACCCAACTCCTGTTGACCTAGATGTCACCTAGATTCCTCCCAAGATTCCCCACATGCTGATTGTTCCAAAACTACTCTAATATATGGGGCTTCTCAGGTTGCTCAGCAGTTAAGAAGTCATGTTTCTTTTGCACAGTAGCTGGGCTCATTTCTCAGCACCTAGAAGGTGTCTCTCAACTATAGTGACTACAATTCCAGGGCATCTATCTGGTGCTCTCTTTAAGCTCCATGTGCTCATGTATGCATATGGTGCACATCCATACATTCAGACACATACACATAAAATACATAAATAAAAAGTGTTCGTAAAAGCTGTCCATTGAATTTTATAGTAACAGTACATCTTGCATAGAATTAAATATTCAGTCCCTTCAGTTGCTATGAGTGATTAGTAAACACTCTGGACACAACACAAGTAGAACATACCAGTGGAAATAACTTCTCGGAACTTATTATTAGGTAGCACTGGTCCAACCTAGAAAAGACTCTCCAACCTTTCTCCAGTCTTAATTCATTGTAAGTGCTACACAAATGGTGCATTCAATGTGGGAATTTTATTGAGTATTTCTTTCAATAAATTTGTTCAAAAGTGAGGAAAAAAACAAACAACTTCAATACTACAAAACCACAAGCTTTCAATGGAGGAGAAATTTAAGGTGACCCTCAAGCTGAATTTGTGACCATTCTTGAGAATGCAAAAGTGGAGCAATTTACTCCAGTTCCTGACAGTCAACAGCTATTAAAAGGAACTGATTTTGAATTCAGTCCTGTTTGCCTATGCTGTCAGAATAAAATATATTTTGTCAACTAGTTCTTTAAAAGATACTACAATTTCATCATGTAGTATCTGCCAAGCATTGGTCTCACCTTCTTATCACATGTAGAAAATGAAATTTCTTCTATCAGTTTCATCATGGGTAATTTCTAGATTTCAGGAAATTGTGTTTATTTAGCTCTTCACTATCAGAGCTAAATATAGATTTGCCTGAAAACTGAATTAAATAATAATTTCGTAAGAAGAGAGGGATTCTGTCCTGTAAAAGCCTAATACATATTTTAGGTCAAATTCTAGTGCAGAGCTAAGGACTAATTTTCTGTGGTCAGCAACAATTTCCCAAGTACAACAAAGTAAGTTTCTTAGTGCACTGAAATAACTTTCCTCACTGTCTACATATTTAATTTTATAAATTTACAATTATTACTGTAATTGTACATATTTTAAGACATTATAAAATATTTAACTGGACAGAAAATGAAACTATTGATATAATGAATAATTTTTAAATATCTGAATATTCACATAAGTATAGAATTGTGACTTATATTCTGCTTGTATTTCTAAGAACTCCTACTTAAGTTATGAAAAAAGAATAAGGGTATTTTTATTATATCTTCTTGCCTTTGTTAAAAATAAATATCCTGATATTTTAAGATTTGTATGGGAAATGGGTGTGTTCACACCATGCAGTAAAGTCACCTCACTACATGTTTTTGGCAATGTCTGGTGATAGTAGCAACTCAAAAAAAAAAAAAAAAACACAGTATGGAATGCTTGGTATTGCAAAAGTTAAAAAGATAAGGATTGATGACACTCTGAACACAAATTAGTTCAGATGAGTCAACTTTTTTTTTTTCTCCACTTATGTCGCAATGACAAAGTACCTCACAGAGGATAATTTCTCGCAGTCCCAGCTTGAGAAGTTCAAAGAAAGGCAGTCAAGCTTCTGATAAGGACTCCCTCCTCCTTCTAAAGTTGTTGCCTTTTGCTATGTCCTCACATAACACTAGGCAAAGGGTCTGTGAATGAAATATCTTAGGGATATAATTATTTCTTAAACAGCTCAGTTTTTTTTTAATGATTTTTGTTGCTGTTTGTTTGCTTTTTTTTTGACAGAGTTTCTCTGTGTAGCCCTGGCTCTCCTGGAACTCACTGTGTAGATCAGGAGGGTCTTGAATTCACAGAGATGGCCTGCCTTCCCTTGCCTCCTGAGTGCTAGGATTAAAGATGTATGCAACTATCAGCTAGCAATAGCTTACTTATTAATACCAGCCTATGCATACTTAACTTGACTACTTGACTTTGGAGGAGATGAATAAATCCATAATCATATATGATTATATCAAATTATTTTACTTATTTTTTATTTTACTAAAAATAGATTTTTTTTTTTTTAGTGAGCACATGGCCCAGAGAAAAATCAGCACAGCCTCTAGTGATAACACAGAGGGTTTATTGATGTTTATGGTCCATGCTACCAACTCAGACCATGTTGAAATCCATGATCAGGGTTGCCACAAGAGATCATGTTAATGTCTGTAGTGTTTGCTGCCACCACAGACCCCACAGATCTGTGCTGGGACCATACTGATGTGTGTGGTCCATGTTGCCTAAGGTTATGAGGAGACCCATGGTCTATCCAACTATGGGAAACCATGTGCAAGTCCATATACTGTGCTGTTAGTGGATTTTGATGAGCAAGGAAACTTCTGTTGCTGTGGTATTGATGATTCCAGACTTAAAATTGAGAATGAGAGTCATTCAAGGCTTCTACAATCTCTCCACCAAATAGAGAAGGTCTAGACAGGAAGCAATTGAAGGAAGTCCTGAAAAATAGTTGGATTTTAGCCACATAGTACAGGATAACTATACTACAAGCAATGCACCAAAGGGAATATGAACAAAGACCTTTTTCCTGTCAATGAGACACTTTGCCTAGTGGTGCTGCCTTGTAGGCTCCCAGTGTATGAGGAGGCTCTTGGCTCTCATATGAGGGCTGAACTGGGATGGGGGATTGTTATATAGGGACACTCCACTCCAGAGGAGTGAGATGGAAGGGATAGTGGTAGAAGGTTGGAGGGCAGGACGAGGAGGGGTGGAAAGAGGACTCTGTGATGGGATGTAACCTGAAGTAATAAATAAATATTTTTTTAATTCTAATAAAGATGCTAAAGTGTAGCTCTTCATAGTTGATAGCTTCTGGATGGGGAAAAAGGAATCAAACATTCTTAAGGGAGTGGCCATGAGGAGTTTGACCATGCTCCAATGAGTATATGGAACACACAAATTGTGCCTGAAGTATTGCATATATTTGGGGAGGCACAGTATAGCAGAGAAGACTGGGAGGTATGAGAATCAACTGTCATTGGGGTATGTAATATGAAACCCCAAATAATCAACCAAAATTTTATGTTGGAGAAAGAAAGGAAATAGATATTTTTTACAAAATATATGCTGATTATGGGTTCCCCTCCCTAAACTCCTCCCAGAAATTCCCAATCTCCTCTTCCATCAGGATCCAGACACTCTATATCTCTCTGTGGAAAACAAGCAGGCATCTAAAGAAGAAGAATGAAAAATAAAGTAAGACAAAACAAAAACAAACAACTCAGAATAGGAAAAAGATCAGAAGAAAAAGACCCAAAGAAAAAAACAATAGAAACACATGTGGACTCTGAGGCACACATGATTGAACACAAGGAATCACATAAAAGCACAAAGCTGGAAGCCATAGTATATACACAACTGATTTATAAGCTTAAAAAGGAAACCTGACACAAAATTATAAAACGAGAACCTTCAAAGATGAAAGATACTGTTGTGTTGTGTTAATTAGGGGTTAGCAGACTTCCATTGAGCCTGGGGCCTACCGTTAAGAGTGTTTTGGTTCCCCAATGGGGGTGTCTTGGAAAAAGAAAAACGAATTTGTCATTTGTAAGTGGGTATTAACTGGAGCTAGCTTCTGTGTTAAGGATGGAACAATGTGTCCCTTTCTTCACTCAGCTTTAAGACAGCATTGGTGCAGGACTATGTAGGCTCTACGCATGCTTCCACTCTCTTTAAGCTCATATGTGCATTGGTCCTGATCTGTATAGGGGGTGTTGCTTCCCTAGTGTCCTCAATAATCTCTAGCTCTTACACTCTTTCTACTTTTTCTTCCAGAAAGTTTTCTGAGACCTGAATGTGCGAAGATTTAATGCAGATATCCCATTTAAGGCTGAGTGTTCCAAGGTTCTTTATTCTATCATTTTCTGACTGTGTTTCTCTGTATTTCCTCCCATCTGCTGCAGGAAGAAGCTTCTGTGATGAGAGCTGAGCAAGTCACTGAACTATGACTATAACAGAAAGTCACAAGGAGTCATTTATCTGCTAACTTCCTTTAGCAAGACAGTAGCAGTTGCATTTCTCCTAGGTCACTGGGCTATCTAGTCTTAGATTCTTGGCTACCAAAAAGTGTTAGTTATGAGTTCTATATCATAGAGTGGGCCTTACAACAAATCAGATATGTGTTAATGTTGATGTATTTCCTCAGAAGAGGGGATGAGATAAGAGCCATAATCAAGGATTATGCATACATGGCTTGGGTTTATCCCAAAGCATTTCTATATAATGACCTAGGCCTGGAAGATACCCTCAGTGCAAACTAATCTGCAATCCCAGACCTTGAAGGCTTCAGGTTCCAGCCTCTGTCTGCTAACCTAGGCCTAGAACGTTTCAACCTCATATACATACAATTGAATAAATTCACCCTTTCCAGCTCTTTCAGAACTCTGGCTGGCTGGTTCAACTCAGCTGCTCTGACTCAAACTCCTCTCCAAACTGACTGATTCAAATGGGTTTCTCTCTGTTTCTTACTAAATTGTTCTTCTTGGAAAATTGCCTCAGAACTTCATGAACTAAACTGCACTGACTACACAAACTGAATGGAACTTAATGGAACTGAACAGAATTGCATGAACTCAACTTAATTCTAGTACATTCAAATGAGCTGCACTGAACTCAACCATCTTTCTCTCTGCACTGATTTTATGTAGACTCTTCTTCCAGTCTGTTCTTCTAAAAATCGGGTGTATATTATCTCTGATTCATTCTGTCAAATCTTTCTCTGATTCATCACTTTGTCTGCCCTAAAATTAGACTTCATTGTTTAGAAATAATTGTGTATATTAAGGGATGTCTGTATTCCAGCAAGAGGGATTAAAGGTGTGTGGTGTGTCTGCATTCTATCTGGATCACCTGGGCCTAGAGAGTCTTTGGATGTGATCCCTTGTCAGAGCAACCATGTTGCTGGATTGAAGTTCCTCTACAGATACGGGTTGGTTACTACAGATAGGCATTGTGCCACTATTGTACTAGTGTATCTTGTAGGCAGACACCTTGTAGACTGAGGGGTTGTAGCTGACTTGGTGTTTACTTTTCTCCTTTGGTATCAGGTTTCCATAGCATGAATACTAGTCCTTAACACTGAAGGCTCTAGATAGAAAAATCATGACTTCTCCATGTTCACTCAGTTGTGTATGTGTTCTTTTCAGTAATAGAGCTTACTTTAATTTGTGGACAGCAACTAATTGTCTTAGTAAAAGCATGGTTTGTTTGGTGGGTTTTCATGGGAATCCTTTGGTCAATACCTTAAGAAAAATGTAACCCGGTTCTAGTAAGGAGGATATATTTGGTGAAGTAGAAGTCAAACTGGGTCTCTGTCTCCCTGTTACTTGTCTATTTCATCTAGATTATATTCATATAGATATATATTTAAGAAGATCCTATCATATTTCCTATCCATATGACCCCTCAAATCCCCTTTAGATTTAACTGTCCCTCCCTGTTCCTCATATTAATCCTTCATTTCCCTTTATATTTCATCCTCACATTCCAGTCCTTTTCACACATCTGATTCACCTGTGATTATCTAGTCTATACCCTACCTAGTCTTTTGCATGGAAGAGCCATCCCTCCCCCCAGACTCACCTAGTCTTCTCTATATAATCCTGTGTCGAGGACATATTAGCTTCTTTATCAGTGACTTAACAGCTAACAGTTGACTACATATAAAAGAATATGAACCATATTTGTCCTTTAGGATCTGAATGACCTAACTCATGTTGACTATTTTCTAATTCCTTCCATTTACTGCAAATTTCACAACTGTATTTTAAAGAGTTTAGTAATAGTCCATTGGACGATTTACCACATTTTCTATATACATTCTTCCTTTGATGGACATTTAGATTGTTTCCAATTCATAGCAGTTATGAATAGAACAGCAACAAACATGTCTGAGAAAGTGTCTCTGTGGTAGGGTGAACCACCCTGAGTTAATTATCAAGAGTGGTGTGGCTGGATTTTGAGTTAGGTTCATATTTTCCCGAGAAACTACCGCTATCTCCATAAATGCTGTACACAATTGCACTCCCACCACAACGGATGAATGTTCCCCATACTCCACATTGTCATTAGTGTGAACGGCCAGTTGTTTTATTCATTTTGGCCATTCTTATAAGATGAAAGGCCAAAGAAATTTTGATCTGCATTTCACTGATGACTAAGGATATCGAATATTTCCTTAAGTGTTTCAAAGCCATTTGAGTTTCTTCTTTTGAGAATTATTTGTTTAGTAGATCTTTTCCTCATTTTAAATGAGGTTATTTGTTTTCTTGATATTAAGTTTTTGGGTTACATAAATATTTTTTAGGTTAGCTCTCTATTCAAAACATATTTAATAAAATACTTTTCAGAATCTGTAGGCTGCCACTTTGTTCAAATGATGGTATCCTTGGTCATACAAAAGCTTTTCTATTTCATGAATTCCTACTTATTGTTATTATAATGCCTATGATATTGGTGCTCTGTTCAAGAAGTCTTTTCCTGTGCCAATGAATTTAACAATATTCTCTATGTTCACTTATCATTGTCTACATATATTGCCTAATATTAGGGTCTTTGATACAATTAGAGTTGTGTTTTTTGCAGTTTGATAATTATGGGTATATTTGAATAATTCTACTTGCTGTAATCCAGTTTAACCAGCTTTATTTGTTGAAGATATTGTTTTTCTTCCATTTGTGTTTCTGGTTTCTTTATCAAAAATCAGTTGTTCATAGGTGTATGTACTTTTGTATGGGCTTTCAATTCAATTACACTGATCAAAATCTCTTCTTGTGCTAATGCTGTTTTTTGTTGCCATAGGTTGTTATTACAATTTGAGTTCAGAGATGGTGTTATCTCCTACAGTTCTTTTATTATTCAGAATTGTTTTGTGTATCCTATAATTTTTGTGTTTCCATATAAAGCTTAAAAATGTCCTTTCAACATCTGTGAAGTATTTTATGGGAATTTTAATGGGGATTGAATTGAATCTGTAAATTGCCTTTAATAAAATGGCTATTTTTACTATGTTTTTCCTACTGATCCAAGAGTATGGGAAATCTTTTCATCTTTTGGTTTCTTCATTGATTTATTCCCTTATTGTTTAAAAGGTGTTTAGTTTTGTTTGCTTACTTGTGTGTTTGTTTTTACTATACAAGTATTTCACTTATTTGGTTAGAGTTACTTGAACACTTTCCATATTTTTGTATTTCTTATGAAACATGTGGCTTACCCTGAATTCTTCTCAGTCCATTTGTTTTTATTTGGGGGTTTACCTTTTTGTGTGCTAATTTTGCATCTTGCTGCCTTGTTGAAAATGTTTGCTATCGGAGTTTCCTGGTATATTTTTTTTTTCCTTTTGCTTCACGTATGTATACTCTCATATCATCTGCAAATAAAAATACATTGACTTCTTTCTTGATAATTTGTATCCCTTTAATCTTTTCAGTTGCCTTATTACTTTAGCTAAAACTTCAAGTACTCTATTAACTAGCTATTGAGAGAGAAGATAATCTAGTATTGTTCCCGATTAAATGGATATTTTTGTGTGTATTTCTTTCCATTTATGTTGATATTAGCCATCAGCTTGCATTTAACTGCCTTTATTATGCTGAGGTACTTCTCTTTTATCCCTTATCACTTCCAGACTTTTACAATGATGGGGTATTAGATTCTGTCAAAGGTTTTTGCTGAATACAATGAGATGATCACATATAGTTTGTCTTTCAGTCTGTTTATATGGTGAATTGCATTTATCAATTTACATATGTTGAAACATTCCTTCAATTCTAGGTTGAAGCATCCTTGATTGTGGTGGATGATCTTTTTGATATCTTCTTGCATTCAGTTTGGAATTATTACACTGAAAAAATTTACATCTATGATCATAAGGGAAAGTAACCTGTAATTATTTTATTTTAAATTGGGTATTTATGTGATTTAGTTATCAGAGTAAATTTGGCCTCATAAAAAAGATATACCTTAAATTAAAAAACAAACAAACCAACAAAAAACAAAAACACAAAAGCAGAGGAGGGTGAGGGGGAAGAGGATAGAAGGGTGGGAACAGGAGTGGAAGAGTAGAGGGGATTATGATTGAGATGTAACTTGAAGAAATGAATTTATGTAAAAAAAAGTATTTAGCATTGCTCCTTCGGCTTGTATTGTATGGAATAGTTAAGAAGGATTTCATTAACACTTCTTTGAATGTCTGGTAGAATTCTTCAATGAAACCATCTGGCTCTGGGCCTTTTTTTTTTTTTGGCAGACTTTTAATTATTGATTCTATTTCACTAGAAATTTCAGGTCTATTTAAATTGTTTATCTGATCTCAATTTAACATTTGTAGATCGCATATACTTTTAATTACTGATTCTATTTCACTAGAAATTTCAGGTCTATTTAAATTGTTTATCTGATCTCAATTTAACATTTGTAGATCGCATATATCAAGAAAAATAGCCATTTCCTTTAGACTGTTCAAGGTAGTAGAATACAGGTTTTTAAAGTATGACCTTAAGATTCTCTGAATTTTCTTGGTTTCTGTTTTTATGACCCCACTTGAGGTCTCATTTTGTTAATTTGAAATTTCTCATTCTATCATTTAGTTAAGATATCTAAGTGTCAATATCATTGATTTTTCTTGAAAAAAAGATCAAACACAACTCTTTATTTCACTGACTCTTTTTTTTGTTTTTATTCTTATTTCTGTTCCATTGAATTCAAGGTTGAGTTTTATTACTTCTTCTTTTCTATTCCTCTTGAGTGTTACTTTTATTCTTTGTTTAAGGCCTTCAGAAGTGCTATTGAGTTATTGGGATCTCTCTGGCATTTTATTTATCTCTGTATTTATTTGTTTATTTATTCAACTATTTATTTATTTGTTTATACTTATATAGGCTCTTAGTGCTATAAACTTTCCTCTTAGAACCTCCTTTATTGTGTCACTTGAGATTGGGTATGTTGTGTTTTCAGTTTCATACAATTTCAGAAATTTTTAAATTTCTTACTTAATTCCTGTCTTTACCCATTTTTTAATTCAGTAATGAGTTGTTCAGTACCCATGAATTTGTAAACTTTCTATCATTTTTGTTGTTTTTGATATCCAACTTTAACCTTCTGACAGCCAGATAAGATTCAGTATGTTTTATATTTCAACTACTTGAGACTTGTTTTGATCCACATAGATTGCCACTTTTGGAGAACATTCAATGAGCTTATGTGAAGAAAGTATGTTATTTTGTGTTTGCTTCTATTTGGCTTATGACATCTCCACTAATTTGTTGTTTCGTTTTTGTCTGAATGATCTTTCTATTGGTGAGAGTGTGGTATTAAAATTACCCTGTGAGGGTCAATATGTAATTTAAGCTGTAATAATATTTCTTTTTTGAATTTAGGAGTCCTGGCATTTTGTGCATAGATATTAAGAATTGAAAATAAATAAAAAAATATTAAATATAATCTTCTTGGTAGATTATTCCTTTAATAAATACGTAAAGTCTTTCCATATCTATTTTGATTAGTTTTGAAATATATTTTGTCAGATTTAAAACTGAGTAAAACAATTTGCTTCTTAGATTCATTTGTTTGAAATATCTTTTTCCATACTCTCCCCTAGTGCAATATCTAACCTTTATGTTAAGGTGTACTTGGATACAGCAGAAGGATGGATCCTATCTTCCAACTGTTCTTTAGGTTTGTATCTTTTCATTGAGGAAATGGGAATATTGGTATTAAGACTTACCAATATGCAGTGCTTGTTGATTCCTGTTATTTTGATGCTGTGGTTTTGGTTTTTCCCCCTTCTTTTGATTTACTGCTCTGATGTTATTTGTTTGTGGGGTTTTCTGTTTGTTCATTTGTTTGTTTTATTTTTGGTTCTGGTTATCTTCTCTAGGTTGAGGTATTCTTTTTAGTGCCTTCAGAAAGGCTGGATTTGTAGACAGATGCTAGTTAAGTTTGGTTTTATTATAGAATGTTTTTTCTTTCTCCATCTATTATAACTGAAAGTTTTCTTGGGTATAGTAGTCTAAGTAGACACTTGTGTTCTCTTAGAGTTTGCACAACATCTGTCCAGATCCTTCTGAATTTTAGTCTCCATTACAAAGTTAGTGTCATTCTAATAGGTCCGCTACATATATTGTTTTGACATTTACTCTCAAAGATTTTAATATTATCTCTTTGTTCTGTACATTTGGTGTTTTGATTGTTTTGTATGAGAGGAATTTCTTTTCTGGCACAGTCTATTTGGTGTTCTGTATGCCATTGTACTTTCAGAGGCACCTCTCTTTTTTAACTAAAAGAATGTTTTTTGTATTATTTTTCAAAAATATTTGTTGTGTCTTTGACCAGTTTTCATCTCATTCTTCTATTCCTATTACTCATTTATTTTGTCTTTTCATAGTGTCTCAGATTTCCAGCAAATTTTGTGCCTGGATATTTTTTTAATTCATCATGATATCCATTTCTTTTATATTTACTTCAGTGGCCAAGATTCTCCCTTCCACCTTTTGTTTTCTGTTAGTGAGACATGCTTTAGAGGTGGCTATTTAATTTCCTAATATTTTTATTTCCATATTTTCCTCATTCTATGTTTCTTTGATGATTCTATCTCCATTTTCACGTCTTGAACTGTTTTCTTTCACTGTGCATTTGCGTTTTCATTACTGATTTACTCATATGCTCTTTAAGGATCCCTAATGCATTAATAATAGCTATTTTGAATTTCTTGTCTTATGATTCAGCTATATTGCATTTTCAGGGTGTATGGTGGTAGAGTCCTTGAACATTATTGGAGACATAATGCCCTGGTTGTTACTGATTTTGTATTTATGTTGCCATCTCTGTATCAGGGTTGTGGATAATTATAATTCTAGGTACTAATATCTAGTTTTGTGTTTGTTGGGATTTTTTTTGTTTTGTTTTTAGTTTATGTTGCTTCTTTTTTCTTAGAAGCATGTGGTGGTATGCCATGGCCAGAATAAAATGCTTCTGAAATCCTCCCAGGATTGGCTACTCTAGTCCCCAGGAGAATATGTTTTTTTATACTGGGAGCAGACATTTAAAAAGGGATGGGTTGAAGGGGTTGAGTGGGACTGAGGGAGTCCACATGAAGAAGGAAAGCATGCTGTGCCCCTAGGATCTTTGTACAATCCTGGAAATTAGGGTAGAGAGTGAAAAGAAGTCGCACAAGGTGGTCGGCTGCAGAGGTGGGGATGAGATTATGCATTGGATTTGGAGGAAATTGGGGATTATAAAGATCACCAACCTGATTCTGGCCACTGGTTTCCAGAGAATCTACTGATTTTATCTCATGCACATTTGTAAATCATAGAAAAATATGTGTATCTTACAGTTTTCTTTCAACACAGTTTTTGAAAATAAAATAACTATTATATATATGTAAGTATATATATGTATACTTACATACATATGGTTGTGATTTTTACATTTTGAATCAATTTAATTTATCTTTTTTTCTAACTCATTTTATACATTTCTTGGTTTTTAATTCCTCCAAGAGATACTTATAGAGGACAGAAGTATCTTAATTGAAGATAAAGCATACTGCATATCATGTTTTAGGAACAGTTATTTTTACTTAGAATAGTTGCAAAATGTAACATAGTTCTGTAAGTTTGTTTGAATTTAAGTCTGTCACTAGAACTCACAGGTGAAAACACTGTGCAATTATTTAAATAAAAATTCTAATATTACATACATTTTGTAAGTTTTACAAAAAAGACAAAATAAATAATATATTGGAAAAAGATGTCTAACTTGATAGCATTAATAATTTTCAGGATACTTTACTGTAAATATAAATATTCCATTGTTTATAAGCACCTAGAAAACCAAAGTATACTAAGTTGACTCAGTCTAATATTTTAAGAGACATATTATCTTTTTTTTTCTTTACACCATAACACTTCCATCCCACTTCTCTGGAGTGGAGTGTCCTTATATAACAGTCCCTCACCCCAGATCAGAGGTCATATGAGGGCCAAGAGCCTCCTCATACATTGGGGGTCTACGAGGCAGTACCACCAGTGAAAAGTGTCTCATTGCCAGGGAGAGAGAACTAAAAAACAAAACAAAACAAAAAAAGCAGACAAACATATAAAAAAGAATAAAAAATAAATAAATAAAAATAAATAAAAAATAAAAATTCTATGTCCATGATCCCTTTGGTGTGTTGGTTGTAATATCTATATCCTCTACTATATAGCTAAAATCCTACTACAAGTGAATAGATGCCATAAGCATCCTTCTGAGTCTGGGTTAGCTCATTCAGGATGAGCTTTTCTAGTTCTATTCATTTGGCTGCAAATTGCATGATTTCATTGTTCCTGATAGCTGAATAATATTCCATTGTGTAGATGTACCACAGTTTTTTTAAATTATTTTTTATTTTTTCAAGTTACATCTCAACCACAATCCCCTCCCTACTCCCCCCTCCAGTCCCACCCTTACAACCTCTTACCCCTCAACGCCCCCATCCTCTACCCTTTTTTTTTTAATTTAAGGAATTTCTTTTTCCCATCAACAGTTCTCCCTTTCAGACCAACAAATGGTTATTTCTCTTATAACTATAGATACAATACAAAACAACAGCAATAAATAGGCCACAATTATGAGAGTTATATGGCTTAGCATACATTCCCAATGTCCAGTCCATATGTATTTGGCACCTGATTTTAACATTCTACTATCTAACCATCTCCATGAGTTTAAAGTTCTATATCTAACTCAGCTTTCACTAACTTGCATCACAATTTAAAAAATATCTTCTTGGATCCAGAACACCCTCTTGATTCCTAAACAACTCAAAATTTAACTATGAGACTCTAGCTATCTATTCTTCAACCACCTCAGAGACCTGAGAGCAGATAAATCAACAGCCTAGCTCTGCCAAGACAGGGTAGGAAAGTCATTCATAATTCCTGCTCTACAATCAATGTCTGTCAGAGTATGGAGCCAAACAGCTGAAGATTGATGCTGTAATGTATCGAGGGAAAATGGGAACTGTCCAGGCAGCCACTGGTATGTCATTTCTTAGTTTTGGAAGCTGCAGGCCTTGCACTTCCTATATAATCAGATATATTTATCCCTCTCAGGTCTCTAAGGTGGTTGTACAACAGTTTTTTAATCCATTCTTCTGTTGAGGGACATCTGGGTTGTTTCCACTTTCTAGCTATTACAAATAAGGCTGCTGGGAACATAGATGAGGAAACTTCCTTATGATTCCATGAGGAGTCATTTGGGTGTATACCCAGAAGTGGTATGGTTGGGTCCTGAGGCAAAGCTATTCCAAGTTTTCTAAGATATTGCCATATTGACCTCCATAGTGGTTGCACAAACCTGCACTCCCACCAGCAATGGAGGAGGGTTCCCCTTTCTCCACACCCTCACCAGCATGTGCTGTCATTTGAGCTTTGATCTTAGCCATTCTGACAGGTGTGAGATGGAATCTCAAAGTCATCTTGTATTTCTCTGATGATTAAGGATGTTGAGCATTTCTTCAAGTGTCTCTCAGCCATTAGAGATTACTCCTTTGTGAATTCCCCATTTAGCTCCATTCCACATTATTTGATTGGATTATTTGGTTTCTTGGCATTTAATTTCTTGAGTTCTTTGTAGATTTTGAATATTAGCCCTCTGTCAGATGTGGTGTTGGTAAAGATTTTCTCCCAGTCTGTAGGCTGCCATTTTGTTCGAATGACAGTGTCTTTTGCCTTACAGAAGCTTCTCAGTTTCATGAGGTCCCATTTCTTGATTGCTGATCTCAGGTCCTGAGCTGTTGGTGTTCTGTTCAGGAAGTTGTCACCTGTGCCAATGAGTTCCAAGGTTTTTCCCTCTTTTTCTTCTAGTAGATTTAGTGTGACCAGCCTTATGTTAAGGTCTTTGATCCACTTGGACTTAAGTTTTGTACAAGGTGATAAATATGGGTCTAATTTCATTCTTTTTTTAATAATGTATTTTTTATTTCTTCAAGTTACATCTCAATCACAATCCCCTCCCTACTCCCCCCTCCAGTCCCACCCTTCCACCCTCCTCCCCCTCAACCCCCCCATCCTCTTCCCTTCTTTTTTTTTAGTTTAAGGTATTTCTTTTTCCCCCCAAGAGCTCTCCCTTTCAGTCCAAAAAATGGTTCTTTTTCTTATAACTACAAATACAATACAAAACAACAGAAATAAATAGGCCACAATTATAAGAGTTATATGGTTTAGCCTATATTCCCAATGTCCAGTCCATATGTATTCAGCACCTGACTTTAACATTCTACTATCTAACCATCTCCATGAGTTTAAAGTTCTATATTTAACTCAGCTTTCATACTAACTTGCCTCATAATTTTTAAAATATCTTCTTAGATCCAGAACACCCTCTTGATTCCTAAACAATTCAAAATTTAACTATGAGACTCTAGCTATCTATTCTTCAACCACCTCAGAGACCTGAGAGGGATAAATATATCTGATTATATAGGAAGTGCAGGGACTGCAGCTTCCAATACTAAGAAAGGACATACCAGTGGCTACCTGGACAGTTCCCATTTTCTCTCCATACATTGCAGCATCAATCTTCAGCTATTTGGACCCGCTTCTCTGACAGACATTGATTGTAGAACAGGAATTATGAAGGACTTACCTACCCTGTCTTGGCAGAGCTAGGCTGTCGACTTATCTGCTTCCAAGTTTTGTCCTTTTTGGACAGAAGTCTGTGTACAGTTGAAGCAAGGAGTTTTTCTTGCCAAGAGAATGGCTTACCACCAATTCAATCATCTCCCACTGGAGATTCTTCGATGCTCATCTTCTACTTGGAGTAGAATAGGGGGTGCTGTCAGTAGCTGACATGTCTCGATATCAAAAATTCTTAAGTTAAGAAAACATCTTTGAATGCCATATTCTGCAGATCTCTTGAGGTTTTTGAAGATGCCCTATCTATCTCTTATATTTAGATAAGCAGATATTGCTTGTCTCTTAGCAACTTGATTTCTGAGTAGCTTAGAAAATAACTGTGATAGACTGTCATAGTAACTAACAAAATGACACGTTTTCATGACTATTAGTTTCCGTTTCTTAATTATCCTAAACAGTTTATGTCAGTTGGTAGCAAGAGGTCAAAACTTGACATTTCATTTTTAAGTAGTACTACGAACAATACCTTTAAGAAGCGTTACCCTTAATTTTGTAACAATATACAAAGATCAATACCATGGAAATAGCCTATACCTCTACAAAAAAACAAAAACAAAAACAAAAAAAAAAAACTTTTAAGCTGCTATCAAGTTTGTGTAATCTCTGTAGCCACCTGCAGTCTAACATTCTAATCTGAAATTAAGGCCATTTTCCTTTCATGACAGTAAGGTAAATTATAGTTTGAAAATTTTATATTGTAAAAAAAATATATAATAATTTCATTCTTTTACAAATGGACATCCAGTTGGATCAGCACCATTTTTTGAAGATGCTGTCCTTATTCCATTGTGCCATTTTGGCTTGTTTGTCAAAAACTAGGTGGCCATAAGTGTGTGGGTTAATTTCTGGGTCTTCAATTCAATTCCATTGATCTACTGGTCTGTTTCTATACCAATACCATGCTGTTTTGTTTCTGCCTTTTGCTACTAACTGTCATAAACTGTTTAGGATAATTAAGAAATGCAAACTAATAGTCATGTAAGCCTGTCATTTTTTTTAGGTACTATGACAGTCTATTATAGTTATTTTCTTAGCTAATCAGAAATCAAGTTGCTAAGAGACAAGCAACATTTGCTTATCCTAATATAAGAGATAGATAGGGCCTCTTAAAAAACCTCAAGAAATCTGCAGAATCGGGCATTCAAAGATGTTTTCTTAAATTAAGATTTTTTTTTGATATCGAAACATGTCAACTCCTGACAGCATCCCCTATTTTACTCCAAGTAGAAGATGAGCATCCAAGAATCTCCAGTGGGAGGTGATTGAATTAGTGGCAAGCCTATTTCTTGGAAGGAAAAACCCCTTGCTCCAACTGTAGACAGAATGCTGTCTAAAAAGGACAAAACTTGGAAGCAGGTAAGTCGACAGCCTAGCTCTGACAAGACAGGGTAAGCAAGTCCTTCATAATTCCTGCTCTACAATCAAGGTCTGTCAGAGAAACAGGGCCAAAAGCTGAAGATTGATGCTGTCGTGTATGGAGAGAAAATGGGAACTGTCCAGGCAGCCACTGGTATTTCATTTCTTAGTTTTGGAAGCTGCCGGGCCTGCACTTCCTTTATTTTTTTTCTTTTTCTTTTTTTTTTATGTAAGTAGTTTATTTTTTTTCTTCAAGTTACATCTCAGTCACAAACCCTTCCCTATTCCCCTTTCCTGTCCCACCCTTCCACCCTCTTCCCTCCCAACAGCTTCCCTTTTCAATCCAACAAATGTTTCTTTCTCTTATAACAGTAAATTCTATACAAAACAGCAGAATTAAATATGCCACATTTGTGAGAGTTAAATGGCCCAGTATACCTTCCCAATGTCCAGTTCATACA
>CAJQZJ010034276.1:1626321-1644815 GCA_907164525.1 Lophiomys imhausi | reverse complement strand
ATGATCAATTAGGCTGATGTTATGTTGAAATAATATATATATGTGTGAAAATAGAAGTTAGACAGAGAGAGAAAGCAAAAATAAAACATTTCTCCCATATCAGAAAACAACAAGAAATAACGACATTTCAAGTGCTCCTTTGGCTTTGAACATTTCTTTTATTACAGTCTCTGATGAAATTTGTGTAATGAAGAACCCTAATACTAACCCTCCCTTTTCCTATTTGGGAACCAACCTGAAATCCCAATAACTCCATAGACTTTTCAACAGAATAATACAAATTACAAAGGGCCCAAGAGCAAAACAGTTCTTTAATTAGTGTAAAGTAACTGTGAAGTATAAAATGTCCATATAGGGTAATGCGTTGATTGCTTGACTTCCAGCTGGTGGTGCTGTTCTGGGAGGTGAAGGGAATCAAGGGAGAGGGGTCCTAGATGGAAGAAAAGGTTTCTAGGAACATATATTGAAGGTTATACTTGATCACCAGATCACCATGTCTTTTTCATTGCTTCCTGATGTCATGAGGTGAAGAATCTCCTACATTACTTATTCCCATCTCCAAATATTTTGTTGTTTACCTTGCAAGAATATTTCTACCAATTCACTTCTATATGTAGTTTACTATTCCGAATAAGAGCATTTATCCTGTCTCCATGCATCAGCTTCTATCATCATTGTGGCAAAATAATAATTAAATAAGGAACTTTTCACATCCCGTAGAGACTATTCAGGGAACATAAGGCTCACATCACTTCTCAGCCTTTTGGCTAAGATCAAGTGACAAGACAGTAAACTAAAAGACAGTAGAGAAAATTACTGAAATGTCAAATGTGTTTTAACTTTAAAACATTCAGGTTCCATAAATCATACAAAATTACAAGGAATCCATTCATCATTTGTGAAATACTTGTTGACCTTTATAAAGCAGCCTTTCATAGATGTAAAGCACATGGAGCATAAAAATCTAGCATAGCACGGGAGATTTACAGATTACTAAATATTAAAAATGTCTATATTTCACTAAGGAATGAATTATCATTTTATATTTAAAAACTTTCTACTATATATCTGGTAAATAATGGACACTGATGAAATATTTACTATGTAAGTAAAATATATATATTAAAAAACCATTTCATATACTTGTTATATTAAATGGTATATGCACAAACATATCACAACTAAATGATTCAATTGTTTTATTTCAAAATATGTGATATAAAGTAGCATTGAAAGCACAGATTTTGTGCTGCATTTTTATAAAAATTATATAAAGAGTTAGTAAATGTCTAAAGTGTAGAATACTGCTATGGTTTGAATTAATATATGTTTGTTTATGTTCATATTGAGGAGCTTTCAATCTTGCTTGTTCAAGAACTGTGGATTTCTCCCTCCATGCACTGTGGGAGTTTTATTGTAAAAGATCACTTGGAAGTTTGTTTCTTCTGGACAACAGAAAGGGTTCGAGTTTCTCTAAGTTAAACTGCTCATTGTGACTCTGAACCTGTATTCATATTATGAAAGGTTTCACCAAAATATCTCTGAAACTGTGGAGTTTTGTTCTCTCTCTTTTTTCTTTCTTCCTTTTTTTGCTTCTTTGGGAATCCCATCTGTCCTGTGCAGTTCTCTGTTACATCCTTGGCTAGTCTGGAAGCTAACCTATTTTCTATAACAAAAGCAGAGAATCATTTACTATTATTATGTAGAACTAACCTGTAATTTAAACCTCTTCTTAAGAATAGTCTCAGATACTTTCTCACCATCATCACTGAGGTGACTTGTTCAGTGTTCAGTTCATTGAAATTCCCAGACACAGATGGTCTGATTTCCTGATATTTTAGAATTTTGTCCTTGTTTACTTTTATCTGTTAAGTGAAGTTCAGATACATTTCTCCCAACTCTTTTGAGGAGCTCATGAGTATTTAAAGGTGACAAAAATTGCTTAGCATATTGAATGTCTTAGAGTATAATGTTAATAATTTTTAATAGTGTGAATCCCAGTGAGTTGTTCTGCATCCAACCATTAGAAGAAAGTTTTCTGTCAGATTAAAATTTGAGAATATATGTATTCAAATGAAAGGTCATGAATTTGAGAATTTATGATCAGAAGGCTATTACACTAGTACATATAAACAGTAATGCTTGCCACTGATTTGCATACCATAACATTCATTTCATAAACTAAAATGTTTTTGTATCATTTGAGATTTCACATTATACTCATCAGAATGGCCAAGATTACAAAGTAGAGTTAATGCTGGCAAGGATGTGAAAAACTCATAAACCTCCGCTGTGGCTAGCAGAAATGCAAACTTTAACAGCCATTATGAAACTCAGTGTGGTGGTCCCTAAGGAAAATGGAAAACAATCTTCCTTAAGACCCAGCTATCCATCCCACTTTTGACCATATACCCAAAAGAATGGGCATCTTACTCCAAAAACACTTGCTAAGCCATGATCATTGCTGCTCTATCCACAATAGCCAGAAATGGACAACCTAGATATCCATCAATAATGATTATTTAAAGAAAATATAATACATCTATACAACAGAATATTATTCATTCATCTAAAAATGAAATCATGACATTTAAAGGTAAATGGATGAAACTTTAAAAATCATTTTGAGTGAGGTAACCTGGACAGAAGAAGATAATTATTGTAGGAATTCAAGTATATGTGGATATTAGCTGTTAAGTCGATGGTAAACAAGCTGCAAACCATAGCATCATAGAAGTTAGGTATAGAATAAGGGGTTAGGAGGATGAGGGCAAATACATATCTCTAGGAAATGGAAATATATATGGATGGATAGGTGTGGATGGAATCAGGAGGATCAAATGGGGATGAGAAGGGAAGATGGGGGAAAGGGAGGAAATTCAAGGTGAGACAGATAAAATAGAGTTCAATTTGAGGGTAGTATTTAAACTTAAAATATATACATAAATGAAGTATATCTAAATGAAATCACTAAATATCAAGAAACAGAACTGCAACTGCCCACCTCTTGTCACCAAATTAAGTTTCCTTTACCTACATTAGGTTATATCTAATTGAAACTGGCCAAAGAGTGCCATGGGAACCACCAAACAACTTATGTTGCTGTCAAGACTGTAGGTTGCTCTCCACAAACTGATAACAAGGCTCTATTGTTGAAGGCAACACCTACACAGCTCATTAAACATAGAGAAGTCAAGCAGGTGCCTACATAAGTTCTTCACGGATATATACTAGCATATTTGCTACAGGAATGTACTTTGAATGCTACCAAAAGAGAAAAGTAAAACACCAACACTGCCACAAGCCCTTCTGTCTGCAATGGTGTCCTGCCTGCAATATATGCTAGTGCAATAGTGGCACTAAACTTGTTGAAATAATCAACCAATATCTGATCTAATTTGAACATGATCCCATGAGATGAAACCCATAACTCTCCCTGCTTGGGTGATCAAAATCCTGACACTAGATGGTCCAATGGCCTGGGAAAATTTAAATGCTACTGCTATACTAAAAGAATATATCAATACAATACCTCCTAATGTCATCCCAATATATTCATTGATAAGTGCCTTCCTCACGCATCTTCAAAGAAACTCCTGTTGAAGATGGGAATAAATGCAGAAACCTACATTTGCAGAGAATGTGTAACCTTGGAACACTTATCCCTGAACAGGATGTATTTATCAAATCCCATCCCTCAAGTTCTTTCCTATACATCCCATGTTTTTTCTGCATTTAGATTGTTTTGTTGTCTTGGTGTCCTCCATCCTTCTGGATAGTATTCTCTACTACCTACTCTTCCACAGAGTTTCCTGAGCACTGAGAGGAAGAATTTGACAGAGACATTTGAGTTAGATCCAAATGTCCCAAAATCTCTCACTTGTCTTGATGCGAATATCTATAATTCGTTTCCATCTCTTACAGAAGGGAAATTCTTTAATGATTGCTGAGCAAGACACTGATATATTAGTATAGCAGAATGCAACTAGGAATTAATTATTAAGTTATTTTTTTGTCAGAACAGTAGAATTTGCTTTTTTCCCAAGGCCACAGGGCTATCTAGACTTGACCACACAAGAAGTATCAGGGATGGGTTTCATTTTACAGAGTAGGCTTTGAATTCAGATACTGGATTACTTCCACATATTCTATTTTTCCATATGTACATTTTTTAAAATAAACAAAGTGATACTTTACAAGTCTTTTCATATGTATTGTTTAATCCATACTAACTATGAGCAAAGCATTTAATATAACTCCTCTTTTAATAATCAAAACAAAATTTTAAATTTTTTAAAAGGAGTATATTAATTTAAAAAAAGAACATAGCAGTACCAGGACAATAAACTCTCCTAATTCAAGATGGCAAATGGAAGTATTTTATAGCTTCCTTCCATAGCATCTAGGGATACATTTGAAATGTGTGTGTGTGTGTGTGTGTGTGTGTGTGTGTCTGTACATGTGTGTGTGTGTTAAAGTTACCTGTAGCTACTTTTCTTAGATGCCTTTTCTAATGGGAAACTAATCAAAACACAATAAAATGAAACTTTGTACATTTTGTCTTAGTTATCTTTTGATTATAATAACGAAGACCATGACTAGGCAACTTATCGAAGAAAGAGTTTCTTGGTGGCTTTAGCTTTCAGAGAGTGAGTCCAGGTCTATGGTGGGGAGTACTGCAGAAGGTAGGTGACATTGTGCTGGAGCAGTAGCTGAAAGGTTACCTCTTGAGACACCACTATTAGGCAGAAAACTACCTGGGATTGTCAAAGCATTTTAAAACCCCAAACCCATTCTCAGTGACATAATTCCTCCAACAAAAGAAGTTGTACTTTCTAGTCCTTCCCAAATAATTCTGTCAACTGGGAACCAAGAATTCATATACATGAGCCTATATTGTAGGATTACTTGGACCTGTTAGCAGTTTAAATAATGATGCTGAGACTTCTATATACTTTAAAGCTTAGGCCTTTTGCTAGGAAAGTCTCCCAGCTATTGTCTAAATTTAACCTGAATATGCAATCACAACAATCAATCATGTGTCTAGCTCTTTACCTCCCTGCTCTGCCTGTTCGTTTGCATGTCCTCTTTGATTTTTTTCACTCCTGCTCTGTCTCTCTGTATCACTCTCTCTACCCAAAGAGTAACACCTTCTACAAATCCCCGAAGGCTGAGGTCTTCTAGAGAAGTCTCTAGGAACACTTTGTCTACAATCTCCTTTTCAAATGACTTTGTCTCCCCCAGTTAAAACAATGGACATGTTTATCTACAATTATTGGCTATTGCTTCTTCAATTAATCATTAGGGTCAATATCAGCAGAGGTTATAATCCATTCATCCTTGGTGCTAATCAAGCTTTTAATGGTCTAAGAATGTTTTACGCTCTGAATGTGCATTTTTGAAACCTAAAATTTCAATTAGTATCTGTCTCCCATCTGGATCTGATATTCAACTATCCAGAGGGATGTTAGTCTATGTAAGAAATCAGTAAAAGTCTCTCTGAGACTTTTGAGTAATCTTTGGGAATGTCATAGACCTTCTCCCTTGGTCTTTCACCTTATCCAAGGGTCTTGAATAATACTAAATACTAGAGTACATTGTAAAATAATAGTCATCAAATTGAATTTGCTTTCTAAAACAGCATATTGACCTTCAGCTAACAATTGAACTTTCATGAAGATAATACCTTTAGAACGATTATAATATTCCATAATTACAGCTTTTTCACTCCACGAACTTAACTTCACTGACCGAAAGGAACTGTAGGAACTCAACTGAACCAAGCTCAAGGAAACCATATTGTAGTCCTTGAACTCTACTATACTGTCTCCATGAACTCCCCTGTAATCCTGTTTAGTGTTCTCCTCTACTCTCTGTCCTGTCTTATGTACCACCCTCCTTCCTACCTATTCTCATGAGAGTTTAATATTCTATCTCTGACTCATTCTATCAAATCTTTCTCTGACTTGTCATTTTCTCTGCTCCTCAATTAGAAGTCACTTTTAAACATGTATGCTTCCTTTTATAAACTAATCTTAGTTTTATTGTTTGGGATTAAAGTTGTGTACTAAGGACATGTCTGTATTCCAGTCAGATCATACTGAAATCCAAGATGTTTCCTCATTCCAGCCAGATTGCATAGACCTAGATCTTTAGATGTGATCACTTGCCAGAGCAGCCATGTTGATTGATCAAAATTCCTCTCTAATGAATTTTTTCTTTCAAGGATTTTTCCCTGTTGACTTTTTTTTTTTTAATAATATGATCCTTGGTTTTTCCCTAACAGAATTAGAAGTCTGGAGTGTGACTAAACAGAACCTGAAACTATATTTATTTTCTTGTGGCCTAATTATTAATGTCATTCCAAAAAGCAGGACCAAAAGTGGGTTCAGGGATTGAACAGCAAGAGGATAAACATGAAAGGGTGCATAACAATTGCCTACAGTGTGTACAGTCAGTCACAACTACCCTTCTGACATTCCATTCAATATGTGCTCAACGGTACTTACCTGAACAAAGAAAGAGGATACCACCTCTTTGGTAGCACCTATTATTTACCTATGACAGAATCGTAGATTTTAAGATGTCCCAACATCCAAGTTACCAAGGTATATCAAATACATTTTTGATGGTACACCACATGACCCTGTTATACAAGTTATGAGTGTATAAACACTTCTCCATCCAGATACTGACTTCTATACATTTATAGAGAATATTATCATCAGGAGTTACTTCTAAGTAGATAATATCTTAAGTAATATAAAAGAGAATTAGTTCCCAGGCTTATATCATTCATTTAAATTTATGCAGTCTCCAAGTTTTTTTTTTTTTCCTCACAAAATCCAAGCTATTTGAGGACTAACATAATATCTAACAGGACTTAACACAGAATAGCAAAACGATAAGTCAGCAAGCAATGGTCACTCTTACTGTAAGTTTTGCTGAGGTCTTGATTTATTCATCAATCATCAGCACCAGCACAAGACAAACCAGTTGTTCTCCACTCTTCCTGTCCTCCGCCTTTGTTTTAGGTGGCCCTATTCACTGCCCTAGTTGAGTAAACCAGACCTACACACCAAGAGTTTCTTTGAATTTAATTAGCACATTTGTGTGAAACAGAAGTTTCCATTGTGGCCCATAAATATCAGTGGACACAGATACATGAGGAACTACTGTAACAAATGTCTTTAGTTTTGCCATACCACAACACATCAACTGTCTAAAACCAGTATTAGACTATTCAAGACAATGTAGTGGATTTTGCAATCATAGATATATCTCCTGTATTTACATGAAAGTCTAAACACGTTACAAAATACACTGATATATAGTAGTTACAGAATCAGTGTAAGAAAACACCGTGTCACTCTAATTGATGGACTGTGGGAGATTTTCATATCCATGAATCCATGCTGCATAAATAAATTTAATTATGATAAAGTAATGAAAGAAAATATTTGATTGATACAAACTGAACAAATTATTCTAAGGACCTGAGTTTTACATCCTCCAGTCTTTAATCTTTTTAGTAGTGTTTATATACATAAAGTTTGTAGAAATTCTATACCCATTTCTTTAAAGTTTTTCTTATCACTTAATATTTCTCCTTGTAGGAACCTGAGTCATTCTGGAGCTTAGTTATATGTGCACCAGAGGTCAAAATTCTCTTCCTGGGGCAGTAATAGTAAAATGTTTTTCTCAAGTTTATCCCATCAGATAGACATCTTTCATCTTTGCTCTAGGTTTTATCACAATGAAAATATATTCACTATTAGCATCAACAATGTTGTTATGTTGTCCTTTTTTCTGAATTAGCTATGATGCCTTCCTTCTCAGTAAGACATAAAGGGCAATATCCTAACAATAAATGTATGTGATCAAAAATAGAAGCATTAGTCCAGGAGAAATATTTTTTATAGCACAAGTGCCAAACTACATGTAATTTACTTGTGCTTTTCGGAACTTCTTCAGCGCACTTTAAGCTTCATCACTGTCATTGTATGAGAAGTAACTGGAGAGCCAGAAGACTTGATTAAGTAGTCACTACTCTCAAGGGTTTATGGATGGTCTGGTTGTATATTCATTCAGTTTCCCAGAATTATCCCTACTAATGTTAAGTCTCATGCCAGCTATAATTGTGAAATGTAACTTTCTTTTCCTTTATTTTATTTTATTTTATTTTATTTTTTGTCGTTCATTTTATTCCACATGATTGTGTTAGCTTCAAGAGAGCATAGCAACTCTGTCTTGGTCTGTTATCTAGCAGGTAGAAAATTTTCACTTGAAAGCTGTTTAAATAAAGGCATTCAGTATAAAGGTTAACGAAGCAGTGACAGAATACTAGCAATTATATTGTTAGTTTACTGTAAATATACATGAGGGGAGATAAAATAGTAAAAGGAAGAATCTCAGATATGGCCCCACACCAGGAAATATACATAATTTTGAAATCTATTTTTTTAAACCAGACTTTTTGAGTTCACTTTTTAACTAGTGACAATGACCTTCAAATCGATTTTCTCTTCATAATGTCTACTCTGACCATATATTTGAAATTTCAAAGGAACATGAAAATACCTTGAAGAATTTTACATGTTTGGTCATAAAAAAAAAACCTTAATGAGAGAAAAATCACACATACATGATAAAGAGGTGTAAGTCACTTAGATGAAAGGTAAGAACAATGTGCTCAGTATGCTAAGGTACTGCTGCATTCTCATTTAAAAAGCCTACTAATAACTTTTCTTTATCTCTCTCTCTCTTTGCAAGTGTGTGTGTGTGTGTGTGTGTGTGTGTGTGTGTGTGTGCAAACAGAGGTTGGAGACCAGTATTAGAATTGATAACTTAATACGTTTATTTAAAATAAATTTATTTATTTAATGCTCCATCATATTGTCCTCTTCCCCCTTTCCCAGCCCGGCCTTCCCACCGTCTGCCCCCCAACCCTTCCATCCCACTCCTTTGGAGTGGAGTGTCCCTACATGACAGTCCCCCCCCCCCCCCCCCCCCCCCAACTCATATGAGGGCCAAGAGCCTCCTCATACACTGGGGACCTACGAGGCAGTACCTCTAGTGAAAAGTGTCTCATTGGCAGGGAGAGAAAAATAAAACAAACAAACAAAAAGTCTATGTCCATGTTCCCTTTGGTGCATTGGTTGTAGTATAGATATCCTGTACTATATAGCTAAAATCTGACATGAGTTAATAGATGTCATGTGCATCCTCCTGAGTCTGGGTAAGTTCATTCATTCAGGATGAGCTTCTCTAGTTCCATCCATTTGGCTGGAAACTGCATAATTTCCTTGTTTCTGATAGTTGAGTAATATTCCATTGTGTACACGTACCACAGTTTTTTAATCCATTCTTCCATTGAGGGACATCTGGGTTGTCTCCAGTTTCTAGCTATTACAAATAAGGCTGCTATGAACATAGATGAGGCAACTTCCTTGTGATTTGGTGAGGAGACATTTGGATGTATACCCAGAAGTGGTACTTCTGGGTCCTGAGGCAAAGCTATTCCAAGTTTTCTAAGATTATTGCCATACTGACCTCCACAGTGGTTGCACAAGCCTGCACTCCCACCATCAATAGAGGAGGGTTCCCCTTTCTCCACACACTCACGAACATGTGCTGTCATTTGAACTTTTGATCTTAGCCATTCTGACTGGTGTGAGATGGAATCTCAGAGTCTTCTTGAGTTGCATTTCTCTGATGATTAAGGATGCTGAACATTTCTTCAGGTGTCTCTCAGCCGTTAGGGATTCCTCCTTTGGGAATTCTCTATTTAGCTCCGTTCCCCATTTTTTGATTGGATTATTTGGTTTCTTGGCATTTAATTTCTTGAGTTCCTCATAAATACTGGTTATTAGCCCTCTGTCAGATGTGGGTTGGTGAAGATTTTTTTCTCAATCTGTAGGCTGCCACTTTGCTCAAAAGACAGTGTTTTTTGCCTTACAGAAGTTTTTCAGTTTCATGAGGTCCCATTTATTGATTGTTAGTCTTAGGTCCTGAGCTGTTGGTGTTCTGTTCAGGAAGTTGTCACCTGTGCCAATTACTTCAAGGGTTTTTCCCACTTTTGGTTTTAGAAGATTTAGTGTGACAGTACTTATGTTAAGGTCTTTGATACACTTGGACTTAAGTTTTGTAAAAGGTGATAAGTATTGGTCTAATTTCATTCTTTTACAAGTGGACATCCAGTTGGACCAGCACCATTTGTTGAAGATGCTGTCCTTTTTCCATTGTGTGGTTTTGGCTTCTTTGTCAAAAATTAGGTGGCCATAGATATGTGGGTCCATTTCTGGTTCTTCAATTTGATTCCATTGATATACTGGTCTGTTTCTATACCAGTACCATGCTATTTTTATTACTATTGCTCTGTATTTAAGCTTGAAATCTGGGATGGTAATACCTCCAGATGTTTTTATTATTGTGCAGGATAGATTTAGCTATTCTGGGCTTATTGTTGTTCCATATGAAATTGAGAATAACTATTTCCATGTCTATAAAGAATTGTGTTGGTATTTTGATAGGAATTGCATTGAATCTATATATTGCTTTTGATAGGATGGCCATTTTTATTATGTTGATCCTACCTATCCATGAGCATGGGAGATCTTTCCATCTTCTAAAGGCTTCTTCAATTTCTTTCTTCAAGGGCTTGAAGTTCTTGTTGTACAGGTCCTTTACCTGCTTGGCTATAGTTACCCCCAGGTATTTTATATTGTTTGTGGCTATTTTGAAGGGAGTTTCTTTTCCCTTATTTCATTCTCAGCACATTTGTTTGTTGTATAAAGAAGGACATCTGATTTTTTTGAATTAATTTGGTATCCAGCCAACTTGCTGAAGGTGTTTAACAGTTGTAAGAGTTCTCTGGTGAAATTTTTGGGGTCGCTTATGTATACTATCATATCGTCTGCAAATAGGGATAATTTGACTTCTTTGTTTCCAATTTGTAACCCTTTGATCTTCTTTAGTTGTCTTATTGCTCTTGCAAAAACTTCAAGCATTATATTGAAGAGATATGGTGAAAGTGGGCATCCTTGTCTTGTCCCTGAGTTTAGAGGAAATACTTCAACTTTCTCTCCACTTAATTTGATGTTGGCCTCTGGCTTGCTGTATACTGTCTTTATTATTTCTAGGTATGGTCCTTGTATGCCTGTTCTCTCCTGAACTTTTAGCAGGAAGGGGTGTTGGATTTTGTCAAATGCCTTTTAGGCATCTAGTGAGATTATCATGTGTTTTTTTTTTTCGTTCATCTTGTTTATATGGTGAATGATGTTGATAGGCTTAGTATGTTGAACCATCACTGCATTCCTGGGATGAAGCCTACTTTATCACGGTGTATGATACTTTTGATGTGTTCTTGGATTCGGTTTGCAAGTATTTTATTAAGCATTTTAACATCTATGTACATGAGGGGGATTGGTCTGAAGTTCTCTTTCTTTGTTGGGTCTTTGTATGGTTTAGGAATCAGGATGACTCTGGTCTCATAAAATGAGTTTGGCAGTGTTCTTTCTGATTCTATTTGTTGAAAGAGTTTGAAGTGTATTGGTATTAGCTCTTCTTTGAAGGTCTGGTAGAATTCTTTGCTGAAACCATCTGACCCTGGGCTTTCTTTGGTTGGGAGATTTTTAATGACTGTTTCTATTTCCTTAGGGGTTATAGGACTGTTTAATCTGTTAACCTGATCTTGATTTAGCTTCGGTAGGTGGAATTTAACAAGAAAATTGTCCATTCACTAAAGTTTTCAAATTTGGTGGAGTATAGATTTTTAAAGTGGGACCCAAACATTCTCTGGATTCCCTCAATGTCTGTTGTTATTTCTCCCTTTTCATTTTTGATTTTGTTGATTTGGGTTTTTTTCACTCTGCCTTTTAGTTAATTTGGCTAGGGACTGTCTATTTTGTTTATATTCTCAAAGAACCAACTCTTGGTTTCATTGATTCTTTGTATAGTTCTTTTTGTTTCTAAGTTGTTGATTTCAGCCCTAAGATTGATGATTTCCTGCCTTCTGCTCCTCTTGGGAGTATTTGCTTCTTTTTTTTTACAATTCACTCAGTTTAGCTGTTAATTTGCTACTATGAGCTGTCACAATTTTCTTTTTGAAGGCACTTAGTGCTATGAACTTTCCTTGTAGCACAGCTTTCATTGTGTCCCATAGGTTTGGGTATGTTGTGCCTTCATTTTCATTGTATTTTAAGAAGTCTTTGATTTCCTTCTTTATGTCTTCCCTGACCCAGTGGTCATCCAGTAAAGAGTTGTTCAATTTCCATGTGTGTGTAGGCTTTCTGTTGATTCTTTTGCTGTTGAAGTTCAGCTATATTCCATGGTGGTTTGATAAGATACAAGGGGCTATTTCAATTTTCTTGTATCTGTTGAGGTTATCTTTGTATCTCACTATATGTTCAATTTTGGAGAAGGTTCCCTGTTGTGATGAAGAAGGTGTATTCTTCTGTTTGCCTGAAATGTTCTGTAGATATCTGTTAGGTCCATTTGGTTCATTAGTTCTGTTAGACTAATTATTTCTCTGTTTGGTTTCTGTCTTGATGATATGTCCATTATTGAGAGTGGGGTGTTGAAGTCTCCCACTACTAATTTGTGAGTATCTATGTGCGATTTAAATTTTAGAAGAGTTTCTTTTACAAATGTAGGTGCCTTTGTATTTGAGGGATAGATGTTCAATATTGAAATGTCCTCTTGATGAATATTTCCTTTAATGAGTATGTAATGACCTCTCTGTCTTTTTTTATTAACTTCAGTTGGAAGTCTACTTTGTTTGATATTAGCATGGCTATTCCAGCTTGCTTCCTTGGTACATTTCCTTGAAAAACCTTTTCCCAGCCCTTTACTCTGAGATAGTGTCTATCTTTGTTACTGAGATGTGTTTTTTTTTTTTTTTTTTGTATGCAGCAATATGATGGGTCTTGTTTATGGATCCCATCTGTAAGTTTGTGTCTTTTTATTGGGGAGTTGAATCCATTGATGTTGATGGATATTAGTGACCAAGGGTTGTTATTTCCCATTATTTTGGTATAGGTGGTTGTCTGTGTTTCTTTTGTTTTAGTTGCTGTTGAGTTTTCTATTTTCTCTCTTTTCTTGGGTGTAGTTATCTTCTCTGGGTTTGAATTTTCCTTCTAGAATTTTCTGTAGGGCTGGGTTTGTGGGTAGATATTGTTTAAATTTGATTTTTTCATGGAATATATTGTTTTCTCCGTCTGTGGTGATAGAGAGTTTTGCTGGATATAGTAGTGTGGCTGGGCACCTATGTTCTCTCAGGGCTTGTAGGACATCTGATAAGCCCTTCTAGCTTTTAAAGTTTCTGAGGAGAAGTCAGGTGTAATTCTGATGGGTCTGCCATTATATGTTACTTGGCTTTTTCTCTTACAGCTTTTAATATTCTTTCTTTGTTCTGTACATTTGGAGTTTCAATTATTATGTGATGAGAAGAGTTTCTTTTCTGATCTAATCTGTTTGGTGTTCTGTAATCCTCTTGGATTTTTATTGGCATCTCTTTAGTTTTGGGAAGTTTTCTTCTATAATTTTGTTGAAGATATTTCCTGGACCTTGGATTCAGGAGTCTTCTCTTTCCTCTATGCCTATAATTCTTACGTTCTGTCTTTTCATTGAGTCTTTGATTTCTTGGATGTTATGGGTGAGAGATTTTTTAGCTTTCTCATTTTCTTTGGATGTTGTATTGATTTCTTCCATCAAATCTTCCATGCCTGAGATCCTGTCTTCCATCTCTTGTATCCTATTTTTGATACTCACATCTGTAGTTCCTGTTCTCTTCCCTTGATTCTCTACTTCCACTCATAACTCTGACTTTGTTTTCTTTATTGTTTCCATATCCATTTTCATGATTGAATAATTTTGTTCATTTTGTACATTTCCTGCTCCAATTTGCTTGTCTTTGCCTGAAAATCTTTCATTGCCCTGTCTCTTTCCTGTTCAAGTTGAGCCATATTGGCTTGTAGCTCTCTAATGGTATTATCCATTGCTTTTGCTTGTGAAATTGTGGATTTTTAAAATTCATTCATAGATTTAAATTCTTCCTGAAAGTTCTCTATCAGTTTCCATAATGTAGAATTGTCATCGTTTTCATGTGTTTCAGCTGTGGTGAAGTGGTCAGAGTTTGCTGTACTAGCATAGTTGTGTTTTGTTGGAATCATATCTCCCTGACTTCTGTTGTTTCTCTGACCTTTAGCCATTTGGTTGTTCTTAACTGTTTGTTCCTGGTGCCTTTTGGGTTTGGTTTCAAGGGGGGGCGCTTTGGTGTAGCAGTCATATAGCTTGTTGATCTGTCATTTTCTACTGGCTGGATGGGGTCTTGTGTGGAGGTTCTCAGTGTGTCTCCCAGAGCTCACCCCTCCCTTTTTGTTTCAATTGGGGACACAGGTGAGGGGAGGTGGTGGGATGAGTTCCTGTAGTTTCCTGGGATCCAACTGGTCTTCATACAGGTGATAGGGCAGGTTGGTAGGCCACAGACTGTTGAGTGGGGTTGTAGCTACCCTGCAGCTTATGTATTAGACCGTGTTTGTGGTCCTCTCCAGCTGGTCTCAAGGGGTTCTCAGGGTCAATGTGCATGTAATAGCCAGAAGCACTCTGAGATGGTGCAGTCCACTCCCAGGCAAGGAGGAATGGCCCAGGATTGTTTCACTGCTCCCAAGTCAGACCTCTCTATGTTGCACACTGAGTATTCAGCCTGCAGTGGCTCTGCTGGTATGGTCCTGTGTGCCCAGGCACAGATTCTGTGATTTCTGGACATCCCAAGTATGGGGGTTGAGGCCACTTGCTGTTCCAGTGGTGGTAATAAATATGTTTAAGCTCTGGTTTCCCGCAGGAAGGTCTAGAACTAGCAAAGGAGTCTAGTATTATTAATCCCACAATTTGCCCAGGGCTTGGACCCTGTGGTGAACAAATCTGCCTTCCAACCCTGCCACCCTTTCTGCCACTCTCACAGCTCCACTTATGTCTGTATGGAGCTGGCTTTGGACACTGGCAATTTGGGACCACTGTTTTCCACGTTCCAGTATGCTGCAGCTCTGCAGGAAGTGTATCCTGCTGCTCAGACAAGCTGCAGTGTTTTTTTCCCTGTGTCCATAAATTCAATGGAGGGGGCCTGTATGTATGTCCATCACCCCTCTGGGGAAGCACAAATTTGCTTGTGCTTTCCAAACTGCAGCAGTGGACCCGCTCAGGCCATCCCATTCTGGACCTGTTGGGCTGTCCCACTGCGGACGGACCCACTGCTGTGCTGTAGCTCTGCTCAGAGTGTATTCTGCTCCCCCAGGTCCTTGACTCTTCGCTAAATAGACTATGTGGAATCTGGGGGTCCAAGAGGCTTGTGAGTAACCCTGTCTGGAGTTTGGGTCTGCCTACTGAGTAATTGACTAGCTCTTACTCTGAGGCTGTCCTGGTGACGATTCCCGATTCCTGGATTCAGAGGCTTCTGTCCTTCTGTTTTGCTGAGAGTCTGAGAGAAGGGAGGAGAGTCCTTCCCAGGGACTTTTAATAATCCCTGGGTAGCTGGGTGAACCTAGAGCGTTCGAGTCACTCATATTGTTGCTCAGTGTCTAATAACTCTGTGGCTTTATGGGTGTTTTCCCCGCATGCAAAATGCGTTCACGTGGGCCTCCATCATCTTGGATCCTCCTCTAGCCTCCTTAATAAGTTTTCACCTTATTGCTTTTTGTCTGTTTTGAGACAGGGACACTCACTGTTTAGACTCTCTGATTAGACACAAGTCAAAAACAAAATAACACCACCAACAACAAAACAAAAACTCAGAAATTTAAGTAATAAAAGAGGAAACCTATATGATTTTTTCTTTTGAATTTGATTAAATACCAATGGGACTACAAATAGTATTTTGGCCTATCTTCACTGAAAATCACATACAATATAATTTCACCAAGTAGACTTTTGAAGAATGGAGATTGGATTTAAATGTAATTTTTCATTCAGGGAAAAAAATCCAAGTGGACAGTTTCCTGAATTGTGAAATATTTATTGTGATATTATCTGAAAGCAGTAACTGTGCTGGGATGTAGTTCAGTGATGGATTGCATGCCTAGTATGCACAAAGCAATATTTGACCCCCCAACCACAAAAAGCAAACAAAACAGAGTTCAATAAATATAGACAATAGTAGAAGCTGTATATTTGGACCACCTGATAGCAGCTAAATACTTGGCAGATATTAGAGAACTTTAGTTCTATTCGGAAGCAGAATTCATCGCTGGAAGACAACACAGACACACACACACAGTGGAAACTCATCTGATACTCAGCTGCCAAGACAGGAAAGTCACCAGCAGGACAACTCAGCATGTAGAAGTGCTTGCCAGACAGGAAGAAATAATACTGATAATAATATTTCTAACTTTAGAATTAGATCTATTTACTGATTTTTCCATGGTAACAAAATGACCTTTTAATTATTTACATATTTTAATTGGCATAGAGATCTGAATATACAACTTTGCTCCAATCATCTTGGTAATTTAAAAACTTTTAAATGAGAATTCATAATTTTGAGACAGTAGAGTTACAATTAAACATAATTAATTCAGATTCTTTTTTAAGCTTTTGTGCTTATTTCATGCATGTGCATGTTTTGCCTACAATATATTTCAGTAACACATGCATGCAGTGCCTATGTAGGTTAGAAGAAGAAGGCATGGATTTTCTATGACTAGAGTTACAGACTCCTGTGAGATACCATATGGTGTTGGTTAATGAATACAGGTTTGTTTGAAAAGCAACCAGTGTTTATAAACTCCAAGGAATCTCTCCAACAACTGAAATCCTAATTTGTAACAAATTTCCAAATACAAAATTGATGCTACATCAGTTACTTTACTAATGCTGGGAAGAGACAGCCATGACCAAGGCAATTTTTAATAGAAAAGGTGGATGAGGCTCATGGATCCAGAGGGTCTCAATCACAATGTGATGAGGCAGGGCAGCAGCTATACCATGCGCTACCACATTGATTAAGAGCTTACCTTACTGGGCGTGGTGTCACACGCCTTTACTCCAGCACTTTGGAGACAGAGGCAGGCGATCTCTGTGAGTTCAACGCCAGCCTGGTCTACAGAGTTCCAAGATAACTAGTACTGTTACAAAGAGAAAACTTTTATTGAAAAGCCAGAGAGAGAGAGAGCGAGAGAGCTTTCACCTTAATAACAAGTAAGAGACAGAAAGAGAGGGCAAACTGGGAATGGTGTGGGTCTTTTAATCTTCAATGCCTATCCTAAGCGACATACTTCCTCCAAAGAGCCACAACTTCTAATCTTTCCCAATCTGTTCTTGGACTGAGACCAAGCATTCAATTATATGAGCCTAAGGAGCCATTCCAAGAAGAAAACAGAGGCAACTACAAACTGTTTATTTATATTCCTCTGAAATGTTATTAAAAATCAGAATATAATTATGTAATACAATGATCAGCTCGTTGGACACAGCACTAGCTTGGAAAAGGGAAACTTCCTACTTGTCAAATGATTTTTAAAAATCCTCTGTATAATCTTAATTTTGTATCAATATACAAAGATCAATACTGATGTAGCCCAATACAATCTTAATTTTACATAAATATACAAGGGTCAATACCATTGTGGCCAAATATAATCTTAATTTTGTATCAATATACAAAGATCAATACCGATGTAGCCCTATACAATCTTAATTTTGCATTAATATACAATGATCAATACCAATTTAGCCAAATATAATATTAATTTTGTATCAGTATACAAAGGTATAAGGCTATATTCAATAATCTGTCCTTTTTTCTTGATCTTTCCTATACTATGACTATGTCCCATTTTTCTCAAGTCTGTTCACTCCTATATAGGAGAGAAAGGAGGATACAGAAAAGCAAAAGAGAGAAGTCTCTGGGTCTAACCTCCAAAACCCATTTAACAAGACCATTTAACAGCTTTTAGTCTTTTCCCCTAAATAACAAAATTTTCTATTATCTATCAAATAACCAAAGAGGAAGAACACCCTCCCCACCTTCTGGGGATGGGACGTTGTTCTCTTAAAATGACTTCCTGCTGATTTGGGACGTAGTAAACCTGTTTGGGGCCCAAATAAGAATGGAAAAATGGTTAAAAATGTTAATAGAATCATTTGATGTTCAGTCCCTTTGTGCTCAGCTATTTAGATGTCCTACGAAGTTCATAGACAGAAGCTGATCTTCAGAACTTTACTGAAGATCTGGCTGGAGTAGTCTGTGGAGCTGAACGATCTTAGCGATTTTGAGTTTTTGTGGTTAAAGACTTTTGAGGAAACTGCTATTGAAGAAGTCTGCAAGGCTGGATCATCTGGGCCACTCGTCTTCTTTGGTGTCTGATCTGTTTTCTGCTGAGGTTTCCATTGTCCAGTTGTCCCTGGATTCCTTGAATGGATGCTTTAAATCTCCTGGAAAGATAAGAACAGAGCCCTGCCCTAATCCTAACTCTGGGACAATTACCTTTTTTTGGGGG
>CAJQZJ010034276.1:1578538-1601321 GCA_907164525.1 Lophiomys imhausi | reverse complement strand
TTTAAATTTGATTTTGTCATGGAATATCTTGTTTTCTCCATCTATGTTGATAGAGAGTTTTGCTGGGTAAAGTAGTCTGGCTGGGCACCTATGATCTCTCAGGACTTGTAGTATATCTGACCAGGCCCTTCTAGCTTTTAACGATTCTGAGGAGAAGTCGGGTGTAATTCTGATGGGTCTGCCATTGTATGTGACTTGACCTTTTTCTCTTACAGCTTTTAATATTCTTTCTTTGTTCTGTACATTTGGAGTTTCAATTATTATGTGACGAGAGGAGTTTCTTTTCTGGTCTAATCTGTTTGGTGTTCTGTAAGCCTCTTGGATTTTTATTGGCATCTCTTTTTTCATGTTTGGGAAGTTTTCCTCTATGATTTTGTTGAAGATATTTCCTGGACCTTGGAGTTGGGAGTCTTCTCTTTCCTCTATACCTATAATTCTTAGGTTCCATCTTTTCATTGAGTCCTTGATTTCTTGGATGTTGTGGTTGAGAGATTTTTTAGCCTTCTCATTTTCTTTGGATGTTGTACTGATTTCTTCAACTGAATCTTCCATGCCTGAGATCCTGTCTTCCATCTCTTGCATCCTATTGTTGATACTCACATCCGTAGTTCCTGTTCTCCTCCCTTGGTTCTCCACTTCCTCTTTTAACTCTGACTGTGTTTTCTTTATTGTTTCTATTTCTATTTTCATGTCTTGTATGGTTTTGTTCATTTTGTACATTTCCTTCTCCAGCTTGCTTGTTTTTGTATGAAAATCTTTCATGGCTTTTTCCTTTTCCTGTTCAAGCTCTGTCACCTTGGCTTGGAGCTCTTTAATGGTGTTGTTCCTTGTTTTGATTTGTAGAATTGTGGCTTCTTTGAATTCCTTCATAGATTTAAGTTCTTCTTGCAGGGACTCTATCACTTTCCATACTGCAGATTTGTCAATGTTTTCATGTGTTTCTGTTGGTGTGTGGTCATCCGAATTGGTGAGCTAGGATGATTCTGCTTTGTTGGAGTCATATTTCCTTGATTTCTATTTTTTTTTTTTTTTGATCTTTGGCCATTGGATGCGTTTAGCTGTCTCTTTTATGTGCTTGAAACCGCAGTGGATTATTTGGTGAAGGGGACGTGTTACTTGGCTCTCTGTCATTGCTTACAGGGGGATTTCAATGTCACTGTGGTTTTAATCACCTGAGGCACTGTGAGCTGGTACAGCCTATTCCCAGGTTGTTAGTAATGGACCAGGATTGTTTCACTGCTCCCAATTCAGACTTCCCTATGTTGCACTCTGAGTTATCAGCCTGTAATGGTTCTGATCGTATGGGCCTGTTTGCCCAGGCACAGATTCTGTGGGCTTTGCTTGTTGTCACGGAGGCTGACAGGGTCTGGCTCCACACCTAATATGTCTGGATTTTCCAGGATACAGCTATGGTCCTGATTTCTGGTTTCTCTCTAGGCTTCTCGCCATAGGGCTGGACTCTGTGCCTGATTCCCTTCCTGTATGTGCCGCCACGGGTCCCGTGGGTACCCCAAGCCCCGGATCCTCTGCTGCCTGAGTGGTCCTCTCGTCCCAGCAGCTCAGCCGTGGGTGCAGGGATCCCTGGCCCCGCCCACGCCTGTCTCTCTCCCCAGATGACCTGCTGTGTGTTTGCGGGGTTTGGCCCTGCCAGCTGTAATCCCTCCTCAGCCGCGCTACTGTGAGTGCGCGGGATTTGGCCCCTCCCACCCGCCTTTGTGTTCCCAGCTTCACGCGCTCTCTCAGAACCTCCCGCCCTCCGCTTCACGAGCGGCTGCGGACCACCCGCTGAGCCCCCTGTTTGTTCCTTGCTAAGCCTTCCACTATCTCACAAAGTTTTTTAAGTGGGTATAAGTTCAACCTGATGTGTTGGGGAGCCCAATAGGCCAGCGATCTATGGCCAAGTGGACCCTGATTCTGCCTGCTGTAAGTTGGGATCGATCTTACCAGGCGCCTCTCCAAATGGGAGTTCCCAAATCCCGGGTTTAGTGGCTTCTGTGTCTGTGAGAGATGGGGAGAGCCTTGCCATGGGACTTTTAACAGTCCCTTGGGAGCTGTGAGTGTTCCGGGGGGGGGGGGGTCTAGCCCCTCCGGTTTTTGCACAGTGCCCAATAACTCTGTGTTTTTGTGGCTCTTTTTTCCCCCGCATTCAAAATGCATCAGTGTAGGTCCCCGCCATCTTGGCCACTACTATTGTATTTTGATTATCTATGAAATATGCAGAAGATATGAGTGATTTCTATCTATTTATTTGGAATTTTTATTTGCATATTTATGTATTGTTTGCTTGTTCACATATTTATGTACTTAGATGAAAATACTAATAAATAAAAATATTTTTTGTGCATTAATTGGTTAATATAAAGAAAAGGTCCAGTAACACTGAATAAGAAGCTAACTTATTAAAGGCACTTTATTTATAATTAAAAATTTATTGAGAAGAATGGATACTATTAAATTATGTATGTTCATATTACGATTACTATAGTTTTGTAAACATATCTTAAGTTCCTACTTCTATATTGTATTCTACTTCTGATACTGCTTTTCTTCACTAAAAGAGACAATGAGAAAAATTAAATAGCCCTTTCTGCTCCAGATAAAGCAGGTCCCAAGGAAAAGAAAAATAATTAATTGGTCCACATTTATATTCCAAAACATATAAATTTTCATTACTGTTGTTAATAAACTTCCTTTATATATGTATATATAAGTATAAATGCATAACACATATAATAAATGACAGAGAGAGAGAGTAGCACATATTAGATTTGATTTCAATTTATCATGAGACTAAATGTAAATGGTCAGTGAAATTTAATGAGTAAGGAAAATCTTTAATATTTAGTTAGATAATTTGAACTCTAAACTGGAAAAATATCAAGAATTTTTGTTATTTATTGAAGTATGAAGACTGATATGTAATATTTGGTAGTAGATGCTATTAACTCATTATGTATTATATAGATATGGTATAGAGGATTTAGGATCCATATAATACCGTTGTAATTATATTCAAGTATTATAACTGGTATCTTATTTAGTTACATTTTATAATTTATTTGAAGTATCTAATCCAAACAAAAGCTAACAAGAACTTGCCATTGATAATTAGAACAAAGATTTAAACATGATATTCTTAAAAATTGACCCAAAAATGAACCCACACACCGATGGTTACCTAGGTTTTGACAAAAAAGCCAAAACCGCACAATGGAAAAAGGACAGCATCTTCAACAAATTGTGCTGGTCCAACTGGATGTCCACTTGTAAAAGAATGAAATTAGACCCATACTTATCACCTTGTACAAAACTTAAGACCAAGTGAATGAAAGACCTTAACATAAGCCCAGTCACACTAAATCTACTAGAAGAGAAAGTGAGAAAAAGCCTCAAAATCATTGGCACAGGTGAAAACTTCATGAACAGAACACCAACAGCTCAGGACCTAAGACCAATAATCAATAAATGGGATCTCATGAAACTGAAAAGCTTCTGTAAGGCAGAAGACATTGTCATTTGAACAAAATGGCAGCCTACAGATTGAGAAAAAATCTACAACAACCCCACATCTGACAGAGGGCTAATATCCAAAATTTACAACAAACTCAAAAATTAAATGCCAAGGAACCAAATAATCCAAATAAAAAATGGGGGAAAGAGCTAAACAGAGAATTCACAAAGAAGTAATTCCTAAAGGCTGTGAAACACTTGAAGAAATGCTCAGTATCCTTAATCATCAGAGAAATGCAACTCAAGAGGACTCTAAGATTCCATCTCACACCTTTCAGAATGGCTAAGATCAAAAGCTCAAATGACAGCACATGCTGGCGAGGGTGTGGAGAAAGGGGAACCCTCCTCCATTGCTGGTGGGAGTGCAGGCTTGTGCAAACACTATGGAGGTCAGTCTGGTGATAACTAAGAAAACTTGGAATAGCTCTGCCTCGTGACCCATCCATACCACTTCTGGGTATACATCCAAATAACTCCTCACCGAATCACAAGAAAGTTGCCTCATCTATGTTCATAGCAGCCTTATTTGTAATATCCAGAAACTGGAAACAACCCATATGTCCCTCAACTGAATAATGGATTAAAAAACTATGGTACATCTACACAATGGAATACTACTCAGCGATCAGAACCAAGGAAATTATGCAATAAACATTTAATTTTGCACTTTCTTGCAGTTTTGTATAGGGTGAGTGGGGACCATCATGGTGGGAAGTTTGGCAGTGGGCAGCCAGAGATTGTCATTCTGCATCCTACTTTTTCCCTTTGGGATGTCCAGACACCATTGCACACCAGGCTGCAGAGGATGAAATAGAACCAGAATGGGTAGATAAGCAGGATCTCTGTTCATATGTAAGTGTGGTATGTGTTTGTTGATGGGCTTCTCCAAAATTTTCATTGTTATGGCTGTTCTAGATGGTAGTAAGTAAAAAAGCTAGCTCTCTTAGATGATACTTAGTGAAACAGCTTCTCATTATTGGGTGTAACAAGTTCTACATCACCCTGGGGGAGAAGAAACCTACTGCTGTTGTTTTGATTAACAATCATGCTTTCAAATGGTCTTGCAAATATTTGGTTGGGGTTTTCTTGTTGAGTGTACATTATTGGCTGGGGCTAAGGTGCTGGGAATGCTTCATTTACATGAAGAGGAATTCCAAGTACTTGCCAGACAGATTCTTACCAGGAGAGAGGAATTTAAACCTGTCATTTGGCCATGGATAACATGACTACCTCAGAATGGTAGGAGGTGGGGGTCATACCCAGAAAAGGGAAAGGGTGGTCCTTACTCCTGCTGGCCTCCAGATGAGATTTTCGGGTTTGATCGTGTCTCAATCTCACTCTTGCTCAGGGCAGTTCCTTAGCTCCACGTACCAACAAAATATGGCTTTGGAGCAATAGCTAACACCTTCTATCTGAGTCACAAGCAGAAGGGAGAGGAAGAAAAGTGGACCTGGGATAGGCTTTTGAAATGTCACAATCTACCCCCAGTGACACATGTCCCCCAACAAGGCCACACCTCTTCATCCTTACTAAACAGTCACCAACAGAAGCTAATATTCAAACATATGAGAATGTGGTTCATTTTCAGTCAAACAACTATATTCCCTATCTGGAAAAAATGAATTGTACTCTGATTAGTCTGGTTTTTATGGGAGGAAGCAGCTACTTTCTGATCACTTTTGACATCTGTTGCCTAGTAAAGAATCAAGACCAGAACCTTTTCAAAACACATGGCTGAAGTGGGCACAGGATCTAGAAGAAACCTACTGCTGTTGTTTTGATTAACAATCATGCTTTCAAATGGTCTTGCAATTATTTATATTTATTCCCATAGACCAAGTGCTGCCCTTAACCTTGGTCAAATCAGTTTCTTTTTGTGGGTAATGGTTAATGCAGACTAGCATAACCAGTCAAAGTACTAAGAATAAGTGACTGTTAAGAGATTCACACTGAGTGGAATATCTTATCAATCCACCCATCTCTCATCATCAGAGAACCTTACTAAAACAGAGGTTAAAAATGGAAGAGCAGGCAGATATAAAAGAATACTGTAGAATGTGTTCTGGATTTGACATGACTGTGGCATTCATGAATTTACGGCAACTAGGTTTACTTGAACAAGACCTGCATTCGATCAAGCCAGTTAATATTGTTGCACAGATGGGGGGGGGGGGGGAGGCTCACTAGTCCACACCTCTAGATAAGGAACTGTATATGTAGGTAGCTGAGAGTTGACAAAAAAAAAAAAGACTCGATTTTCTTTCAAGGTGTAGCTAGTGATAGGATGTTCATATTCCAACAGATGATCTCATGCCTAAGGAAATATGGAAAACACTAACTGGACAAAATACAATATATATATATAAAGATGTATATATCCTTCAACTAAAGAATGGATAAAGAAAATGTGATACATTTACTAAGCTGTTAAAAACAATGACATCCTCACAAATGAATGGAAAAAAAAATCATCCTCAGTGAGGTAACCCAGACCCAGAAAAACGAACATGGATGGTGTGGTCTCACTCAAAAGTGGACATTAGCTATAATGTAAGAGCCAATCATGCAAACGTCCACAAATTAAGAGAGGATAAGTAACAAGGAGGGCTTGAGTGGGAACACAAGCATCTCCCTAGGAAGGGGAAATTGAACAGATTTTTTGCAGGTTGACTGGAGGCAAATGGGGTTGAGAACAGGAGGAAATCAGGTAAAGAGGGGAGGGAATAAGAAACTTCTGGATGAAATTACTGGAATTAGGCATTTTTTGGGCAAGTGGAAAACTTGTACAATTGAAACTCCATGGAATCTAAGACAGTAACCCTAGCAAAGATTCCTAGTAATTGGAGACAGATAGCCTGCACCAGCCATCTTCTCTAACCAGGTAAGGCCCAAATGGAGGGCCTCGGTTATTTTAATATTTAATCTTCTGTATCATGTCAGGTCTCATGACAAAAGCTTTCTTTTCTGACACATTTTTTCTGTATTCATTTTCAAATAGAAACCGGAAAACATAAAGATAAAATTTGGAAGAGATGTGACAAATATTTTAAATGACTATAAGAAACACATAAAACCACAACAACAGCAATATCACTTCTCAGAAATGTAATACTTAGTGAATGAGAAATGTTTCAGGTCCCTATAATCTTATTATTGATTAATTACATGAAGGTGGGTTTTCAGATGATTCCGATTGAATATTTTTAAAAGACTGCTGCTATGCATGATGTCATAAAAAACACAAAAAACCTGAATTTTAAACTATTTTTCTCTCTAGCTTTCAAGTGAGTGACATCATCCAATGATAAAACAAACATTAAAATAAAGAATGTAATGGTTCACCAACCTAAAAATTTAATGCCAACAATTGAAAAGATGACATATAAGAATGAAATAATCTATGAGTGATGCTGACACATACAAGTGTTCACACATGAAGTTATAAATTCCCAAAATGGAATTTCATGACTATATTTACAAAAGTCGCAAGCCCTAATGTATAAGTATTGATGCCTTAAGAATTTAAAATGAGGTAATATCCAAATCCCTATCTTCAAATGTATCAGGATGTGATTAGGCTGTAGTTTTTGGTACAAGGTCATAGTTCTTGGAGCAATTTCCTGCTGTCTTGCTAATATCTCATGGCCCTTTCAGTAGTTATAATACCCTTTTCTGTTTATGCCACATTAAAGACAGAACAATTGAGATTCTTTACCCTCCTCTTTCCCCTCCCAGTTGGAGGAATAGAAATCTGAAGGGAAGTAATTACAAAAGAGCTTGACCTTCTGGCTTCAAAACCAACTTCCTGATAATCAGTCTTTCTGTCTGAAGTTTAGTAAAATGACAATGCAATGGCATGTAATTGATTGTGCAATTAATTATAAGTTCAAAGAAACCCAAACATTGTCTGCACCAATATTTCAAGAAAGGGTAGTCAGTTTTGTCAAAGCATTTTTTTTATCACATTTTCAGTGTATAGGTGACATTTTTATGTCAGGATATATCAAATAAAATAAAGAATGAAATATTTTCAGACTTAACTTATGTCACATTTTTATGCAGAAACATTTTATTTCAGGTCTTTTTCTCAACTGGAAAACAAATATTTGTTAGAGAAATTAAAGAATCCTAACACTGTAGTGTATTCGTGGTAAAAGTTGGATGGGCACTGTGCAGAGAAGGCACAGACTTTTATAGCTGCTTCTTTTTTCATTATTGTAAATATAATAAAGAGAGTAAATGCTAAAATCTGCAAGAAAACCAAAAACTGTTCACCTCTAATCCTACAAAAGAGCTTAGGGTAAATGGAGACAAAAATAAAAAATTCTTTTCTCTTATTAGGAGGTTCAGAGCCTTTAAAATATAAATTCATTTTCTCACATACTTATGAAACAACTTCTTTTGAACTTGAGTCTTTTGTGTGTCTACTGGGGGTGAAATAGATCCCTGAACATATGTGGGGCTCCCCTCATCAGAGAAGAAGGACAAGATGGAGATGGGGAAGAGGGAGGGAGGGAGAGTGGGTCCTGGAGGGGAGGACGGAGAGGACTTTGATCAGGATGTAACTTGAAAAAATTAACTAATTTAGTATATATATATATATATATATATATATATATAAATTCAAAGATTATAATTGAAAGTGAAAATTTGATTCATTGCAAGTTTAAATAGTCACATGAGATAACTTATAGAAAAGATTTTAAGTGACCTGTGGTATTAAAAAACATCTATCCTTCCATTATTTTGACAATAGCGCCATTAAGTTAAGTCAACCTGTTTTCTCAGTCTTAATTTTTACCCTTATTATTTTAAAAACAAACACAAAAATCTGAACTAGTCATAAAACAGCCATTCACTTTTCTATTATGTCTTATCAATGTTTTTTCCAGAGTTGTGCTTACAAATGAATAAAATGGAATGAAAACAATCATAAACCAATTGTGAATTAGCTTGTGAACATTTTCACACTAGTATCATTATTTAATATGTTGTATGTGTGTGCTTGTACTATGTGTGATGTGAGAGATGGCATACATGTGCTATAGCACATGCGTGGAAATTAGAACACAACTCCAGTGCAGATCACACTTTCCACTTTATTTGAGACAGTTTCTTGCTTTTTGCAACTATAAATGCCTGGCTAGCTGGTTTTAATTCTTCAGGGATTTTCTTGAGTCTACCTACCTTCTAACTGTAGCCATTCAAACCCAGGTCCTAATGTGTGTATGGCAAGACATAACACCTAAGCTATAACCCAAATCTGAATTATCTTTCTATAAACAATGTTGTGAATATATCTGGCTATTTGGGGAAGGTGTTATTTAATAACTTAACTACAAATTGTAAAATAGAAACTATATAAAATATCCAAAGAGAATTAATCTTTGTAATAGACAAGTAACATGTTTTATCTCTAAGAAATTCAAAATGATAAATTATGTTTTAAAATTTTTAATTATTAAAAAAACTATAAAATAGCTAATGGTATTGTAATTTTGTTTTGCAAAACCTAAAGCTTTTCCTATTTTTCATTGTGCAAGACTTAAAGTACTTTCCACTTTAAATGTAATCACTGTTGTGATAAACAAGGCTCAATTGCCTTTTTGTTTCATCTTAAAATACTGAGGTCCAGGTAAAACACTTGAGTAAGATACATATCACCAGCCTTAATTACATGCTTTTATCAACTGAAGCAATGCTTTCTTCTCTAATATACTGCTAGTATCAGGTGACACATGGAGTTCTCCATTTGGATTCATTATTGAAGCTGATGTTTATCAATAGTAGTTAAAATAATCATTCAAGAGCGCAGAGTTTGGAAGGTGTCTGATGTTTATGAACCTCAGAGGTAAACCCATGGTACTGTGTTATACATTTAAGCATTTTGTTAGGTGTTTCTCACACATTGAAACAATTTCTTCTTGTGAACTTGAGTCTTTTGTGTGTCTACTGGGTGTGAAATAGATCCCTGAACAGTGGTGCTATAAAGCTTTATTGATGATACAAGTCTGTGTTACAAGTGTTGGGTGTTTGGCCTTGAGCTCAGCCATAGCAGCCAGTTAAATGAAGTTGAAGTAGGGACACTCCACTCCAGAGGAGTATGATGGGGTAGAGGGTGAGAGGGCAGGAGGGCAGGACTGAGAGGGGCAGACAGAGGGCACTGCGAAGGAGATGTAACCTGAAGTAATAATTAATAAATAAATATTTTTAAAAATAAGCAGAATGTGAATTGTTATTCCTATCAAAAACTCCTAACATGAACATAGAGCAATAATATATTTATATACTAATGTAATTGCAAATTTTCCTTAGAAGGGCTATAACATACTTGGATGTTTCAGTAAAGAACTGTAAGGCAGATAGACTCTCAGCAGTGGAATTCCTGTGGCGCATATGTGAATCTTTAGATTCAACCCTTCAAGTGTTCACATCAACATCCAATATTATCAGATGATGAAGATGATAACCTTCAGTGATGTGACACAAAACTCTTACATTTATTAAGAGTGGGAATGTTAAATTAGATACATGTTAAAGAAATTGAATATATATTTAGCTGGTTTGTCCAAATTACCTGTTCTTTTTTCATGTGTGTATATGTGTGTATTTATTTATTATTTCAAGTTACATCTGCATCCCAGTGCCCTCATTCCACCCCTCCTGGTCCCTCCCGCCCACCCTCTATCCCCTCTCACTCCTATCCTACTCCTCTGGAGTGGAGTGTCCCTACATAACAGTCCCCTGCCCCAGTTCAGCAGTCATATGAGGACCAAGAGCCTCCTCATACCCTGGGAGCCTACATGGCAGCAACACTAGGGCAAAGTGTCTCACTAGCAGGTAGTACAGTCTATGTTGCTGTTCCTTTTGTTGCATTGGTTGTTGTAGTACAGTTATCCTGTATTACATGGCTAAAATCCAATTATAAGTGAATAGATGCCATGTGCATCTTTCTGAGTCTGGGTTAGCTCACTCAGGAAGAGCTTTTCTAGTTCCATCCATTTGGCTACAAGTTGCATGATTTCCTTGTTTCTGATAGCTGAGTAGTATTCCATTGTGTAGATGTACCACAGTTTTTTGTTTTGTTTTGTTTTTATTCATTTGTTGAGGGGCATCTGGGTTGTTTCCAATTTCTGGCTATTACAAATAAGGCTGATATGAAAATAGATGAGAAGATGTCCTAGTGGTTTGATGAGGAATCACCAAACTACCTTTTATATTGGAGGCCTGATAGTGATTTCATTAGGTGGTTTGACAGTTTAGCATTTTGGAGGATTGTAAATTGCTGAGCATGATAACCACAGACTAAGTACATATTCACTTATCTGAATATTGCAAGTGTCAGATGCACCTATGATACCCATCTATTGATGAACTATATTAGTTAAATTAACAATAATCTATGGATACATTTAAAAGATAATTTTTTGGAAATATAAATTTTGTGGAAGAAAATTATATCTCAAGGAAGAACACAGTTAAGGATAAATTTTGCAGTTTTTATGGTTTGCTAATCATTTTATATGGAAGTGTCTTAGTTACATTTTTATTTCCATGAAGTGACAACATGACCTAGTCAACTGTTATGAATGAAAGAATAACTGAGGGCTTGCTTACAGTTTCAGAAGTTTAGTCCATTATGTTTACGGCAGGGAACATGTCGTCATGCATAGTGCTGGAGTTGTAGCTGAGAGAACTACATACTGGTCCACAGGTTAGAAAAAGCGACTGGGCCCAGAATTTTGAAACATCCAAGCTGTTCACTAGTGACACACTTCCTCCAACAAGGTCACACCTCCCAATCCTTCTAATTCTTCTAAATAGTGCCACTCCTTAGTGACTAAACATTCAAATATATGAGCCTATGGGGGCCATTCTTATTCAAACTGCCACAGGAAGACTGAGACAAAAGAATAACCATTGCTTCCAGGCACCTTACATATAATTTGAAGCATGATATCAAGAAAATAAACAAGCAACCAACAACAACAACAAAAACAGAAAAGAAAATTAAAAAGCTAACATGTAATTTTATTTTCAGTACTGGTTGTACTTTGAAGCATGATATCAAGAAAATAAACAAGCAACCAACAACAACAACAAAAACAGAAAAGAAAATTAAAAAGCTAACATGTAATTTTATTTTCAGTACTGGTTGTACTTTAAAAGGGGGCTAGAGTCTCTTGTAAAAAAGAGTTTGTGATACAATCACATCATTTAGGGGGAAAGATTGTAAAAATTTGTTTTTTATGATTTAATTTATTCTTATAGTCTACTTACATTGTATCAAAACATGTGGAATTGTACATTTCTTTTCTTCAGTTTGATATTGTGAAAAGATTGCCAGAAGCAAGTGTTTCCTGTGAAATCAAACCTTCAAATGCTCATGGTGTTCTTGGTGTTCTTGGCTTAGTTCATTATTCAATTTTACTGGAAACAAATGGTCAAAGATTTATCTAGGACTCATATAAATTAATTACATATAAATCTACCAAATTTAAGCATATCTATTATTTCTCTTGAAACTTAGAGAAATGACATCTTATTATGTAAGCAAAAAATGCTATTAGTGTTACTTTATTTCATTATTACTGAAAATAAAATGTATTAGAAGAGTAACTTGAATCTCATAATTGAAAGTTTTCTACAATTTTGAGTCAAGCTGCTTTCACAATACTATGTATTAATGAATTAATCTGTTAGGGTAGCTCTATAAGGAAATGTAGAAGAGTTAGAAGATTCTAGAAGTATTTTAGATGACTTTACATAAATGTATGAGAGGAATATGAACTCATGGCTCAGTATTCGCCCCTTTGCTTTCTCAAAACAAGTTGAATGACCTAGCCTTGTCTTGTGTCACCTCTGTGAGAAGAGGTGAGGCTGTATCATAAGGTAACTCTATTTCAGGTATTTCAAGAGTTACCATACTGACTTCATGGTAATATAAATTTCCCCATACTTAGGATTTTAAAGATACCTTGGATTTTGTAGAATAAAACTGAATAGAAAATTAAACTGTAGTTCTTGTTCATAGAAAACCTAGCTAGTAATTCCAAAAAAATAATTCTAATCCAAGAAAATGGGTCCATGCTATAAAGTATCTTCTGAAAAAAATTATACAGCTGTAGATATTGTTTTTTTTACCCATTTGTGTATCAATTATTGAATAAAAAAATTCAATGAGTTGTGTATAGCAACAAATAGATAAAATTTTAATAACCTTTTAAATATGAGAATTGACTTTAAAAGCAGGTAATATTTTAAAATTGTTTTAAATTAAAAGCTTTTAGTATTCTTGACAGAAATTTTACAATACTTAATATTCTTAGTTATTTTCCATAAAAAAGTAACTATTGACCTTTTTGTGTTTGCTAATAACTATATACTAAAACACAAAGAGAAATTGTCTCTCAAATGTGTGTCCCATAATCAGAATATTAGTGGCACTGTCTATTGTCACAGCCAACAATTTTTTTTAATGTTTTTTCACTCTATTTGAACACTGATATGTTAGGATCTATTGATTGTTCTTTTGACTTATGACCTGTAACTCCAAGGAACTTTAGAGTGTTTGAGACTCATGCACACATATTTGAATCTTCCACTTCATGTTCTGCAGATTTACAGAAACCATTGAATACCATGCTTCAAGAGGGGAAGATCCTGACTTTGTTCTGTTCCATATTTACACTCAAGATTTTCATCAGGTAAAGTACTCTTACTATGGTATTGCCTAATTGTCATGGAAACTTTTATTTCAAAGAAGTCATTTGGAAGGAGTTCCTGAAAAGATTTTTTGGGCAGGTTTACTTTAGATAATTTCTGCCATGTCCATGATTGCCACACCAACACTCTGATAATAGTATTAGCATTTCTTTGACAGAAATTATTATACCAGAGAATTTCTACCAGGTACATTATGAAAATCACCCATAAATTTATATTTGTGTTTTTATAAACATGGGAATAAAGAAACATTCACAGGATCTTACCACAATGAATGGTTCAACATTCTGCCATGTCTCTCGTGTTTTACATGCAGAGTATCTTTACTTAATGCAAACCTCCATTTTGTTGCCCAGGTTCTTTGTAAACAGCTTTGATAACCAGTTTATGAAACTCTCCCCATTTGTTTCTTCCTTTTTGCAAGCATTTCATTTGATTATGCTGTAAAATAATTTTAAAACACATTATATTACCATGTCTCCCTTCAGCATACAATCCAACATATTTCTTTCTGTACTACTCAAACATTTCTTAACTGTTCTTTTCTGATTCTACATTTTGATGTCTTATGGATCATTTTCTACTTAAAAATGTGTTCTCTTTGAACTTAAATCAAGAACATGAAGTGCTCTGACATCAAATCATGTACTTACATTTTTCTGAACTTTGAACAAGAGTCAAAGCTTCTCCTATAAATAGCTGTGCGTGTCCTACATCTTGGAGCTCCTACCTATCTGTCTTTTATATCATGCCCTAATATTCAAAATATACTCAGATCCCTCAGAATCTATCTTTCCTTCAATGAGAAAGCTTGTGCTGCTATTTTTGATGTTTTCACTTATCACATAGCTACATTTCATGATTATTTCAATGGCTAATGATGAACATTAGAGATTTTGTTTAACTTCACTAGTTTGTTCACTTCCCAGCACATGACCCTTCTTTTTTTTTACAATAGTGATAAGGAAAATTCTGCATTGTATACCAGCATGAATTTGAGAAAATTGTAGAAAATACAAGAAGAAAAAGAAATATAGAACATGAATATTAAACAGTGGTGGAGAAAACGAACCAAGAAAACATATCCATTACCCCAAGAAAACCAGGATGTTCCATTCATACCATCATTTATTACACTTCACTTTTTTCTTTGCTTTATGTTCATAATTGTGATCAATTTTATTGATAACCATCTAAAATTTTAATATGCCACTGAAAAAGAGTTTTAAAGCTACAAATTTAATTTAGCATATAGTTGACTCTTAAGAAATGCTCAATAATTATGGTCTGCTTTCTGTAAGAAAATTTGCACCATTCAAGTTCAAATATCTATGTAGCCCCATGTCTTATACTTCTTTATATCTATTCAGTTTTTATCCCTTGTATATTAGTTGTTGCTGCTTTTTCAGTTCATAATTCACTGTCCTTAAAATTCTACTGCATTTCCTTGATATTTATAACTGTAACTATTCATGAAATCTTTCTTTTCTATAGGTAATAATGACTTCCACTTTGTTGAGTACTTAAAAGGTCTCCCTTCAATCTAATTGTGCCTTTATTGTTTCTTAATTAGTTTTTATATAGTTTATTTTTAAATGGAAATTTTAAGTCAAAATGTACAGATCCATTTCAATTCAATACATCACTTATTGATAAAAATTACAAGAATGGGGCATGGTGACAAAACAAAACAAAACAAAAAAACTATCATGGCATTCCTGAGGAAGAGGCAAAGTATTAATTTACTATTTCAAGAGTCAGTATGTCCTATATAAGGAAACTCTGTCCCAAACATTAGGTAATTGAGATCATAGACATAGTAATAAAATGACACCAAATGACTCTGCTGTACTCATATATCCTGTCAGTTTTAAATACTCATTGAAGTTTCTTTTTTGTACTTTCAAATTGAGACCAATAATTGATCAATATATAGAGAATAAAAAATTGTGAAGTGTTCAAACATGAATGAGACTTATAAAGTCCAACCTTCCCCACAACATTCGTAGAACTTGAAAGAAGAGGAAATGAAAGGATTGTGAGACCCAGAGATGGTAGAAAATACCAGGAAACAGTGTTTTCCAGATACAACATAGCAACCAACCGAGCATGAAAACTCACAGTGATTGTGATCAGATTCACAAGACTTGTGAGAGTTCCAAATGAACAAAAGGATCCCATAGAGCCAGGCAGTTGGAAATGTTAATCTAAATGGTAGGTATTAGCATCTAATAGCTTCTGCCAGTGAGACAGTCAGTTTTCTTTAATGATGCAATCCCTAGTTGGCTAACAAAACCAAACTAGCTAGGTAACACAAATTGGACTTAGAATAAGAAAAAACAAAAAAAGTCTAGAATTTGGAAGAAAAGTGATATAAGGATAGAGAGGGCAGAAATGTACAAACTGTGGGAGATGAATATGTTCAAAGATATTATATGATTTTATAAAATTAGTAAAAATATTACATATAAATATACATTGCTAAGCCATATCTCACGATACTTATTTACTAAAATGTTTTATTTATTATATGTCATATATACCATTTCAATATTATAACATTAGACAATCCACAGCTTATTTAATATAAGCACAGTGCATATGTATTTTCACTACAAATTTAAGTTTTATGTTACAAACATTTAGTATGTGTGTGTGTGTGTGTGTGTGTGTGTGTGTGTAAACACATTGTATGACACATATATGAACATCAGAGGATAGCTGCTGAAGTTATCCCCTTCTACCATGTGTTTTCAGGGTATCAGAGTTTGTGTTTATCAATCCTGAATACAAGGGATTTACAGATCGAGCCAACCCTCCAGATATCTATAGTGAGTTTTTATGATAATATCAAAGTCATTAACCTTTTAAGGCAACTTACTCTAAGACAGAGATATAGCTTTCGTGTCCCTTCCCTGACAATAGAATTCTGAATTTTCACTAACATTACCTGACAAACGCTTTCTGAATCACTATAGCTGAAATGTAATTTCTTGAGAGGTGGGTATATCTATGAGTTTGAGAAAAGCCTGATCCACACAGTGAAAACCTGTCTCAAAAATTTTTACAGAGCAAAATGTTTATTACCTATTATTTCCAAATTTAATTAATAATTACCAGTTATAAGCTGTTTTGAATCATGGCTATAGATCCTGCAGTTTGAGAATATGGTTGTTTTGGCTGGGCATGGTGGCACACGCCTCAGGAGGCAGAGGCAAGCAGATCTCTGTGAGTTCAGGCCCAGTCTGGTCTACTAAGTGAGTCCAGGAGAAAAGAATACAGCGAGAAACCCTGTCTCAAAAAAACCTAAAAAAAAAAAAAGTATGGTTGTTTCTTTGATGATTCACTAGTATTTAGTATTAAGCACTTGATTTTATGTATCTTAAATTTTGCTGTGAGCTTCATTAGAAAACTTGTTTTTAGTCTTTTTAATATTGATTTAACAGAGTAATTATATTATGAACTCATTTGTCTTCATATTTATGTGATAATTAAGCATTTTAGAGTTTAGAGATTTGCATATATGAGTATAGTTAGGAAATATATTAAAGTTTTATGTGACTCTACAATGGATTTACTTTTATTACTAAGGTCATAGCAAAACAAACATTTCAAAATATTTGCATAATTTTTTTTTATTTCACAATCTAACATTGACAACACAATTAGAGATTAGGAAATATTCTAAATGACTTTTGTTAATAAAAATTACAATGCAGCAGGTGAGGTTTGTTTGTCTTTTGTTGTATTATTTGTTTGTTATTCTTTTAAACCTACTTTCATTGTTTTACAATTCTCTATCATGCTATTCCACTCCACCTGCCTCATAATGAGAGTTCAAGTAATAAAGAAAATTTACAGAAAGGATAAATATACTTAAGAAATTTGAGAAGTCATACAAATTTTGTTCAACATGTTCTGGCTCTAAAGGAAGATTATGTTTTAAATATAATGAAATCATTGCCTTTATTCCACAGGTGTTATGAAGCCTAACCTCATGTAAGTCCTTTAGAAGATACAGAGAATGATAAAATTCCTAGCATAGGTGTTGATTTCAGATTTAGATGAGGACTCTGGATTTGGTAAAGGAATGTGTCTGAAGAAAGTTGAAGGAAGTTGGGATGGTATATAAAGACCTTAGTTCTCTGAATTAAATCCATAATAACAAACTACCTGATGTAGACCCAGCTTAATTTTATTGAATTCTTTGAAGATTCTGGCATGACAGGCTTTGTCTTGGGTTTAGTAGTATATACACATAATGTAAAAACAGTATTTGTACTTGCTTACTAATTAGATTTATTCTTTGACAGTTTCATGCATGTATATAATAGGTCTTTATCACTCCCTGTTCCAGCATCCATCAGTCCCTGATAGTTTCCCATGGAGGAGTAGGACTGCATTAATACACTCCTATCCATGGCTACTGTTAATATGCCAAACCTTGTGAGTGTTCAGTGTAGGTAAACCTCAGCTGCTGTGAGGTTGAATGGGTGTATCAGCCCATCTCCCACTCTTTATATTCTAACATTCTATCCATTCCTTCTTTCATTATGCCCCTTGAGCCTTAGACTGGGTACAATAAATAAATTGTTTGGGACTGAGAACTCAATAGTCACTTATTCTCAGCACCTTAATCAGTCAGGAAGCACTACACTTAACACCTCTGACTTCAAAGAAGAGTGTCTCTGACCAGGTCTGAGAGTGGCATTTATATGTGTGTGTGTGTGTGTGTGTGTGTGTGTGTGTGTGTGTGTGTGTGTGTGTGTGTGTGTGTGTGTGTGTGTGTGTGTGTGTGTGTGTGTGTGTGTGTGTGTGTGTGTGTGTGTGTAGTAGTAGTAGTAGTAGTAGTAGTAGTAGTAGTAGAAGTAGTTAGTAGTATTAGTAGTAGTTAGTAGTAGTTAGTAGTAGTAGTAGTAGTAGTAGTAGTAGTAGTAGTTTGTCACCATTTCAGCTTAGCAAAACTAAAGTTGAATAGTTTTGATTTTTTTATAATTTATTTTTTATTTCTTCAAGTTACATCTCAATCACAATCCCCTCCCTACTCCCCCCTCCAGTTCCACCCTTCCACCCTCTTCCCCCTCAACCCCCCATCCTCTATCCTTTTTTTGTTTGTTTGTTTGTTTTAAGGTTAAGGTATATCTTTTGAATTTCAAAACAAAGAATGTGATTGGGGATCTCAGTATGATTACTTTCCAAGAGCTACCAATAAATACTAAGCATACTTAAAGAACTACTCAGAAAGACTCATGATTGTATAGAAATGAATTACACAGTTTCTCCACATTCAGCACATTGTATACCTCTGTGTTTATATCTTATTAAAAATACTCTCATGTCTTCATATATCCTTTTCAATTTTCAGTTTTCCCTATCAGGTAGTAGAATGAATATAAATATGTATTTGTACTTGTTTACTAATTAGATTTATTCTTTGACAGTTTCATGCATGTATATAAATATATATATTTAACAAACCAATAAAAATGACATACTACAAACTTATCATATGATGAAAATAAAAGAATAGTAGAGGTAACATGGACATCTTAAAGGAGGAAGAGAAGAGTATTTAGAAGCATGTCAATGTGTAATATGAAAGGAACATTCTAACTTAGATTTGTACCCTCTTATTCCCATAATATCAATCACTGAATCATTTAAATTCTCTTATTTTTAGCCTTAGCATTTAAAAAACAGAATTGATGATTGTTTTTAGTTAATTTTAGAATTAGCACTGAAAATATGAAATGATTAATATTTTGTGGAAACATTTTTGAGTAATAAAAGTACCATTAAATTTAAATAAATGACAACTGTGCAACAACAGACAGAAAGATCTACATATTTTGGTTACTTGGAGTTGGAACAGACTTAAGACAGGACAGTGTATCAAAATGTACTGTGAGTCCTCTCTCAAAATGTTTAACATATTTTTAATATAACTCAGACTGTTCAGAAAATAACAGCAAAATACAATTGTTTTCATGTTCCAAGCAATTCTCTCCTTCTTTTATTATTTTCAGTACTATGCTACATGCTTAACCCCAGCATTGTTTCTGGACTCTTGTTAAACATCTTCTTTACTAACATTATCACAACACCATGTCTCAATTCTCTAATCTTCCCCTTTCCTTCTTCACATGTGATTAAAAATATTCTCTTCTCTAAAAGAAGAGCAACACAAAACTGGTTTCCGTGCTTGGAATGTTTGTGTTGCTAACATTCCAGCTCTGTAATTTATGCCTTCTTTTGAATCTGTTCACAGCTATAAGCCTATCATAGGAATCTCCAGTGAAAATAATCCCCTTCCTGTTCTGAATGCAGACTCTGGTTTCTGGGGAATAAGGAAGGGCTACTGTAAGTGCTACACAGACACAGAAGTAACAGGAAGTTTTAACTTTATTATCCATTTAATTATGATAATGGGTCAGTTAAATAACAAAGCTATTTTGAAATTTAATAACAAAGCTATTTTGAAATTTCATTTTTCTTACATATCTTCAAGCTGATATCAATCTTTTTTGATGTCATACTTGCACTATGGTTCCAAGAAGATAAAGTAAACTATTCATGCCATTCTTCTTTCTTTGCAGTAGGCATTTATCTTTTCTGTTCGTCTTTAAAACATTGTTGTATCACAGGGCACATTTTAAAGACATAACTGTGCTTATTATTTCAATGTTAATATGTTTATCATATAAGAAAATATATGTTGATTTAGCTTAAGTAAATTTAGAATCAATAGCTCACACTTTCTTTGAGTGCATTCAAAAATCTGGGTAACAGATTTTTGTTGTTATTGGGTTCTTTTTTGTGGGGGTAGGAGAGGAAAAGGTTCATTTCATCTTACATGTTAAAGTATATATGAAGGTAACTAAAACAGGCTCATAAGGTAGAAACTATAAGTAAAAGAAGAAAGAGTACTTGCTGACTTTCTCTCCCTGACTCCTCAAAATCCTTCCTTCCTTCCCTCTTTCCATTTTCTAAAATATATATTTTTTAATAAAAGTGTAAGGACATAACTCGTTCCCTTCCCTTTCTTCCTTCAACCACAACCATGCCCTGCCACTTCTTAACAAATATACAGCCTCTTTTAATTGTTATATATACATGTGAATAAATATATAAATACAATGTACTGAAACAGTTTTATTGCTTGTGTACATATGATTTCAGGGCTGACTAATTATACTAGATATCCTCTTAGAAGGCTCAATTCTAGGAAGGTGAATTCTCCCTCTCAGTCATCATTTGACTTGACCTTCAGAGCCAAAGACCATGATAAAACACAAAGGATCAAAATGTGAATTTAAAAATGTCTTTTGGTTGTCTCTTAGTTCTTGAAGGTGGTTCCTTGTTGCTGAAGATAACACCCATTTAGGACAAAGAATTCTGACTCAGATTATTTGGATTGGAGCTAGCTTAAAAGCCTCCTTCCTACAGTACGGTTTCCATAGTAGCAGAAAGTAGTGTGTAGGCTTCCAGAAGAGGAAAACAATCTGTAGCATTATGTAGCAGTGATACCTGTGACCCAAAATGATGACCAGCTTGTCAAACAATCTGTAAATGTGAAATGATGTTACCCAGATATTGACAATAACCAACATTTTGTAAGTAGACATAAGTCCCACTCAGCAAGAGGGAAATCATGTCTGGTACTATAAGGATAGTCAATTACATGATATGAATGATGCAAAGGATCTTGGAAAAGAGACTATTACTCTAAATTTACTAGACCAGCATAATACCAAACTACAATAGAAAATATTCTTTTACCCAGGGAAAAGCGTATCAGTCACCCTTGTCAAAGATTCTTCTCTTTACTTAAAATGGACATCATTGCAGAAAACCACAGCTGCACATAAAGTAATTATCAATGAACCATGGAAGCCCACCATGAGTGGAAACACCCACTGCACAAATCCATCATCTAAAACTGGGACAAAATGCAGGGAAATGGGACAGAAAGATTATAAGAACCAGAGGTCCAGGAAGTTAGCTATAAAACTCTGTCTCCTGAAAATCAAGACCTAGACAATGGCAGTATCAATTTACATATAACCTGGAGGGTGGATCTCAGGTATTGGGAGGTGGTTCCCACTCCTAAACAACAGGAAACTCTTTAGATAAAAAGGAAAATGAAGTTTTTGTGTACCCAATATTTCTTCAGTATGATTTACTTTAATATAACTTTCTCTATTAGCATGACAATGCTAATTAAAATGCATATTGTCTTAAAAGTCTACCTTATATACAATTTACTGCTCATAGCTCTTCAGTTAGGAGTGAGTCCTTGCAATATAATTCATCCATGCTGAAATTTTGCCTGCCTTGATCTTGTTCAAGTAACCACTGTTGCTGTGAATTCTTGAATACAGCAGCCATGCCATGTCTAGAAAATAATATTTCAAGGTACTCTTCACCATTCTAGTTTTTGTATTCTTTCTGCTCTCACTTCAATAATGTTCCCTGAGTTTTGTATGGAAAAGAAATATATATATATATATATATATATATTTATATATTCCATATCCCAATTAGGGCAGAATATTCCCTGTTTCTCATCACTTTGAATAATTATGAATCTCCAAATGCATTTCTACCCACTGTACAAATAAGTTTCTCAAAGCAAAGTTACAGCAGCTTTATATCCAGAATATATGTGATATGAAAATCAAAAGTTTCAATAATAAGATGGGAAAGTTTAAGCAGGGATGTGGTAAGGATCTTTGGAAATATTGAGAAGGGATGGAGGGAGGAAAAAAGGATTAGCTAAGATGAAGGATACAGGAAGAAGGTATCTGACAGCCTATTGCTTTGTTAACCAACTAGAAAATGTGAGCTAGAAAATGGCAACCTGCATGCGCTGTATAATTCAGAACTAATAACCACTGGGTTTTAAATAAAAATTCTAGTGCTACATTTGAGGTACCTCTTTATGAGTTGCTGTTGGTCAGGAAGACCTCAGAGATCCCCAGGCTCTTACTGAATGCCCTCCATAATTAGTTAACAGAGCATTATTGCATGAGGCACCACATAGCTTAGGTATAAGAAGCTTAGAAATCAAACTAGACCTCCACTGGAAGCTTCCTCCCTACTTGCCAGTGTTGGAAGATACAATGCACACTTTGGGGAAGAGAAAAGGCACCATTGAAAATGCTATGAGCCACAATACCAACCTGCTAAAACGATGTTCTTAGTGCCCAAATAGTGACACAACTAACTGTGTGGGACAATCCTGCACTCTCTGACTGGTTTCAAGGGCCAGTACATAAGAGAGAAACCATCATTAGTATTTTAAGCATCGTTAAATATCCAATGATGGAACTTGTGGGAGTGGCCAATCAATGACTGGCTTAGGGATCCATGCCAGGAGAGAAAGTACATGCCTGACACTGCCTGGGGGTTAGACCAAAATCTAGATAGTACAGGAACCTGGAATAGAACCAAACACAACTGGATAAAAAGAAAAAATAAAAGGAAAGGAAAGGAAAGACAGAAAGAAAGAAAGAAAGAAAGAAAGAAAGAAAGAAAGAAAGAAAGA
>CAJQZJ010034276.1:1507582-1578528 GCA_907164525.1 Lophiomys imhausi | reverse complement strand
AAAGAAAGAAAGAAAGAAAGAAAGAAAGAAAGAAAGAAAGAAAGAAATCAATGAAATGACTCATTAATGATACTCTGCTATACTTGTAGATCAGAGCCTAGCATAATCATCACCAGCCAGGCTTCATCCAGCAAGAGATGGAAACAGATGCAGAGTTATTTAACCAAACATTAGGCACAGCTCATGGAACCCTGAAGAAGAACGGGCGGATGGATTATAAGAGCCAGAGGGTTCAGGGATATCACCAGAAAACATCCCACAGAATCAACTAGCTGGGCTAATAGGGGCTAACAGAGACTGAACGGATAATCAAGGAGCCTGCATGTGTCTGATCTAGACCTTCTGTATATATATATATATATATATTATGTTTGTGTTGCTTGGTGTTCTTGTGGGATTCTGAACAATGGGCATAGTAGTTGTCTCTGATTGTTTGCCTACTTTTGAGACCCTTTTCCTCCTACTGGATTACGTTGTCCAGTCTGAATATGAGGGGATGTGCCTAGTCTTGTAACTGTTTATACCCTTCTCTGAAGGGAAGCAGAGTAGGAACAGATCTAGGCTAGAGGGGAAGTGACAGAAAGGATTTGAAGGAAAGGAAGGAGGAGAAGCTGTGGTCAGGATGTAATATATAAGAGGTGAATAAAGGTTTTTTTAATCCAGTATAAGGAAGGATATAGTGGAAGAGGAGAATTCACTGTTGTTTTACTAAATTGCTGCATCACAAACTGCCTTCTAAATACTTGTGTTTATAGCCACAAACAAAAGTGACTCTTAGTTTTAATCAAAGAAACTTTTCTCTCCAGTGAAAGGCAGCAAATCACCAAGTGAAAATAGAGCCATCCATTCATCTCCCCAGAAGGCTCAGGGAATAAGGAGAATGGAAGAGTTAATTTGTTGTTTTCTTTTAAGTTCTTGTTTTCTCCTTTTGTTAGTAATTCTTAAAGGATTGGTTAGAATGAAGTTTTCGCATTTTTTTCAGACCCACATACTATTCCCAGATCCACTCCTTCCCCTACCATTCAATTGTGTGTCTGTTCTTTTTCTTTTCTTTTTCTTTCCTTTCCTTACCTCTCCTATCCTCTTTTCTTGAGTCATCAAGTCCAATTTATATTGTCTATATACTCTCAATGTTTCATCTTCAACTAGAGTATGGTCAAAGTATAGGTTGCAGACACTTAGAGATAATTTACACTCACACTTCTAGGAGCCATTAATTGCCAACAGCTTCTCAGTGAAGGACAGGACTTAGTGTCAAACATCCCTTACAATTTAGAAAACTTTTCCTGTTTAATAGGATGAGCTTGTCGTGCATGCATATAATGTCACTACTGCTATGAGTTCATACCTGCCCTGCCAAGTCAGGAAAACACTGTTTCCTTATATTCTTCCAACACCTCACAAACCTCAAGGATGAATGCTGAACAAAATGATGCCTCTTTCTCCAGCAACAATTAACTTTCAGTAATTTCTCACAGAGATGTGAAGTCCTCCCTAGTACCTCCCTTGTCTCTGATGGGGTGTTGACAGGCCCAGTGTCAGACAGGCAACCACAATGCGGTGGGTTTCTGAGTGCAGTAGTAACCAGCAGAGTCCAGAAAATGTGGTTTTTCAGAACTATCCCTTTTCCTTTAGCTACTATATTCTTTCTATCCTGTCTTTTTCAATTTTTGAAAATAGAAGAGAGATTTATTTGCCATAAAAACATTTCAATGGAAGAAAAAGATTGATTAGACGGTCTTAGGGGAAAATAACTAACATTAACTATATATGTATAACAAGCTGTCAAAGAATAAATGAAATATGACATAGTACAAAACATGGTTTCCTCTGCTCCACTCTCCAGCCAGTAATTGGGGTAGTTAATATTTTAATATTAATACCACTATTATTTAATGTCACTATTACTTAAAATTTGTGATGTCATAAATATGATGTTGGTCCTTGTACACAAGCTTATTGAAAACTTATGTATCTTTAAAAAATTATTTATTTATTCAAGTTACATCACCATCTCAGGCCCCTCTCTTCTCCCCACCCAGTCCCACCCTCCCAGTCTTTTCCCTCCTCTGCCATCTCCTTCTCCTCAGATGAGGGGAGCACCCCACATATTGACCCATCAAGTCTTATGAGGGCTGAGAGCTTCCTCTTTCACTGGGACGACCCAACAATACAGCCCAGCTTGGGTAAGGTGTTTCATTAACAAGCAACAGAATAATGAAATGTTTGGTATATTTTCCCATTCTTTATTCTTTATTTTCTCTTACTGTTGGTGTTTTAGATATTTATTTTTGTTTCTTCAAGTTTCTAATCAAATTTCATAAATAATTTCCCCAGTCTACAATGCTTTTTCAATTTGCAAAAGAATTTCTTGTATAAAACAGATGTTTTAAGCTTTAAAAAAGTCCAACTATCATTTTATTTTCACTCTACTATTCACCTGTTAATAGATTGTATCCCTTGAGTTTTGAATATTGAACTACCACTGTGTTGTTTAAATAGTTCTTACAAAAGAATAAATTAAATAAATGTTAACAAAAGATAACATTATTTCTGCAACATTTTATTAGACTACTAGTTTGTGATTTTTAAAATGTGTTGCATTTTAGAAACCAAATAAAATTATTCAAAATATTTTTAAAAATAAATAAAAAACAAGTAGATTTAAGTTAATCTGTAGTGATTTAAATTTCAGTGGGACGTTCTGTGCCTCCTTTCTTTCTTAAAAAAAAATTTACTGATAATGCTGAGAGCCCATTAAAGATCCACACACGTCTCATCTCCTTATAAATGACAGTGGTAGCTTAATATATTACTGTTAAGAGAATACCCTTTCCATATGAGATGAACCTATTACAAAAGCAAGACTCTAACAGGCCCTCTGGGTTGTGATGTTACAAGCTTTTTGTCATAGTTATTTGTCATTCTTCTGCTTGTCTTTGTGATTCATTCTCTTGAAAATGTGTTCCCTTTCTTCATATGTTTCATGTAATCACAGAGGACTTGCAGCTTAAGTGAATAAATAGTCTTTCTTCCAGATGATTAATGAAAAGCTGTAAACTCTTTTAGTCACCAGTGAATAGGAACAGATGCTTCACATCTTGTGGCATCAGAGCATTAGTGAAAACCACCATCTCAAAAAAAAAAACAAAAAAAAAACAAAAAACAAAACAAAAAAAAACCTGGACCACTTAGCAAGCATAACTCACCCAGAAGCATGTGCTGTGTTATTTATAGATAACAAACCCATACTCAACTCTGGGATGTACATTAAAATGCTTTAGTGTTTTTGTGCTGATGAAATACCTTTGAAGAAAATTACAAAGAGAAAGTTAACAAAAATACACTGCATCTCTTTTATCCAGGTGTAGGAGAAATAGAAATCTTGGAGCTGTGGCATTCAAATAACAAATTTTAAAGCTAGAAAAACGCCAAAGTCCACATGCTGACAATGTGAGGATCACTTAGGATTTTCTGAAGTTCAGAGAAGGACCATAATTGTGATAAGTGTTTTCTTGGAACATGTTCAAACTGTTACTAGAGAAAAATGGAATGAATATGAAGTTATAAAAAACTTAAGTAATAAAACTGTATTCATCTACCATTTTTGGTTATGTGAGAAATCTTATTCAAAATTATTCTTATTCTAAAATTTCCATAATATTTATAAAAAATCAAATTGAGCGCCATGTCTGTTTAGTAGAAGATAGAAAGCTCAGTTATTCCTAACTCTGCAGTTACACTGAACAGCTATCGTTGTTGACATGGAATGGGCCATGAGTTGTGTAGTCCTTATGTTTCTAACCAGGCAGGAATGTGTCCAGATCTGAGTTGTGCTTACTGCAGTCTATCTGTCCAATCACAATGCCACCCTCAGCTGTATGGGTGACAGTCATTCCAAGATTATTCTTTGGATAACTCCAAGTTACAAAAGGCATTTTCTTTTCTACAAAAGAGAGCTTATAATTCCAATTTGTGTGCTTGAAGAAAAATTTGAGTGGACTGGGAAAAAATAGATGAAATTAACAGATATACAAATGCAAATACTGTAAAAATACTGTCAATATTCATTAATACTTCCTATTCCTCATGCAAAAACTAACTCATATTACTTCAGTTACTGAGTATTTCTTGGGAACCAAAGAAATGTCAAAAACATGATTTACCAGTAGCATAATTGCTCAATAATATTGTTCTGCAGTCACTATCCTCAAAAGTCAGTCCCCTTGATCTCTCCCTGATTGTCCCATTGTTGCCATCACTGATACTCAATTTTATTTTCCCCTCTCCCTACACAATTATAATTTGTACAATTATTACATCTGTGAGTAAGTGAACTGTAATTTCAGCAGCAGGTTTTAAAATATTTGGTTATTGTGTCTTTTTAAAAGACATTGGGTCACCTGTTCTCTAGAAAAAAGGATCAAACATCACACCAACATCCCAATACTGTAGGGGTGACATATCCATATATAGACATGTTGTCAGCATCCACAGAGCATACTATATAGGGAGGGTGTGCTTTATCAAAAAGCATTACTCCTAAACCAGTTCTGAATTTTATCAAATAGGAAACCAAGAGTCAGAACCATGTTGATAATATGCTTTTGATCAGCACCATTTGTTGAAGATGCTGTTCTTTTTCCATTGTGCGGTTTTGGCTTCTTTATCAAAAATTAGGTGGCCATAAGTGTGTGGGACTATTTCTGCATCTTCAATTTAATTCCATTGATCTACTGGTCTGTTTCTATACCAGTACCATGCTGTTTTTACTACTATTGCTCTGTAGTACAGCTTGAAATCTGGGATGGTGATAACTCCAGATTTTTTTTTTTTAATTGTTCAGGGTTGATTTAGCTATTCTGGGTTTTTTGTTGTTCCATATAAAATTGAGAATAGCTTTTTCCATGTCTATAAAGAATTGTGTTGGTATTTTGATAGGAGTTGCATTGAATATATATATTGCTTTTGGTAGGATGGCCATTTTTATTATATTGATCCTACCTATCCATGAGCAGGGAGATCTTTCCATCTTCTAAAGCCTCTTCAATTTCTTTCTTCAAGGGTTTGAAGTTCTTATTGTACAGGTCCTTTACTTGCTTGGTTAGATTTACACCCAGGTATTTTATATTGTTTGTGGCTATTGTGAAGGGATTTGTTTCCCTTATTTCTTTCTCAACCCATTTGTTTGTTGTATAAAGAAGGGCTTCTGATTTTTTTTTAATTAATTTTGTATCCAGCCAACTTGCTGAAGGTGTTTATCAGCTGTAAGAGTTCTCTGGTGGAATTTTTGGGGTCGCTTATGTACACTATCATATCGTTTGCAAATAGGGATAATTTGACTTCTTCATTTCCAATTTGTATCCCCTTGATCTCCTTTAGTTGTCTTATTGCTCTAGCAAGAACTTCAAGTAGTATATTGAAGAGATACGGTGAAAGTGGGCATCCTCGTCTTGTCCCTGTGTTTAGAGGAAACACTTCTAGTTTCTCTCCATTTAATTTGATGTTGGTGACTGGCTTGCTGTATATTGCCTTTATTATTTCTAGGTATGGTTCTTGTATCCCCATTCTCTCAAGAACATTTAGCATGAAGGGGTGTTGGATTTTGTCAAATGCTTTTTATGCATTAAGCCAGATGATCATGTAGTTTTTTCTTTCATCTTGTTCATATGGTGAATTACGTTGATAGACTGTCATATGTTGAACCATCCCTGCATTCCTGGGATGAAGCCTACTTGATCATGGTGTATGATACTTATGATGTGATCTTGAATTGCGAGTATTTTATTAAGTATTTTTGCATCAATGTTCATGAGGGAGATTGGTCTGAAATTCTCTTTCTTTGTTGGGTCTTTGTGTGGTTTAGGAATCAGGGTGACTGTGGCCTCATAGAATGAGTTTGGCAGTGTTCTTTCTGATTCTATTTGGTTAAAGAGTTTGAAAAGTATTGGTGTTTGCCCCCCTTTGAAGGTCTGGTAGAATTCTGTGCTAAAACCATCTGGCCCTGGCCTTTTTTTAGTTTGGAGATACTTACTGATTGTTTCTATTTCTTTAGGGGTTATAGGACTGTTTATTCTGTTAACCTGATCTTGATTTAGCTTCGGTAGGTGGAATCTATCAAGAAAATTGTCCATTTCACTTAAGTTTTCTAATTTGGTGGAGTATAGATTTTTAAAGTGGGACCCAAAATATTCTGTGGATTTCCTCAATGTCTGTTATTATTTCTCCCTTTTCATTTCTGATTTTGTTGATTTAGGTTTTTTCCCTCTACCTTTTAGTTAATTTGGCTAAGGGTCAGTCTATTTTGTTGATTTTCTCGAAGAACCAACTCTTGGTTTCATTGATTCTCTGTATCATTCTTTTTGTTTCTAAGTTCTTGATTTCAAATGGTGCTGGTCCAACTCGATGTCCACTTGTAAAAGAATGAAATTAGACCCATACTTATCACCTTTTAAAAATCTTAAGTCCAAGTTGATCAAAGACCTTAACATAAGCCCAGTCACACTAAATCTACTAGAAGAAAAAGTAGGAAAAACCCACAAGGTCATTGGCACAGGTGACAACTTCCTGAATAGAACACCAACAGCTCAGGACCTAAGACCAACAATCAATAAATGGGACCTCACGTAGCTGGAAAGCTCTTGTAAGGCAAAAGACACTGTCATTCGAACAAAACAGCAGCCTACAGATTAGGAAAATATCTTCACCAACCCCACATCTGACAGAGGGCTAATATCCAAAATTTACAACAAACTCAAGAAATTAAATGCCAAGGAACCAAATAATCCAATTAAAAAATGGGGGAAAGAGCTAAACAGAGAATTCACAAAGAAGTAATTCCTAAAGGCCAAGAAACACTTGAAGAAATGCTCAGCATCCTTAATTATCAGAGAAATGCAACTCAAGAGGACTCTAAGATTCCATCTCACACCTGTCAGAATGGCTAAGATCAAAAGCTCAAATGACAGCACATGCTTTTGAGAGTGTGGAGGAAGGGGAACCCTCCTCCATTGCTGCTGGGAGTACAGGCTTGTGCAATCACTATGGAGGTCAGTCTGGAGATATCTTAGAAAACTTGGAATAGCTCTGCCTCGTGACCCAGCCATACAACTTCTGAGTATACATCCAAATGACTCCTCACTGAATCACAAGGAAGTTTCCTCATCTTTGTATATAGCAGCCTTATTTGTAATAGCTAGAAACTGGAAACATCCCAGATGTCCCTCAACCGAAGAATGGATTAAAAAACTGTGGTACATCTACACAATGGAATATTACTCAGCTATCAGAAACAATGAAATCATGCAATTTGCAGCCAAATGGACAGAACTAGAGAAGCTCATCCTGAGTGAGCTAACGCTGACTCAGGAGGATGCACATGGCATCTATTCACTTATAGTCAGATTTTAGCTATATAGTACAGGATATCTATACTACAACCAATGCACCAAAGGGAACATGGACATATACTCTTTTGTTTGTTCGTTTGTTTGTGTTTTTTTATAGTTTTCTCTCCCTGGCAATGAGACACTTTTCACTGGTGGTACTGCCTTGTAGGCCCCCAGTGTATGAGGAGGCTCTTGGCCCTCATATGACTTCTGAACTGGGGCGGGGGACTGTTATGTAGGGACACTCCACTCCAGAGGAGTGGGATGGAAGGTTTGGGGTAGAGGGTGGGAGGGCAGGACTGGGAAGGGTGGAAGGAGGACAATGTGATGGAGATGTAACCTGAAGCAACAAATAAATAAACTAAAAAAATATGCTTTTGAATATCTGACTGGAGAAAGTGATGCTTACTATTTTTAAGCTTCTGGCTTCCCAGATAACTTGCTAAGTAAAAGTAGAAACCTATTTGCCTGTCTGTCAGTAAATATTCCCATGAAGGTGACATTAGTCACTGAGACATAAGATTTATGCTTTTTTAAAAAATGTGTGTGTGTGTGTGAAATCATGCCAAGGAATGCGTGTGGAAGACAAGTAAAAACTTGTGGCAATCGATTCTCTCTTTCAGCCATGTGCATCTGGGAGGACTGAGCTCAAGTTCGTCAGGTTAATGTTATGCCTTTATCTTCTAAACTGGATTAATACCTATCTCTTCTTGTTTTATATAAACCAACATATTATAATTGCATTAAATTGTGTTGACCTTTTTTTAAAATATGTTTGATAGCTATGGCTGCACAGTGAACACCGAGCTCATGCTTAATGCTCAATTGTGACTTCTACTTTTCTGAGAATGATATATAATAATCTGGCTCAGCTAACTAAAATACTGTTTTAAAACCACTTTCATTAATTCTTTGAGAATATCACTGAAGGTGTATTGCTGAAGAAATCACATTTTTGAGTCATAAAACTTGGGGAAATCATATGGTTGCTAACATGGAAGCTTTTTCTCTGCCTGCTAGCTTTTATAGTGTTGGAATGTGCTATTCATACAACTGTAGGAAGAATGGTGATCAGTCTCACTCATTTATGAACACTGCAAGCTGCAATAATGATGGTACAACAAAATATGCCTGATAGCATTAATGTTATTGGATTATCAGTTCCATTCAAAAAATGCTATTTTTTATTGCTAACAATTTTTGTCACCTTTTTTATTCTTATTTTGCTGTTCTTACTTTATAATATTAACATCAAATTACTTTATTATCATGTAGGGAGTTGCAGTGATTTATGTTCATTAAAATAATTTATATATGATATGTGTATATTATATTCAATGTGTATCTTTTCTTTTTTGATTCCCAAAGAAATTTGCTTATACTCCACGTCTTTAAAGTTCAGTTCATTTAAAATATTTTTGATGGATGCATTTTTCCCTAAAAGCTAATACAGGAACTCAGTAATATTCATTCAATTGTGTTCATTATTTTAATTTTAGAATAAAGATGGTCATTATTTATATTTGGTCAACTTTTTAATGATCACTAAAATGCAAAAAAAAAAGCAGAAGTTCACCAAACACATTATTATACTCCAAAGCAGTGCTGACCTAAATTATATATTGGTCTTTGTTTGCTTGTTTGATAATGTGTACATCATTGTTTGGTTTTACTTATGTAATATATTATATTGATTGCTGAAAATGTCAACTTTCCTTTTTCATTCTATATATTTCAGTGTGAAACTTTTTGTCATGTTTGATTTTAAAATAAAATATTGAATGAGATGTGACTTTACTTCATTGAACTTGTATTCAACTGTGAATTGGGATCTAATCAAGCAAGTAGACAAACAAGTGTAAATTTATAAGTTCTTGAAAATTGCCTGTGGATGGGGGTGGGTAGTCTCTGAAATGCTGTCTTCTGGAAAAAACATGTTTCATGCATACATCAACTAAGAGCAACTATGATTTCCTGCATAAGCCTGACAAGAGATCATACTAATAACTCCATCATCGATGAGGAGGTTCTCTCAATCCCCATTTCTGCTGGCCACAAAGAGATGAGTAGTTGATAGATGTGGTGAAGGGAGAGTCCATTTTCTTTAGGAATGTGACCACTGATAGGCTGCTTGTGCATCCATGAATGAATACTGAGCAATAGCCCATGACTGGTCACTATTAAGTAGACCAGTGAGATAATAATTATAAAAAGAAAAAGAAAATAACAAATTATGAGCAAGATGGGATGGAAATTGGAGGGAGGTAAGTCATAGGTAGATAAAAATCAAAATGCATTATATATAACTATAAAAATAATAAAGGAAAGATAATAATATTTAAAATAAAATACTAGAGAAGAACAAGTGGATGAATAAATAAATAAATATTTGTACAGTATTTTTCTAGCATGTGTGCATCACTAGATTAAATTACCAATAACAAAAATAGTAATCCATGATAACAACTAGCTTTCTAACCACACTAGTTAAAAGGAGTTTTTGAAGAGTTTATCATGAATGATGAATAGAAGCAAGAGTTGTGTGGATAAATTAATCAGAAGGCTAATATTGCAAGAGAGTGAAAAATAGAGAAGCAAACAATAGAAATAATGATTTTAAAAGTCTAGTTCATGGAACTATTAAGTAATTTGGTATTTAACTATTGGTAATTTATAGGAAAAAGAGGTACTACAAGTATAGAGTACATGTATAACTATGAATGTTGAAGAATATTTAGGATTTATATGCCTTATTTACCAGTCTATGTATTTGTACATAGCCTTCATAAGTGACTCCACAGTGGATATCAGCTAAGAGGAATCATCCATAATTTAAAACCACCTAGTTCAGATTCTCAAGTTTCCATGTAACTTCATATTAGTGGACAAATAATATTGTAAACTGCATTAGGTTTGTTGTTAAGAGCAAAGAACCTGTACTCAACACTGTTCAGTTTGCCTAGAACTTGAGACAAAATAGGTCATGGCCCTAGGGGAAAATCTACTACTATTACTCTGCTAAAGGAGCATAGTGACTTCTGATGACATTTTGTCATATCAGAAAATCCATATGTTTCTCAGACCTCAAAAATATGTGAATTAACATAGAAACCCATGACTGGACAATGTGCAGAGACTGGGAGATTTTTGGAGTGCTCAGTCCTAAGTGGAATATCTTCAGGAAAAGCCTCCCCTCAGGGCTTGAGATCCACATGGAAGAGGAGGCAGAAAGATTGTAAGGGCCAGAGGTGGTGGATTACTCCAAAGAAACTTTTTTCTAGACACATAAAGCAGAAGCAAATATTTAACTCATAAAGATTTTGAAAGCATGCATAGGACTTGCTAGTTCGCAGAACTTAGAAGAAGAAGGGGGAGCGTGCTCCATATCCTGGACCTTTAAAAGTTAACAGTGGCCTATTAAAGATAGTTATGTTTCAAATAGCTTTATCATTTTTTTCTAATGTAATAATATGACTGAAAATCATTCTATATGAATATACAAAATCTGTAAATAAAAATGTTATAGTATTATTCAAAGTACATGCATTTATAGGTGAATCATAAATCAAAACAGCAACTATTAACAAACTTTCCTTTCAAAACCATTTAACTTCACAGTGATTGTAAATTCAGTGATTGTAAAGCTGTGTACTCAAGAAAAAAATACATTTATAGGTATACAAGAACTTTAGCTGAATTTATTGCATTTACTCAAAAGTATTAAATTAGAATATTTATTACAAAATCTGCTTAAAGTCATAATGGTTTCTTTTAACTTAAATATATGAAATAATATTGCATAATATACCCCAAATGAAGTTCAAATCAATACATTAAGAAATCATTAGATGATGTATCAGGCATAGATAATAGTTTTATAGCTCTTATCTATATTCACGTCATCACAGCCACTGTCAAAATCAGTTGTTTATACTATGAAATTGAAAACATTATAAAGTCATAAATAATGTTTCTGATGAGGCAAATTGCTAACAAAATATATCAAGGGTGAGTCTAGGCATGTATTTCATTTCCAACTCCTTTTTCACACATAATTAATACTCATTACTAATCAACTTAATACACAGATATTTAGGCTTAGAAGCATGTTTCATGTTAAACTCCATTACCTGAATGTTCTGATGGGTAAAGTAATTCTAAGTGTTGTGCTGCTCTTGGTTAGGTTTGTATTGCTATGATGGGCACCATGACTAAACGCAAGTTGTGGTGCAAAGGGTTTAATTCATCTTAAATTATCCTGAGGAGTCAACATAGGAATTTCAGGCAAGAACTTGGAGGCAGGGTCTCATTCAGAGGCCAGAGAGAAATGCTACTTACCGGCTTGCTCCAATTGTTTGCTCACTCTGTTTTTTTTTTTTTTTTTTATATAGTGCCGGGATCAACAATCCAGGGGTGGCACTGTCCACAGTGAGCTGAACCCTCACAAATCAATTTTAAATCAAGAAAATGCGTCATAGACTTGATCATTCATCATTCCATTGAGGGTATTTTCTCAGTTGAGGTTGATTCTTATAAAATAACTTCCACTTGTGTAAACTTGATATAAAATTGGTCATGACAGCCAGTTAATATGTGACTTAGTTGGAGAGCATGGTTTGGACAAATACTAATCTAAAGATGTTTATAAAGATATTTTTAGACATGTCAAATAAATTCATGAATATAATAAAGCATTATCTAAGTAGAGTAAATTATGTATACTTATGTGTGTATATGTGTATGCATGTGTGTTTAACTGTACACACACACACACACACACACACACACACACACGTGTGTGTGTATGTGACTCATCTTTTAAGAGCAGCAACTTAGGCCTCCCATCAGGAAACCATGGATGTGTTTCCAACATGCACTTCAGACTTAATAATGGAACATAAACCACCAGTTCTTCCCTCATTTTTTAGTCTTCTGGATTATTTTAAAAAATATAAACCTTCATTATTTAAATTTTACAAGACAGTTTCTTAAAATGTCTCCCTCTTTCCTTTCTTTCACCTCTATTCTCCTCCAGTCCCTTCTCCTCTCCTTTCCCCACAGGCAAACATGTTTTAATGGCTTTATGTCATTTGTTATGTTAAAAGTTGAAATATAAGTGTGACTTTGGTCATGGAAGCATTTCCTTCTTCAACATCTTGCAGCAGATTTGAACAAATATAGAGACCCACAGCCAGAGTTAGAGTCCTTGGAATACTCAGACTTAAATGGGATGTGTTCATCAAATCTCTCCCCTCAGAACTCAGGGAACCACATAGAAGAGGCAGGAGTCTAAAAATCAGAAAGGGTCAGAAAACCAAGAAAACAAGGCCCACTGAATTAACATGAGCAATGATCATATGAACTCAACAAAGAGTAGACTGAGGTACCATAGAAAGGACATGCATTGGTCTGCACCAGATCCTCTGTGCTTTTATCATGAGTTTCATTTTAATTGTTATGGGACTTGGGAGACTGCAAATGAGTGAGTTTCTGACTCTTGTGTTTTCTCTTAGGATCTTTTTCTTGTGTTGGTTTGTCTTGTCTGATTTCTATGTGATATTTTTGTTTTTTCTTACATTTTATTTTGTCATTTTTTTAACATGGAGGAATTAATGAATGTAAAAATAGCCAATTGGGTGAAGTTTAATAACAACTGTCATTTATTGTTCATAGGAGAGGGAAAATCAGTTTTCTCCAGGGAAATGATACTAGGTATGTAAATCACTCCAAGGAAGACCACAGAAATTTTTATTTGGTTTCAGTTTGGTGGAGTCTTTTTTGTTTGTTTTTGTTTTCTTGATTATTACTGTTATTGTTTCTTATTTTCTTTTGAGGTGTGTTGTTATTTTTTCTAGGTTTTGTTCATTTTGGTGCCATATTGGGTGTTTGGTTTGTTTGTTTTGTGAGGCAGAATTTAAACTGGGTGGGGAATGAGGAGGAGATGATCTGACAAACTTGGGAGAAAGAATATCCTCAAAATTTATTTAAATTAAAAAAATTTTAACAATAAAAACGTATAAAAATATACCCCTTAGTTTTGTAGTGTACCAGCAGTTGACCCTCATTTTTACAACTTACAAAGAGATTGCATACCAATAAGCCTGTCATGGATTGGAAATGTAAATTATAAGTTCATTGGTACCCCCAATATTCTAATTATATCAGCTTAGCAACACACTACATCAGAGGGACATTTGCTTGATCTCATAACTGCATGACTGTGTGGGAGGTGCAATTTGCTATATTAAAAATATATACTCAGGAAAAATGTCAAAATTCAAAATTTGAAGTATACTTTCCAATAAATGCATGTGTTGATTTCTTAATACAGAAACCTCAAAAACAAAATAATTTCTGAGCAGCCCTAGGTTGGATTCTTTTTCTCTAGAGGTTAATTACTAATATTCAAGGACTGACTTCATTGTACTAAACACTAATTATGATTCTGTCTATCATGGTGGGAAAGGCATGACTGAGCAGTCAGTTTTCCTATTTGTGGGCTATAATACAGAAGCATGGGAATGTTAGCACTTGGTTCCTTTTCTTCTTTTCCATTTTATTTAGCCTTTTTCGTTGTCTATGAAATAGGGTCACTGACATTCAAGAACTGATCTTTCTTCATGCTCCTCAACACACACACACACACACACACACACACACACAAGAAACAGCATTATATTTCAACCTGCTAGACAATTTTAGGTACAGCTTAGTTGACAATAATTAATAGATACTCAAGTAGGCACAGAGGCACACACACACACCATTCAATATCTGTATCAGTGTTGTGCTAGAAAATGGGAAAGTATAGGTATGATTCTATTTTCTAAATAATTTTCTGTATTTAGTCCTAGGAAAGAAAAGACTGCTGTCAGGTGAGGGAATGAGAGAAAATGATTTCTCTGTATTCAAAAAAATAATCAGTGGTTTGCTGTGAAGTGAATCTGAACACATACAATATCCCCAGGAGGTTGAAACTGTCAAGAAGTAAGTTCCCATTCCTGTAGATTCTGTCTTTTTCAATCTGCTGATCAGCTGAAAATAGTCAAGAACAAAAAAAAAAATTGTCTTTTATAAGTGAACCTTCACTTGCCTGATGAATTTGGGGATAAATTATATTCCTTTGCTGGATAGCTCAAATATTCTAAGTTAAAACTATGGGATAAACATATTCACTTTTATAATAAAAATTATTGTTTCAAAATGCTAGTATACAAGCCAAGTAATAACGGATTGTACAAACCCAACATAAGGCAAAAGGATCTATATGGCATCTATTCACTTATAACTGGATTTTAGCCATATAGTGCAGGATAACTATCCTACAACCAACACACCAAAAGGAACAGGAACATGTACTTTGTTAACAGTTAGTAGGACACTTTGTCCTCATGAAGCTGTCATGTAGGCCCTCAGTGCAAGAGGAAACTCTTAGCACTCATATGACTATTGAAATGAGGGGGGGCTGATATGTAGGAAAACTCCACACTGGAGGAGTAGGATAGATGGGAAAAGCGGAAGAGAATGGGAGGGTGTGACCATGAAGTATGGAGGGTGGGGACTGTGATGGAGATGTATCTTGATATAATAAATAAATGATGAAAAAACAAAAAACAAACAAACAAAAAGACCACTAAAACTGTTGAAAAGTTTTAGAATATTCACATAAGAAGGTCAAGTCATACTACAAATAATATAAATTGACCACCTGACATATATTTTTAGCATATTGAACAATGAAAAACACAATATAATGTATTGCTAGTTCAAAGGGCATTTGAGACACTAAAATGCTTTTAAAATGAAAAATTTTTGGTTTTTATAAGAAATAATTTCAATAACCAATGGAGAATAAACTACTGCCTTAAGAAATATTTGTTGAATTAAGGACAGACTATTTTTAGGTGTGCTAGACACAAATATATGCCATCTCATTACTTCTCTGAGATGTTATATCAATAGCAAATAATAAATATAAAAAGAATATCTCAAATTTTAATTTTTATTTTAATACTTATCAATGAGTAAAACTCCTCCATTTCTACCACTTTGTACTTACTATTTAAAAAAATATTTTTACAGCTAAAGACTATTACAGAATTGTAATCCCAGAATGTGTTTTAGGTTTATTATTATTATGATTAATATTTTTTTAATTATAATTTTGAGACCTTTTGAGACAAGGTCTAGGTGTTTAGTTCAGATTGGCCTCATTCTCAGTATGTTCTCCAGGATAATTGTGAGTTCTTGGTAGACCTGAATATTTCCCATAGTTTTATGATGTGTCAATACACCTCACTCAGAAACAACTCAATATTTAATAAAGTAATTGATCAGCTCACTAAATTTGGTTTCTGTTTTTATGTAATTATTTAACTTTTGATATACTTTATTTTTGTTTTGAAGGAACCTATTTCACCCTAATGTTTGTTTAATCCCAATAAGTTGAGGAATCGTGTGTCATCATTACATATTGAAAATGAATCACAGTAGAATTTGTATAAATAATCAATGCTTAGTTATCAGTATATGAATTTTTACCTCAAAACAGATAAGCACAGTGCCATTGCCGGATGGCATTCATTGAGTTAGATGAGGAGTAGAGTCCATAATCTTCATGTAAAAAAGGACATCATAAAAAGAGAAGTATATCTTAAGAATCAAGAATATTAGAAATTAAATACCATATTCTTTTTCATGTACTATTTTGAATATGATTCTCTTTCCAGCAGAGTAATGATATTACATGCATGTAAGTTACATTCATGTTTTCTGTAGTATTTTTATTGAATTTTGTTTGAGAGCTAAGGAATTATGAATTAGTAAGTTAGTGAACACATAAGTATGATGTGTGTTTAAGGAATGTTTAGAGCAGAATTAACAGAAGAAAAGGAGTTCATCAGAAGACACATGTATATCTCGTCAGCACATGTACCTGATACCCACAGCCACATGAGCATGCACCTACATGTCAGTGCAAAAGGTAAATTTACTAGCTGAAGGATAATAGATGGTAGTGAATACTGTCTATAAATAATCACTTATATGATTCTTTCCTTTTCCCATATGTAACGAAACAGTCCTTGTAATATCAGGAAAGTTCCAAGTACTTATGAAGATGAAAGAAAACTTTGTAAAATTCTCAAACAATTCACATCAAATAATTATTTAAATAACCTAATTTAAAAATGACAAGCAGCTTTACAGAATTCACACAAATGAAAACATACCAAATTTAAAGTGTGTTCTGTCTTATCTAATGAAATAAATATATTTCACAAAATTTCATTGGCTTATCTCAAAATAAATATTATACTTTAAAAGATTACTCTGGACCAGTTTTTCTTGGTTTTCAGTTTTGTTTAGATGGTTCATCCATGTAGATTTGAAATTTTCTTGCTTCATTTCTCTATATAGCAAAGTGTCACTTATTTGATTTTATTTATTTATTTTTTGTACTAAAAGATATACTTTGTGGATGTCAGAACCTTCTTTACTTCATCACTTAAAGCAGTAGGAAACAAGATTTGAACACATCAACATTTCAGGGACATATGAGGTTCAAATCATAATATGAGCACAATGACAACAAAATTTCCACTCTATTGGAATCTTCACATGTTGGATTTTGTTTATGACTGATGTACTCCGTATTGTTGTATAGTTCTCATAAATGAGCACTGAGAACACTCAAGCTACTGTGCCAATAGCATGCTAAAATTCTGTGTCTATGATGACCCTCTTTTTATGCTAACCATTCTGTCCCACATTGCTCATCATACATGATCATTTATGGATCTAGGACCGAGTGGAAGACATATTTCGGAAACATTTTTACTCAATAATTAGACATACACAGATTTTTCACTCTTTAACCCCCACCCTAGTCATTCACTCCACTTAATCTTGCTCATTTTTACATATGTTAACATTCAAGAGTCAGTATTCATTTACATCCCCTTGTACATTTACATGCTAGATGATCTGACTAGTCTCTAGACCTTAATATTATCTTTTCAAGTACATATCTCTTAAGATAAACCCTGACTTGTGAACATAACTATTTCAACAGGGCAGCCAAATACAAGTCTGTAGACTTCTCTACTAAAAGAGAGTGGATACGGCAACCATGAATTATTGATTTTCATACCTCAGTACAAAATCTTTGCAAACATACCTAGAGTCACCATTTTAGTACCTTATTCAAATTAAAACCATTTTGTCATTCTTTTACTTTATAACTATTTATTATTAAACCTCGTTTATTGTCTTAGTGATCAAACCTTACCATAAATAGATTCAACTAATTTTTAGATTTTTCTTACTTTTTTCTTCACATGTAAACCTAAGTCCTATTATCTCGTCATAGACTATGACAATGACTCAGGCCAATGTTTTATTTAAATGCTAATCTTGTATCTTCATAGTTTATCATGTTAATATTTGCAATGGTAGGGTTGTGATATAAATCATACTACCAGTTCTGTTAAACAGAATTCTATAAAAAGTTTCTTTACAATGAAAATAAACTCATGTGCAAGAAAGACTGTGATTTGACCTTTCACTGATTCATTCATTTATTCATTTATTTGTTTGTATTTATTTTCTCATGATCATCCATACGAAATGGTGTCTTTGTCATCCAATATGTTACATCATGATTTTAAATATAGTGTTTTCTTTTATTAGATTATCTCTTTCAAAATTGTTTGCTTTTTCCCAAACATTCAAACACTCAGTCTCTCTGTACACACACACACACACACACACACACACACAGAGAGAGAGAGAGAGAGAGAGAGAGAGAGAGAGAGAGAGACCCAGATGCTTTGCTCTGAAACTTGGTGGGCTTCTTTGTGTTCCAGGACCATAATTTTAATGTAACTTAATACACACATTTGGTACTATGGTTGGGAAGGGAACAGGGACAAAGTCTTTACACAGATGGGAACCATATGTTAAAGCTCATTGCATTTTTTGAAACCTACAATAATTTCCTTACTAGGCCTTTTTTTACTAAAAAAGTTTGTAGTTTGTGGTTTATGACATCTTATGACCCTTAGGAATAGTATCAGGTCCCGTAAGGTTCAGTAGACTAATAATGTAAACTCTAAGTTTTTTTAAATTTATTTATTTATTGCTTCAGGTTACATTCTCCATCATAGTGTTCTCTTTCCATCCTTCTCAGTCCCACCCTCCCACCATCTACCCCCTAACCCTTCCATCCCACTCCTCTGGAGTGGAGTGTCCCTGCATAACATTCCCACGCCACAGATCAGCAGTCATATGAGGGCCAAGAGCCTCCTCATACACTGGAGGCCTACAAGGCAGTACCACCAGGGAAAAGTGTCTCAATGACAGGGAGAGAAAACAAACAAACAAAAAAGTCTATCTCCATGTTCCCTTTGGTTCATTGGTTGTAGTATCAATATCCTGTACTATATAGCTAAAATCTGACTATAAGTGAATAGATGCCATGTGCATCCTTCTGAGTCTGGGTTAGCTCACTCAGGATAAGATTTTCTAGTTCCATCCATTGGACTTCAAATTGTATTAATCATACAAAACCAAATGATATTTTGTAGAATTATATTAAGGAGTAATTTTGTAAAGAATTATAATACAAATAAATATAAATATGTATATGTATGTATACATAAAATATATATATAGTTACATATAGTTTTAGATAGAGAAAGATGACAGATAGACAGATTTTCAAGTAACCCAGGGTAGCCTTGAGCTCATGAATGAATGAGGGTTATTATGTTAACCTGATCCTCATTCTGTTACATCCACAGTGTTGTTTTTCTGGACATTTGCCTCCAAGCCCAGTCATCGTATCTATATATTTGTAATAACTGAAATTCCAATTAGTGAAACTTTGTGGTTCTTTGATTATTAAACCTCTTAAGCACCTGAATAAGTTCATTTTGTATTGCTATGTCATAACTCTGAAACTGGATCCCCTACAGAGAATAGTGGCTTATTTGGCTCAAAGTTTTGAGGGCAAGAAGTCTAAGATTTACAGTTCTATTTTCAAAACCTCTACTGAGGATCTCATGAGGTATATCACCTTAATGGAAGAAATATGGTACATGGTAAAATGAACGATGACAAGAGAGGAAGCAAAGCACAAAGGGTATTGGAGACTTTCTCTTCTATAGTAGCCAACATCTCTCTTTTTCTGGCATCTGGAGTTTAGTCCACCAAATCATTAGTGGTCTCAATACAGGTATCACCTTCCAGTAGATTCTGTGTACATTTATTTCCATCATATCATAATTACACATCATTGGGGTATAAGCATTCAAAACAAGAACCCAGGGAGAACAAGGATATTTAAAACATACAAACCATAATAAATAATGTATTATAACTTTGCATTTACTATTTTTTTTCTTTTTAAAAATTAATTTATTTATTTGGCCACAATGGTATTGACCCTTGTATATTAATGTAAAATTAAGATTGTATTGGGCTACATCGATATTGATCTTTGTATATTGATACAAAATTAAGGGTAACGCTTGTTAAAGGTATTGTTCGTAGTAATACTTAAAAATGAAATGTCAAGTTTTGACCTCTCGCTACCAACCAACATAAACTGTTTAGGATAATTAAGAAACGGAAACTAATAGTCATGAAAACGTGTCATTTTGTTAGTTACTATGACAGTCTATCACAGTTATTTTCTAAGCTACTCAGAAATCAAGTTGCTAAGAGACAAGCAATATTTGCTTATCTAAATATAAGAGATAGATAGGGTATCTTCAAAAACCTCAAGAGATCTGCAGAATATGGCATTCAAAGATGTTTTCTTCAGATTTTTTGATATCGAGACATGTCAGCTCCTGACAGCACCCCCTATTGTACTCCAAGTAGAAGATGAGCATCGAAGAATCTCCAGTGGGAGATGATTGAATTGGTGGTAAGCCATTCTCTTGGCAAGAAAAACCCCTTGCTTCAACTGTAGACAGACTTCTGTCCAAAAAGGACCAAATTTGGAAGCAGATAAGTCGACAGCCTAACTCTGCCAAGACAGGGTAGGTAAGTCCTTCATAATTCCTGCTCTACAACCAATGTCTGTCAGAGAAATGGGGCCAAATGGCTGAAGGAAGATTGATGCTGTAATGTATGGAGAGAAAATGGGAACTGTTCAGGCAGCCACTGGTATGTCATTTTTTAGTTTTGGAAGCTGCAGACCCTGCACTTCCTATATAATCAGATATATTTATCCCTCTCAGGTCTCTGAGGTGGTTGAAGAATAGATAGCTAGAGTCTCATAGTTAAATTTTGAGTTGTTTAGGAATCAAGAGGGTGTTCTGGATCTAAGAAGATATTTTTAAAATTATGAGGCAAGTTAGTATGAAAGCTGAGTTAGATATAGAACTTTAAACTCATGGAGATGGTTAGATAGTAGAATGTTAAAGTCAGGTGCCAAATACATATGGACTGGACATTGGAAATGTATGCTAAGCCATATAACTCTTATAATTGTGTCCTATTTATCTCTGTTGTTTTGTATTGTATTTATAGTTATAAGAAAAAGAACTATTTTTTGGACTGAAAGGGAGAGCTGTTGGGGGGAAAAAAGAAATACCTTAAACTAAAAAAGAAGGGAAGAGGATGGGGGGGTTGAGGGGGAGGAGGGTGGAAGGGTGGGACTGGAGGGGGGAGTAGGGAGGGGATTGTAATTGAGATGTAACTTGAAGAAATAAAAAATAAATTATTAAAAAAATTAATTTATTTATTTGTTGCTTCAGGTTACATCTCCATCATAGTGTCCTCTTTCGACCCTTCCCAGTCCCGTCCTCCCACTCTCTACCCCCCAATCCCTTCCATCCCACTCCTCTGTAGTGGAGTGTCCCTACATAACAGTCCATGTTTAAAACTAGTTATTTGTATTGTTAATGAAGCTAGTAAGTAAAACCCAGGGTTAAAATAGACCACAAGTAACAAGGATCCTGACATGTTTATATGCACACTGAATACTTATACATTTAAATCGTTCAGAGTCATGTTAAGACTTGTTATTTGAAAATATTCTATTACATATTTTTCACTCCTTTAATCATCATAATATTAGTAACACTCAAGTACAAATAAATTTCTGTATGAAATTTATTATAAATAAAAATAATTTAATTTATTTGATTAAAAAATTCTTCATAGTGTCCATCAACAAAAGGTGTTGAGAAAATTTAATATTTACAGGATATGAAAAGGACACAGACAGACAGTACATGTTGAAAAATTGTAGAAATGAATCACAGACATAGAGCATAGCATGCATGCTAAAGATCAACAGCAACAACACAAAAGAATTTGTATAATGTAAAGTATTAATTTACATGTATGATGTAAATTATATAATAATAAATTATTATTATATCTGACCTCTGATTGTCAGTGTCAGTAAAATGAGAAATGTGGCATAGAGTGAAACTTGCAAATCTATATACTAGTAAAATTCATATACAATAAATATTTTATTTTAATTGTACAAATATCTCTTAAGATTAATAATAAGAAAAATGAACACTGAATTTAAGGAGATGCAAAACAACTAACATATCTCTTACAAATCATTTACTTGTCTGTGTATATGCATGCATTTGTGTACATACACTAAACGTGTGTCTCAAATGATTATAAGAAAATACCTTCTATTTTTGTATATAATGAGTGATATGCAAATTAAATGATATTTCACTTCAGACCTATGAGAATAACCAAATCACACTGACTAAACCAAACTGTTGAGCATCTTAAATAATAAACTCTCGCTCTTTATAAGTGCTAATCCAAAATAGACCCGAAACATTTGGAATCTGTTGCTTAGAAAGAAAAGTGTAGGCTTAGTGTGTAATAGAATAATTATGTTCCTTAGAATGCACCCAAATAAGTCAAATTCATATTTACAAAGGAATCTGTACACAGATGTTTACAATGTCTTTATTTATAAATAAAACCACCTAGATTTTCTTTAGTAATAGAATGAATAATGAATCATGACACATCCAGATAATAAGATATTGTTCAATGATATAAGGAAGCTATGAAGCTTGAGAGACCATAGAACGATCATCATTGAATTCTGATAAGTGAAAGAAACCAATGAAATTCCTCATATTGTTTGTTTCAGCTTTATGCTGTGATAAAAAAAGGCAAAACTACTCAGTGTAAAAGGTCACAGGTTACTAGTGCATGATCAATAGACAAACTCATAGGATTTCTAAACAAGAGAAACTATAGTACATCAGACCATATTTATGAAAACGTTTATTCTATCTCTGGGTAATACACACAAGAGAATACTGATGTAAACTATGAATTTCAGTTGAAAACAATTGTCACACACTAATTGTTTACAGCAAATGTCTTTTTTTTTTCTTGTGTGTGATTGTTGGAAAAGGTTGTACTTGCATGAGAGAAAGTTAAATTATTTGATCAGTTTGCTATGAAGCTTCAAACTACTTTCAAAATAACATGTCCTTAAACGGGAAAATGAAATCATGTAAAGTTCTTTTCTAGGCTTTAAATGGTACACTTAACTGAGATAATGACATTTGTATGTCAGTGTATGTGTGATAGCTAGTTGGAGATGGGTAAGAGGAATAGAGCAAGCATGTACATATGTAGTCCTAAAATCAACATATAGAGATTTTCTTCAATGCCTCTCCAACTTTATTTCCTGGTATGGTATATTGCTGCTGAACCTATATATCATTAATTTTGCTGTTCAGTGAGTTTTGTGAGTTAATTCTGCATCTGCACAAAGCCATTCCCAGCTTTTTATTTTCCAGAGAAATAAATTCAGATTTTCACGTTTGCATAGCAGGTGATTACCCACTGATTCATGTCCTGTTCATGGTCTTTGTTTTAACTTATATAAAATAGCATGGAGAGAGAATATAAATAATGTTAAAATGAAACATGATGCTGCATGTGTATTATAATAAAAACATATCCTGCATGTGTTATAATAGTAAAATTATATGCTATTTACTTACATTGACATCTCATTTTTAACTCAAAGCAATATGACAACTGAGTCCATTGTAATTTATTTGATACTATCTTACTGTTAGAACATTTTATTCTTAAAAATGATTTTGAAAAAATAAATACATATACTGATGGATAGCAAACAATTTCAGAACTTGCATAAAAAACAGCACAATTATTTCCTGTCTGCCACAGGGACAAATTTTCTATTCAATTTCATTATTAATCATTTAAAAACATAGTCTAAAATGTAAGAATACTTAATTTTGAATGATGTAGAAATATATGATTTGTTGATAATGTTGATCAGACATCTGATTTTTGTTTCAATAAAATGTTAAAAGTCTCAATGTATATTTAAACACAATAAACACATTGAATTTATGTGATTCCAAGTGTCTCTGAAGTACTCATGAATACCACAGGTGGTCTAGCAAGGACCACTGCACAAAGATTTGAAGAAAGAAAATGGGTCAAAGACAATACTTCACCTCTGCAGTTGTTTCACTTATTAGCTATATTGTCTAAGACAGAGATCCCAACCTATGGGTTGTGACCCCTTTGGTTTCACATATCAGATATCCTGCATATCAGATATTTACATCATAATTCGTAACAGTAACAACACCACAGTTACAAAGTAGCAATAATAATTTCATGGTTGGGGTTCATCATAACATGAGGAATTGTATTAAAGTGTTGAAACATTAGGAACATTGAGAACCACTGCCCTAAAGTAACTTATTTACTCTTTTACTGTTACAAAGCAGTTATCATTGACGAGTTCTAGATGCTTATGGACTGTGTTGAGATTTAGGATCTTTTTGTTCACTGTGCCATAATATATAGTTTTGTGGGGGGTGCTAAGAGTAGGGGCCAAATGTATCTGATAAATAGATTTTAGTGGATGAAACCATATTTAACATTTATAGACTTAGCAATATGATGTACTTTAATGTGAACTTTATTCCTTTGGTATATATTGCTATATAAACTTAGAAGTGTGTTTGTTTGCATTCCTCAGAAAACCAAGAAAAATATGCAAAATAATTAGCATATGTAAACACTAGTAGTGATTTTCTTTCAGATAGTGAAGTTCATTACAATCAAATCATTTCAAGAACATGATTTTTATATATACTATCTTAATGAAGTGAATTTTAATTTCTCAGAAATTTCACATAAGATAATAATTTAAAATTATTAATTAACACTTAATCAAGTTTTTCTTTGTTAAAAAGCTCAAGGGATATGAATAGAAAATATTATTTTATAACAACTTTTTTTCTCTATGATTTAAAAATTGGAACAAAATACTCTTATTTTAAAAGTACTGAATGTTAAATTATTTAAGTGAGAAGTCACCAGTGTGTGCCTGTAATTTGTTGTTTTGAATTGTTTCCTTTCTTCATTCACTAATCTGCTGAAAGACATTTACTAACAGAAGAGTATTTGTCCATTTGATTATGCTTTCAAAGCAGCAAGAAGAGGATTTTACATCTGGCTGCTTCCCCTTTTATAAACATAGAAGAATACCCCTGTATAAAAAAAAACATAAATACACATGAAATAAATAATTATATCAATAAGGCTAATAAAATTATTATTTCCATAAATGATTAATCATTAAATAACATAATTTACTACTATAATAATTATAACTCCAGGTAAACATTAGTTACATACTATATTTAGGTCATATATTCAGATGTGAATCCAAGGGAATGTCACTTTGTATGAAAAATTAGAAAGAAAAATGGAATTCTGAATTCTGCTTTTAATCATATGTCTATTTCTATGTCATGAGCTTAGTTTTGTTTGTTTTGTTTTGTGTGTTTGTTTTTTGTTTTGTCTCCCAGATACAAGGCTACACTAGCTGAGGAAGGACCAACAAGAACCAAATCTCTCTATTTACTTTAAAATCTTGTCACTTTAAAAGATTCTGTCATCCTCATAAAATATTCTAAGGGCAAGAGAAATAGAAAGGATCCTTCATATACTTTATAAAGCCATTCCACTAGACAAGATACCTAGATGGTATTTGTATAGACACAGATAATTCTCTTTTTATGGATAGAATATTGTTCCATGATCATTTCATAGACAATCAAAGATATGGAGACCTCTGTTGAAAATCCTGCAAATACTTTTTTTGTATGAAAAAATGTGAGTAAAAGCCACCAAGCTGTTAGTCTCCGTTTAAAGTGGTTTTGATTATTTATCTGTTAGTTATCATAGAAAAATAATACAAGTTAGAAGTATGAGCTAGCTTAGGTAGCCTAGGATTTTACAAGTCAGGCCTAGGCTTCTTAAAATCCATGTGGTGTCTGTGTGTATTCATTTATAATGGCGGGTTAAAGATTAACACTGCCCAACCAGTTATATACAATATAGATACTAGAAAATAATTTAATTAGCCAATTTCTAAATACATATTTAATTAAATAATATATACCACATATAAATATATGTGATGAATTAATGTATATGTATATATGTGTGTGCATTTTAATTAATAGATATCAATATATAGACTTCATAACAAAGTCCTATATTTATACAAAATGGCAGAAGCTGTTACTTCTTTTTTTTTCCTTTATTTTTTTATTTCTTCAAGTTACATCTCAATTACAGTCCCCTCCCTATTCCCTCTCCAGTACCACCATCCCACCCTCAACCCCCAATCCTCTTCCCTTTTTTTTTTTTCTTTTAAGTTTAAAGTATATCTTATTTCCCCCTACAGTTTCTCCTTTCAGTCCAACAAATGGCTCTTTCTCTTATAATAATAAATACAATACAGTACAACAGAGGTAATTAGGCCACAGTTATGAGGGTTATATGGCTTAACATACATTCCCAATGACCAGTCCATATGTATTTGGTACCTGACTTTAACATTATACTATCTAAACATCTCCATGAGTTTAAAGTTCTATATCTGACTCAACATTCATACTAATTGCAACACAATTTTAAAAGTATCTTCTTAGATCTATAACACTCTCTTGACTCCTAAACAACTCAAAATTTAATTATGAGACTTTATCTATTTGTTCTTCAATCACCTCAGAGACCTGATAGGGATAAATATATCTGATTTTATAGGAAGTACAGGGTCTGCAGCTCCCAAACTAAGAAATGACATACCAGTGGCTGCCTGGACAGTTCCCATTTTCTCTCCATATATTACAGCATCGCTCTTTAGTCGTTTGGCCCCGCTTCTCTGACAGACATTGATTGTAGAGCAGGAATTATGAAGGACTTACCTACCCTGTCTTGGCAGAGCTAGGCTGTCGACTTATCTGCTTCCAGGTTTTGTCCTTTTTGGACAGCATTCTGTCTACAGTTGGAGCAAGGAGCTTTTCCTACCAAGAGATAGGCTTGCGACTAATTCAATCATCTCCCACTGGAGAATCTTCGATGCTCATCTTCTACTTGGAGGAGAATAGGGGGTGCTGTCAGGAGTTGATATGTCTTGATATAAAAAAATCCAAAGTTACGAAAACATCTTTGAATGCCACATTCTGCAGATCTCTTGAGGTTTTTGAAGAGGCCCTATCTATCTCTTATATTAGGGTAAGCAGATGTTGCTTGTCTAGTAGCAGGTTTATTTTTGATTAGCTTAGCAAGTAACTATAATAGGCTGTCATAGTGCCTAACAGAATGACTGGCTTGCATAACCATTAGTTTGCATTTCTTAATTATCCTAAACAATTCATGACAGTTAGTAGTAAAAGGCCGAAACATCACATTTAATTTTTTTTTCTTTACCTCCTAACCATTCCATCCCATTTCTCTGGGGTGGGGTGTCCTTATATAACAGTCCCTTATCTCAGTTGAGAGGTCGTATGAGGGCCAAGAGCCTCTTCATTCATTGGGGAATCTATGAAGCAGTACCATCAGTGAAAAGTGTCTCGTTGCCTGGGAGAGAGAACTACTAAACAAACAAATCAATAAGCATACAATAGATAAAAAAGACTAAAAAATAGAAAAAATATAACTAATATATAAAAAAATAAATAAAAAATAAGAAGTCTATTTCCAAGTTCCCTTTGGTGTGTTAGTTGTAGTATTGATACCTTCTACTATATAGCTAAAATCCTACTATAAGTGAATAGATGCCATATGTGTCCTTCTGAGTCTGGGTTAGTTCACTCAGGATGAGCTTTTCTAGTTCCATCCATTTGGCTGCAAATTGAATAATTTCATTGTTTCTGATAGCTGAATAATATTCCATTGTGTAGATGTACCACAGTTTTTTAACCCATTCTTCAGTTGAGGGACATCTGGGTTGTTTCCAGGTTCTAGCTATTACAAATAAGGCTGCTATAAACATAGATGAGGAAACTTCCTTATGATTCCATGAAGAGGCATTTGGGTGTATACCCAGAAGTTGTATGGCTGGGTCCTGAGGCAGAGCTATTCCAAGTTTTCTAAGATATCGCCAGACTGACCTCCATAGTGGTTGTACAGCCTGCACTCCCACCAGCAATGGAGTAGGGTACCCCTTTCTCCACACCCTCGCCAGCATATGCTGTCATTTGAGTATTTGATCCTAGCCATTCTGACAGGTGTGAGATGGAAACTCAGAGTCGTCTTGAGTTGCATTTCTCTGATGATTAAGGATGTTGAGCATTTCTTCAAGTGTCTCTCAGCCATTAGGGATTCCTCCTTTGTGAATTCTCTATTTAGCTCTGTCCCCCATTTTTTGATTGGATTATTTGGTTCCTTGGCATTTAATTTCTTGAGTTCTTTGTAGATTTTGGATATCAGCCCTGTCAGATGTGGGGTTGGTGAAGATTTTCTCCCAGTCTGTAGGCTGCCGTTTTGTTCGAATGACAGTGTCCTTTGCCTTACAGAAGCTTTTCAATTTCATGAGGTCCCATTTATTGATTTTTGATCTCAGGTACTGAGCTGTTGGTGTTCTGTTCAGGAAGTTGTCACCTGTGCCAATTAGTTCGAGGGTTTCTCCCACTTTATCTTCTAGTAGATTTAGTGTGACTGGCCTTATGTTAAGGTCTTTGATCCACTTGGACTTAAGTTTTGTACAAGGTGATAAGTATGGGTCTAGCTTCATTCTTTTACAAATGGACATCCAGTTGGACCAGCACCATTTGTTGAAGATGCTGTCCTTCTTCCATTGTGCTGTTTTGGCTTCTTTGTCAAAAATTAGGTGGCCATAAGTGTGTGTGTCTATTTCTGGATCTTCGATTTGATTCCATTGATCTACTGGTCTGTTTGTATACCAATACCATGCTGTTTTTACAACTATTGCTCTGTAGTACAGCTTAAAATCTGGGATGGTAATACCTCCAGATGTTTTTTATTGTACAGGATTGATTTAGCTATTCTGGGCTTTTTGTTGTTCCATATGAAATTGAGACTAGCTCTTTCCAAGTCTATAAAAAAAAATTGTGTTGGTATTTTGATAGGAATTGCATTAAATCTATATATTGCTTTTGGTAGGATGGCCATTTTTATTATGTTGATCCTACTTATCCATGAGCATGGGAGATCTTTCCATCTTCTAAAGGCCTCAGAAGCTGTTACTTCTAATGTGCCATGTTAATGAAAAACAGATTATGTATATCACATTTTTAACCCTGCCTCAAATCTTGAGCCTTTGGATTTAGTTGGCTACAGCAGCAAGGCTACTTGAGGATGCTTCAGTTTATTTAACATGAAATCAGTAGGAAGAGGTTTTCTCTGTACCAGAATACAGGAGGTTGATTGTAAAAAGGCAACACTTTTGATATAATTTTTTTCAACTATAGATTTTCAATTTTCAGTCCCATAATGGAAATCTGTAGAAATATACAGAATACACTATCTTAATTTTACAAAGTCTTTCATGTGATTTACTGATAAATGTGACTTTTCCTGTAAATCTTACCATAACTTTCATATAACAGACTAAGATAGAATTAAAAACATTGGTGCTGGAATATATTTCCTACTGTCAGTACATTACAGAAATTGAATTTCTGTACATGACTCAATATAAAATGATAAACAATGAAAACAGAATAATTTCTGTTTAAAGCAAGATATTAACCTTATATAATTAAGGAGTTTTTAGGTAACCAACTTATATGACAAAGATGAAAGTACTGCAATAAAAGTTGAAGTACTAGGTCACTCTGTTAGCTCCAGAGTCCATGTTGACTTCGTAAACAAATAATACAACTCTCATCTTCTTTAACAGGAAAAGGGTATATAGAATAAAAGTACAATAATCAATGCTTGAATGATTCTCATAGATCATAAAACTTCATTTGAGATATGAATCAATAGTAAATAATTAGTAGGGACATAAATCACAAAGGAGTATTCATGTGAAAGAAAAAATATTCAATTACTTAAAATATTATATGCTTTGGAAGCTATATTGTTTCTCATGTCCTTTAAAGTTATGTCCTTCAACAAGTTTCTTATGTCTTCAGCACATGAAGATCAACATAACAACCCAACCTAGGCCTTAGAGGCTTACAGAGACTGAAACACTAAACAAACAAAAGAAGAAGAAGAAGAAGAAGAAGAAGAAGAAGAAGAAGAAGAAGAAGAAGATAGACTTGTCCTATCCCCTCTATCCACATAGGGGATATTCAACTTGATCTTCATACAGATCTCTTAGCGAAGATAGACTTGTCCTATCCCCTCTATCCACATAGAGGATATTCAACTTGATCTTCATACAGATCTCTTAGCGAGTAGGAGTGGGACAGTCTCAGACATGGAGTTTGTTACCTGTTAGTGGGACACTTTACCCTACTGGAGCTGCCATGTGGGGCCTCAGAGCAAGGGGAAGCTCTTAGCTCTCATGTGACTGATTAACTGAGGTTGGCTGATATGTGGGTGCCCCTCACACCAGAGAAGTGGGATAGGTGGGAGATGGGATAGAAGGTGGGAGGTTGTGACTTGGAGGGAAAGAGGGAGGGTGCTGTGATCAAGAACTAACTTAAATTAATAAATAAATGTTAAAAACAAAAATAATATATTATCAGTTGCCAAATATGTATGGACTGCACTTTGGGAATGTATGTTATACCGTATAAATTTCATAATTATTGTCTAATTGTTCTTATTGCTTTGTATGTTATTTATTGTTACAAGAAAGAGAGCCTTTAGTTGGACTAAAAGGGGGAGCTCTTTGGGAGGGGGGGGGAAGATATATCTTAGGGACAATCCACATTGGAGGAGAGGGATGGGTGGGAGAGGGAGGAGAGAGTGGGAGGGTGGAACCAGGAGGGGTGGTAGGAGGACACTATGATGGAGATGTAACTTGATGTAATAAATAAATATTATTAAGAAGAAGGATACATCTTAAATTAAAGATATAAAGCAGAAAGGAGGGAGATGGGAAAGAGCATAGTAGGGTGGGACTGGAGGGAAAGGAGAGAAGGGACTGTGATTGAGATGTAACTTGAAGAAATAAATAAAAGTTGAAAAAATTATAAGAAAGGAAAAGAAAAAAAATTATGACTTAATTTCAGAAAGAAAAAAATAGAGATGAAGCCATGTTACTCCAGTGAAGAGAGAAGCAGATTCCTGAAGGCATATTTTTTCTTCATGCATGTGTATTCTTGTACACATGGATCTTCTCCAAAGGTCCGCAAGGCATGGGAATTTTTAAAACCTTGCTAATACTCCTATGGATATCATTGGGATGAAAAATATTTGCAGAAACTCAACTGAGTAGGAGAAATATGATAACATATTTTCTGCTGTAGCATTTTTCCTTTTACTCAGAATATACTGTGTACACTCATTCCTTGGAGAACTTATCAATTACTTAACTTAGTAATTTTTCTACATAAATATAAAGAAATCTTATGTACATGCATTTTACCTAGAAATTGATACTTTGGAACAAAACCAAAAACTTATTTGTCTTTCTAATTTTTGAAAATCAATGAAGAGATGTCGGTTTACAATGAGCCTTTAAATATTAATTACAATAATGTAAGAAATACTTTACAAAATACATCTGTTGAATATGATTGCACATTGTACTCGGTTCCAATCTTTAAACTTTCGACACAATCCTCACAAGATTGACAATAGGAGGAAAATATGAATAGAGAAAAAATAAAACCTGGCAGAATACTCAGTCATTGCTGAAATATATTGTATAATGAGTGGACAAAAGTGCTTCCATATAATGGTCTCTGTCCTTAATTCAATCTGGGGATTGCAATGTGTTGAAAATGCAGATCTCAATTACATTGACTGATTCTTTTGTCCTGATGGAAGCTAGTATATGAAAATTAGAAGTAAAAATAAGTAAATATCCACTTATTTTAAGTTTGCTTAGGTATTATTCATATGAAAACCCAAAGATTTATTTGTGTGTGTGTGTTGAACAAAGAACTGTATACACACACAGACACACACACACACACACACACACACACACACACACACACACACGAAACCAGTCTTTTACATATGCCCAGAGTTTACTGAGGAAATAATCATGAGAAATTGAAACACATTTGAAAATAGTTTTCACTTTAATTTTATTGAAGTGAACAGTAATTTTAAACTTTCTTAAAAGGCACCCAAGTATAATTATTTTGTGAACCAAAATATACAAAGCTGTACAGAATAAATATTTCATAGAAATCTAATGATACCTTCTCGCAAAATAAAGCTACAGTGTCCCTCACCTGAGGAAACCCAAAAACCCATACCTGTGGAAGTGCCTTTTGCTACTAATCTATGGCATCTATCAGTGTATATCAATAATAATAAAATAATTTTTACTATTCATTTTGTACCTTTGAATTACTTGCCACAAAAGACATATTTTATCATTGTCGTCCAGTTGTACAAATAATTACACATTGAAAAGAAGCAAACTTTCTAAGTGCTCTAATCATTTATACAGTAGAATCTCAGTAGCATTTAAAAATATCCCAAGAAGAACAGAATGTTGAACACAAATGACATACCTTAGTTTCACAGCAGCTTTAATCAAGAAGATCCACACAAAATGTGTAGATTAAACTAGCATATTTGCTTATTTATCCCATATGAACTATTTATCATCCTGTGTCTTAATTCAAAAAGCTAAGGAGTGGCATTTGTTTATTTATCCTTTGTTGAGAATTCTGAATCATTAATGGACCACATAGTTACAAAATTTACATTTTTATTTACTACTTCCATTTTTCAATTTAAGTTCTAGTTCACTTTTCATTTATTGTAAGAAAATTTAGTATGTTTGACAATGCAAATTTGTGACATATATGTTGGTTATGAATACATCCCTTACATACTATATTTATATATACATACATATATATGTACAAGTATATACTTAATTGGTGAAATCCAATTTTATTCAGCCATGGGTAAAGTATTCAAGAAAACTTCAGCTACTTCGGTGTTTAACCTTTTAGGTGTGCAAGAGGAATTCTATGAAATACTTTTTAAGAATATGGAGAAATACTACTATAATCCTTGCATCAGTTATATGCAAGGACTTATTTTATTTGGAGCAGGCTAAATTGCCTGAAGATAATGCCATGGCTTCCTCAATGATCCCTGAGTTTCACTTTCTTCTTTTCTCTGTCATAGAATTACTGTTGTGCTGAGTTCCGATTGATGACAACCATATAAGGCACTTATTTCCAAGGTTTGGACTTAAGTCAGAAACACAGCACATCTGCAGAAGCCCACACGCAGCCCCTCTATGTTTGCTGTTCCAAGACTTCTAAATAGTCAGGTTCAGCATGCAAGTTAGCTTTGAGCTCAAAATACTCATTTTTAGTCTGTTCAACCAACACTTTCCTTGGTCGGGAGTACATCAATGTTTCCATTAATTTCAGCTCCTCATGTGCTCCAGGATAGTTAGCCTCCACATCTGGCTGGAGCTGAGCAATGTTCTTTCTTAGGTATTCTGTGATGCCCAGTTGCTGAAATTCCCTTTCTTTCTCTAAAATGTTCCTATACAATGAACTTGCATCCTGGAAGGATAGGAAATCTGTTGGTTGGTCTGTAGTTTTGTATTTCATACTTGAACCTGTAAGGGGTGAATGATTTTCCCGTTCTAACAGGCTTCTCTGAAGATGTTTTGCTTCATTTCCTTCTTTATCATTTCTTTCTTCAACTTCTTCCAAATGCTTTGGACCAAAAGATGGACTTCTGTAGACATGAACCATGGGACTCACCATGTGCTGTTCATAGAGAGAGGAAGAGGGTCTTTCAGTTGTGTGGTGAGTTGTTTTATGGCCATACATGCTGTACTGCAAATGGACAGGACTGTTGTCTCTCATTTGCTCATCTACCTTTTTCTTTTTGTATCTTCTCCTACGGTGGAGGACAAGAACCACAATCCCCGCAGCACAGAATACAATAGTTATGAACACAATCAGAAGTCCTAAGATTAGAACTGATAGGGGGACAGCATCAGTGAGAGAACTTAAAATTGTTCCAGCAGTATGGGTTGGCACTGTGGGAGAAACAGCAATGTAGCTAGTCTGAGATGGCAGGGAAGGGCTATTCACCAAACCAGGGCAAAGAAGTTCACTGTTGAGGGCTTTTAATTCCTTTTTGTCAAGATGCCCTGGGGAAGTGCAGAGGATATCATCTGTCATGGTGTTCTTGCCAAGCTTGTGTAGCCACTGTCGCAATCCAACCAGGTCACAGGAACAGTCCCAGGGGTTATCTTCAAGGTCAATCTGGATCAGTACGTCAAGATCATCTAAGATGTTACTTACAGGTAAATGGGTGAATTGGTTTGTTTTAAGATTTACTCTAGTTAGAGGAATACCTAAAAAAATATGTGGTGGTAAAACTTGAAGGAGGTTGTTGTTTAAATAAAGAACCTTCAATTTAGGCATTGGGCTGAAGGTCCCAGGTAATATTTCCTTTACTGCATTGTATTCAAGATACAAATACTCAAGGCTGTGAAGACCAAGAAACATTCCTTTGTTTAGTTTGGTAAGATGATTGCCATTGAGATAGAGTTTCTGTAGTCTTGTTAGATTCATAAACGATCCTTCTTCAAGAACTTCAATACGATTGTTTCCCAAGTGAAGCATTTCCAAAGTGAAGTATTCCATCAGGTCAGATTTCATTAAGGTATGAATAATATTTCCTGCAAGAATCAGCTTTCTAGGATTGTGTGGAGGGGGCTGTAGATCTGACACACTTTCAATATTGCGCTCTTGACAGTGGATTAGAAGTCCTGATGGGGAAAGGACTTTACAGTTGCAAGGAATAGGACAGTAAGGTACTGGAAGCTGAGTGAATGGCTTTGTAAGGTAAGGTATCAAACCCGGTGCTTTGGTAGGTTGTTTTAAAATGGATATGTTCTTGGTTGATAGACGGCTGTCACTTGTTGAAGATGTTATGGCCAGCAAAGATCCTGATGGATCCTCATGTTCTTCATAGACTGGTGGAGTAGGACATATAGATTCCTTTTTCAGACGACTCAGTGTGTTCCCTTTGAAAAGTGGAGGACTGTTGCATACAACATCACCAATTATAGACTGTGGAGGCATATTTTCTAGCCAATTTTTTAGCTGTAATAATTCACAATTGCATGCCCACTTATTGTCCTCCAACTGCAGATCCAATATCCGACCAATGTGTTCTAAAAAACCAACATAAGGTAATGTTTGTAATTGATTTCCACGAAGATCTAGATGAGTTAAAGGAACAAATCGAAATATGTTTGGAGGAAGACTCTCAATAGCATTGTCATTTAAAATTAACACTTTCAGCCTGTTGAGTTTGCTGAAGGCACTTGGTTCAATCACTGTAATAAAATTATTATCAGCCTGCAAGAATTCCAGGTTTTCCAAACCATGGAAGGTATCCTCTTTAAGAATTTCCAAGGAATTATGATTGATGTGAAGTTGTTTAAGAAGCCCAAGACCATTAAATGCACCAGTCTCAATATCTGCAATGTTGTTAAATCCAAGGTGTATTGAAAGGGCACTGGTAAGCCCAGAAAAGTCATTTGTGTGAAGCATTGTCAAGCCATTATTTAATAAACTCAAGTGGAAAGGTCGTGATGGTGGCACAGTTATTTGGGATAATTTATTGATGCCCCTTTCTTCACAATTTATTAGCATTATTCCATCTTTCTCTTCACAATTGCAAAGAGTATCACAGGAACCTCTCACTGAGGGCATTGGTGATTGGGACTGTAGAGATAGACAAGCAAGAAGAGATAGACAAAGAATATAAATCCACAGCTTCATGATGTTCTATGCCTGGATCTGACTCTGTAACAAAAAATGGAATAACATGTATTTAAATGGGCAAAAGCAGGGAGATGTGTCTTACAGGTTTAGTATACAAAGAAAATTACTGTGAAACTATATATAGCTTGCTCTGTATGTTTACATTTTCTTTTAGTGTTTGATTCAAAATTTAGACAAATTTGTTCAGTTAACTTTAACTTGTGTTTTCCTAAAAATTTAGGGCAATTAAAATTTATAATATTATATTAGCCCTTGTAATCACAACTGCTAAAGATTTTAGTTTTCACAGGTAAGAGAATTGCTTCCTGGCTAACGGGACACTTCATACTTGTCCAAAATTGGATACGTGAAGATGACTTGACTATTTTTCTCTTGAAGAAAATTGCCATGAATGCCAGAAAACTATATATACATCAAATATACATACATACATATATATATGTATGTATGTATGTGTATATGTGTGTGTGTTTATGCATGAGATAAAACACCAGGGATAAAAAAAGATATAAAATGTGTATATAAGTGTGCATATATTTGTATGTGCATTTATGTTTCAGGAAGCCAGAATATAATTACTTATGTATAAACATATCTCTGTTTTAACCTGTTCTGGTTTTGCAGAATAAATGCATACTATTGAAAATTCATTTGGAAATATTAAAAAATGATTGTCTTTAATTATGTAATAAAACATAGCACTATAAAAATGACTAAGTTTTGACACTTCTTTCTGAAGCAGTTTACATAAGCATCTGAGTATCAATTGTATATGGTTAAGAATGCCCACACTTCAAAACAGTCACACTTTATTTTGAATTTCTAGTTGTGAGATATTTCCTGCTACTTTTTAATTGCATCATGAATGAAGTAAAACTTACCCAAATAATAAGAAAACAATCTTTAACATGCATCTTAATATTCTGATAAAGAACACAAAACAAAATAATGTCTCATGTAAAAGTCTGGACAATGATTTGCAAAGGACACATTAAGCAGGATATAGGATACTGAATGTTATCACACAATTAAGGCTTTGATAAGGCATGCATTTTCAAACAATGAGCTCTGAAATAAAGTGCATCCTTTAAAAAATGTTTCAGAATATGCCTCAGTTTTCTAAAAATGATAGATTAAGAAATCTCCATGATTCTCAATTCCCACAATATTCCAGGCATATCAGCAATCTCCAGAAAGACTCACTTTGAAATTATTTAGTGACTAGAGAAACACATATAACTCTCTCTTTCTGTACCTATATACATACTTTTTCTTTTCTTTAAATATTTTACCATAAATAGATAAATGAAATTAAAAGACAAGCAGAGTATCTCATAGCTATTGAGCATTACAAACTGATAAATGCTTTCAATTTCATAGATAATGAATAAATAGTACCTTTGATTATAATAAAATTTACAACCAGATAAAATATTCCAGATTTAGTCAATAGGGATGAAAGTAAACTTTGGTCCCTAAAAATATATCGTTTCCTTGGAAACTTACAGTCCAAAGTTTCTGGAAAGCAAAAGGCAACTGAAAGAACAAAGCATTAGAAAGCTTTTGCGTGTCAAGACAGTTAGGAGGCTGTACATTTCCACAGGGAAACAGACTAATTTTAAACACTTCCAAGTGCCCTGCTCAGAACTAAGGAGCTTATGTTGGAGCCGTCAGCTAGTGCCTTGGCTCACACAAGTCTAAGTAATTCACAAATTGCTAACAAGGAGTTTGATTTATTTCGTCAACTGCAGCATCCTGAGAACACAGTAAATGTTTTCCAGATGGTAACAGTTTATTTTTATCTTATAAGCAATTTACTCAATACAAAATGTGCACAGAACAGGTTTTAGTCTTTTCAGATATGTATACAGTTTTCAAGAGTCAACTTCTATTGCCCATATCTAATATAATCTTAAAGTAGCCACAATTTCCTTTGCATATTTTAAAAGACTACATAATTCCAAGACAGAACCTTATAAAAGTATCATACAAATTCAAAGTATTGTCTAATGGAGTGGCCATACTTGAAATAAAACTGTAGCTTTTAATCATCCTCCAGCAAGCACACACTTTTAGTTTCTAATAACAAAATGTATCTTTTAAGAGAAAAAATGGCATATTATTATATCTGCTGTTCCCTACAGTCAGTTGTTGAATTAAATGCCAGTTGCTCAGGAGAACAGGCATCTGTTACAGTGTTGGCTTGGCCAGTGAACAAAAATGAAACTGAGTATCCTTTAAAGAAAAGATGAGAAAGAGTGAGAAGGAGAGAGAGAGGGAGGGAGGGACAGAGAGAGAGAGATTTACTCCCTTCAAGATAATGCAAACATCAATATTAAGAAAAAGCTGGAAACATTCCTCTTACCTGTAAAGCAGACACTTCCTGGCGCTATCTTGAATGCACAGCTGGAAGAGGTGTCCAAAGTCAATCAGTTTCTTTAAAAAGAAAACACAGACCACAGGACAACAGTGCACTTTCTCCTCAAATATCACTTTTTGTCAAGTCCCATAGCTTCCGAAAGTATAAACATCTGGTCAAGGACAAAACACTGAGCACTTATTTTCACTGAAAGTATTGCAGGCAGAGCACAGACTGGAGCATCCTGAAACTGTAGTCCTTTTTCCCCCAATTAATATTCTCGGCATACTTCGCAGCTATGCTGACTTTGTTTTGCATATAGTTAACCATTGACAAGCTGCTGATCACAGTAAATAAACAAGATGTTTTGCAGAGCAGGGGTGCTCACTCTTGCTTTCTTTGGTTGTAGATCCAGACCGCTGTAATGCTCTCCTTCCTCTCCTTCTAGTCTTTCTAGTTAGCTCAGTTTGTTATTAGTCAGATTGCCAAGGACTGGGAGGTAGGCGTAAATAAAGAGACTTCTTGGCTTTTGACTCAGCCTTTAAGCCCTTCCCCATCAGAAGTGCTTTAATCTGCCAGTGTCATATAACACAGGAGACAGCTCCACCTTGGGACTATTCAACTCCTCCTATTTCTGCAAATGGTCTTTGTGCTGCTTTTGTACCAAATAGAGAGCAAATGAGTTTTGATGGAAATAACCACATGTGGCTTTAAATGCTTCATAATGAATTTTGTTATGAAAGAAAGATGAATAATACAGTGCTGAATTCATTTCTTGCACAGCAGTGTACTGTACACACACACATATACATACTCTGAAATGACAAGCATGCTGCCTGCAGAAGCTACTTCCTGTTGCTTTATGCCCGTTGTTTTGAGTTGAAGTTTGGCACTAATTAAATTTTAAAATGCGAACACAAGCTGCTTCCCTGAAGAACATGTCTTTTTCATTCACCTTTTAAAAAATAAATCAAAAGCCTTATGTGTGACTCTAGGCTTCAGGCTTCATTATTTTCCCCCTAGAGCTAATGCTTTATAATTAAGATAAAATTAGGGACTGCTTTTGCTTCTGTTTTATTCAAATTTTGTTTATAATGGAAGTGCAAATATTTTTAAATATTTAAATAAATAAGATTATTTATATTGGGCACACCTCTAAATATAAAATTGCATTTCACAAATCAAAGTGAATCAGGTTACTTATGCAGTAATTGTAGCATTCTGATTTGAACTGTATCAACTGAGAAAGAATATAGGTTTCTAAATAGATTTAAAACTTGTTTGTTTCTTCAAATCTTAAAAGTTTTCAAATCTTTCTGTGGAATCACAGAACTTAGATTCTTTAGCTATCCAATTGTTTGCTTATAGTACAAAATAATCATTTCATAACATTCCAAAGGCCCGATCATTTTATTCTTCAAATGAATATATTAGATACAAATATTTAATTCTCCAAAAGCATTCTGCTATTCTGTTTAGGCTTACTCTTGCCTGAAGATTCCATACATATATATATATATATATATATATATATATATATATATAGAGAGAGAGAGAGAGAGAGAGAGAGAGAGTGTGCATTAAATTGTGAGTAGTACCAAGAGGACAGGAAAAAAAAGGAAGGAGAAATAGGAGAATGAAGAGGGACAAATGGACTAAATAATCCCTATCTCAGTATGCACTGATGCATTAATTCCAGCCTACTTAATATTGTAGACAGGTAGGTACAGATTAGAATCATCACCAATCTAATAAGAGAGCAAAGAAACTCCAACCACCTTCTGAGAATATAATTTCCTCACTTCAATATTTTCTATTTGGAGGAAGGACCACTAGAAAAAGACAAGTCTGTGATCAGCCCTTCTTCTGGACAACTGAAAGTATGTGCTCTGTACTTTGACAAATTTATGCAGGTTTAATCCATTTGAGCACAAGTTTGTTTTCTAGGAGCAGAAATTTTAAGTACTGTATCTTGAATTTCTTAGCTCTACATGATCATTTTAGTGCATAAATCACTGTTTAATTAACAAAAGAAAAGAAATGAAGAGCCACTATGCTGAGTCAACTTCACTTGAACATCTGTGATTTGGGAAGTGCAAAACTCAGCTGAAAATATTCTCAACTGATTGACCTGTGGGTAAGGCTGTGGGATTTTGTTTGTTTGTTTGTTTTTGTTTTTGGCTTTTTGTTTTGTTTTTGAGACAGGATTTCCGTGTGTATCTCTGGCTGTCTTGGACTCATTCTGTAGAACAGAGTGGCCTTCAATACAGAGATCCATCTGCCCCTGCCTTCCAAGTGCTGGGATTTGGACCCAGACCCTTTGGAAGAGCAGTCACTGCTCTGGTGAGACATTTTTCCAGCCCCTGCACGTCATTTTTAAAATTACTAATTGATGTGAAAGGGCCCACCCAATTGTGGAGGTGCCATCTTTTGACAGATGTTCCTGGGCTGTATAACAAAGAAGACTGAGCAAGCAATGAGGAGTAAAGAGGCGAGCACCATTCTTTGGTCTCTGCATCAGATCCTGCCTCTAGGTTCCTGCCTTGAGTAGCTATTCTGACTACTGTGGAAAATAGATTATAAGTTGAAATAAACCCTTTTCACCTCAAGGTGTTTTTAGTCATGGTGTTTTACCACAAAATTAGACAGCCAGTTAAGATAGTACAATCAAAAGTTCAAGGATATTGTCAGCTACAACATCAAATGCAAAATTTCCTAACATTTTACTTATACTGTGCAAAGTTACAATAATTACTAGTAATTCATGAGTGCATTCCATATTATTTGTTTTTGCTTATATAGCAAAAAATATACTAAAGCACATGATTAAAAATTAAAGGCAAATTGATCCCTGTATCTTCCAAAAATTATTTCATGATCATCTTGATACAGTCTATAAAATCAAATTAAATTTTAATTTAAATAATTAACAGGAATTGTAGTTGTCTTAGGGGGAACTGACTGATGGGTAAGCGATGATACATTCCCTGCTTGAGATTAGGAAATTCTAAATTCCAGCCTTTTTCTGTTGTCTTTAGGAACTAACAGTCACGGCCTGTGCTTATTTCCTAGTCATCGTAGGATATAGCATATTAAAAATAATTATAATTAATCAAATGTAATTCAATATTTTCCCAGAAAGACAACTGTCCTTACATCTACTTATTCATTTTACTAAAACATTAACAACCTTAATAATTAATATAAAAGTAAGAGATTAATGAACGGATTTTGTTATTCGTTGAAATCACAAATTTGGAGTTTTTCTCCACACAATGGGATAACACTGTCACTGCTCCTGCTGATGTGAGCAGATGCTCAAGAAGGTGGCTCCGAAGAGTGAGGTCCATCAAGGGCATATCTAATCTGAGCTATGTTTTTAAATACTGAGTGAGAAATATCTAATATAAAAATGTTAATTAAAGAAAACAGCAACATAAGATAGATTAGCTGATGTGAAAAGTTAATAACTAGCTTTTATGTTGGTTGAGATAGCAATAAATTATTAGTTATGATAAGATGGAAGTGCTCCAATGTAACAAAATAATTGACAAGGTACAGGTTTATTGAGAAGTGGAAGCGCATGCTTTATTAGATAAATCTGTACGCTTTAGAGGTTGAACTATTTAACCTTGATTTGGCATTGATAATAGTGAAATTCAGGTAAAGGGATTTCCTGAGTGGTTACTCTTACGATTGGAAAATTAATACTAAGTTAAAGAGTGAAGAAATTGATGGTGACAAATTTTATTTAATAATGTTGGAACTATTAGGGGAGTGAAATTCTGCCTAAGATCTCAAAAAGTAAGATATATTTTTTACTATATAGTTTTTTCAGTGAATTATTTTCATCAATTTCATACACAAGCACTACATTTATGCCATTTGGTCACCTCCTCTACACCTTCCAACTCTTACTATTCCCTCCTACTCCCACCCAAGTTCATGAACTTTTCTTAATTATTATTGCTGCACATTTGTAACTATATCTGCACATGCAAAAAAACCTGCTGGTTACCAAACAATGGCATCAGTTCATATGTTATGTGAATGAGGAAAATGTCATGCAAGCCCACCCTTAAGTACCCTGAAGTACTACAGACAATTAATGGCCATTGAGCAAAGGAGAGTTGGTCTTTTCCAATGAGAAGCCCAGATAGGTGACCCAATACCACGTGGTCAGCTCTAAGCACATATATACATGAATTTATACATTTTTGAAGTATTATAGAACTCAGAGAATAAACCTTTGATTGATAAATTTTCCTCACATAATAAGTGAAAAGTATTCTTTCAAACTGACCAACATTTATTTTACAGATATACATTTTGTATTTTATTTTGGAATATCTATGAAAAATGTAGGCTGTAAAGACCTATATGGACATTTTTAATATAATGTAACTTAACTGACTAGTCTTTTATTTTACCATCTGTACCTTAACTATCATAATTTCAAAAATTTCAATTTTCCCCTACAAAAAAAGTGAAATTTCCTTAGTTATAGTCCAAAAATGTAGATACCATAGAGTAGTATTGTGAGTGTGGGTTTACAGAAAAATAAGGAAATATTTTCTGTAGATTTCATGTATTTGTATACTAGAATATGGCACATAATGAAAATAAAATATTAATAATGATATAATTTGAATAAAAGTTAATATTATAATGTTCAAATTATCCTATTAAATTTTTATTTTTGGTGAATAAATATCTGTTGATTTTATGGAGTAAAGAGAAAAAATATTTTTTAAGAAACTTTAGGATTAAATATTACATAAATTTTGTATTATATCATATTAGATTTTTTTGATAACTAAAATGAATACAATTTTATCTATATGGAATGCTTACTGAAGCTAGCACTTAGAGTATACATTTATTCATCATTAAACAGTGTAAAGTTTGAAGTCATTGAACTACAATAAATGTAATAATTGTCTTTGAAACACTGAAATTTTTTGTTAGTGAGGAATTGTCAGAAACATATTGTGCAAATGACTCATCAAGTTCTCAATAGCTCTTACTTATTCGAATATAAGGCATCCTTATTTTAAAAATACCACAGACTTAGATATTTGCATTCCAGCTTCTTTATCTTGAGAAATAAATCAATTCAAATCAACACTTACCTGATTTCCTTTCTTTGTGAACAGCCACGTGTTTCCATAACATATCAATTTTGATATCATTAGAGGTTTCTTTAATAAATAAACACTTATATGTATAAAGTAATGAATATGAAAATAAAGATTTATACTAACGGCAATGTTCAGTATTTTTACACTGTTCCTAAAAAATTAAGATCATTCTACAGCTGCCTTAATTGAAAACATTTTTATTCTTTTACCGCCCTCTGGTGGAATTTAAGAAAATGATGCAGAAAAAAAAACCTGAAACTATAAGCTTTTCTTTTTAAATGAATAATTCTTGCAGGTAATAATTCTTGCTAATAGAACATTATCATTCTTGACTACTAGAAGTACATTAAAAATTCAATGAGTTTAGAAAAAAAGTATTATAAGGTACAATTGTAAGAACTACTGGCACTTTGTTATTCTATAGCCCATGCTCTTTTTAATATTGATTATAAGTATTCCTCAAATAAAATGAAATGCATTCTGTAGTAATTAATTTGACTATAGATGACTATGAATTTAGTTGGTTATTGCATTGGTAATAATGACTATTTTATTTTGATCCTATAAAACTTACAGGCAACATTGAGCACATCATGTACATAGAACAATTGTGCGTGCCATATAGTAACACAACTTAGACCAAACCATAAACCAGCTATTTAAGTGAGAAATTGCAACATAATGAATATAATTACCTCTGCAATGCCAAGTCTCTTTGCAAAGTCTAGGCTTCTCCTTTTCACTTTGTTCGGATTTCAGAATTTATTCACTAATAGAGGACACTACTATTGGCAACAAGATTTTTAAAAAATGAACAGAATGTATATGAAGGTTATATTTTATTCCTATGTGTAAAAGAGCAAATTGTTTCTCTAATATTTAATAAAAACAACTATTATCAGTATTGATATTCACTGAGGACAAATTATCCCAGAAGTTTATAAATTGTGAATGATTTCAAATTGATGCTCATGAATACTTACATAGGATTGATTATTTGTAAATATTTTTATTTCCTTGGATATGGAGATGAGAGCTGTTCTCAAGACTTTCTAGCTCTTTCTGAACTCTTGCTGGTTGGATCAACTCAGCTGTTCTGGACTAAACTCCTCTCAAAACTGACTGATTCAAACTGTCTTCTCTTGGCTTCTGACTGAACAGCTCTGCCTAACCTCAAACTAATTCTGGCACTGTTTTAATCTTCTGGAGCCTTCTCATTCTCTGGCTCAACCTGTTTTCACCAGTGTCTAGCTTGTTCTCTCTGCAACTTGTCTGTGTAAAACTGCCCTGGTAGTCAACACTTGAGGGGGGATCCTCTCCCCTCTCTACTTGGCTCTTAATTAGTCTCCCTTTCCTGTCGTGTTCTCATCAAAGTTTGGCATATCTTATGTCTGATTAATTCTGTCAATTTTTTTTTTCTGGTTCAGAACTTTCTGCCCCTCAATTAGATGTCACTTTTTTCCTTCCTTCCTTCCTTCCTTCCTTCCTTCCTTCCTTCCTTCCTTCCTTCCTTCCTTCCTTCCTTCCTTTCTTTCTTATGTTTATTTATTACTTCATTAAGTCTCCATTGCCACCTCCTCTCTCAACCCCCTCCTGGCCCTTCCCTCCCATCCTTTACCCCTTTCCCACCCATCCCATCCCAGTGTGTGGGATATCTTCATGTATCAGCCCCTCTTCAGTTTGTTAGTCACATGAGGTCTAAGAGCTTCCTCTTCTACAGGAAGCATACATGGTAGTTCCACTAGGGTGGGGTGCTCCACTAACAGGTAACCAAGTCCATGTTCTAATGGGTCTATTGATTATAGGATGGTTATCCTGTACTGTATGGCTAAAATTCAGTTATAAGTGAATATATGCCATGTGTATCTTTCTGGGTCTGTGTTAGCTCACACATGAGGAGCTTTTCTAGTTCCAACCATCTGGCTGTAAATTGCATGATTTCCTTGTTTCTGATAGCTGAGTAGTATGCCATTGTGTAGATGTACAACAGCATTTTTTTTCCATTCTTTGACTGAAGGACATCAGGGTTATTTCCAGTTTCTAGCTATTACAAATAAAGTTGCTATGAACATAGTTGAGGATATGACCTTGTGGATTGGTGAGGAATATTTTGGATATATGCCCAAGAGAGGTATGGCTGGGTCTTGAGTAAGAGCTATTCCAAATTTTATAAGATATCGCCAGACTGATTTCCATGGTGGCTGTACAAGCTTGCAGTTCCATCAGCAATGTGGGAGTGTTCTGCAACCTTGTTCAGCATATGTTGTCTTTTGAATTTTTAATCTTAACCGTGCTGACAGGAGTGAGATGGAATCTCAGAGTTGTCTTAATTTGCATTTCTCTGACAATTAAGGATGTAGAGCAGTTCTTCAAGTGTCTCTTGGCCATTTTAGGTTCTTCTTTTTTGAATTCTCTGTTCAGATCTTTAGCCCATTTCTTGATTGGGTTACTTGGTTTGCTGGTGTTTAATTTCTAACATTATTTATAAATGTTGGATATTAGCCCTCTGTCAGATGTGGCGTTGGTGAAGACCTTTTCCTAATCTGTAAACTGCTCTTTTGTTTTAATGACACTGACCTTTGCCTTACAGAAGCTTTTCAGTTTTAGGAGGTCCCATTTATTGATTGTTGGTTTTAGGGCCTGAACTATTGGTGTTCTGTTCAGGAAACTGTCACTTATTCCAATAAGTTCCAGGCTTATCCCCACTTTCTCTTCTATTACATTTAGGGTGTCTGGCTTTATGCTAAGGTCTTTGATCCACTTGGACTTAAATTTCATGCAAGGTGATAAATATGAGTCTATTTGCATTCTTTTACATGTTGACATCCAGTTAGACTGGAACCATTTGTTGAAGATGCTGTCCTTTTTCCATTGTATGGTTTTGGATTCTTTGTCAAAAATTAAGTGACCATAGGTGTGTGGGTTTATTTCTCGGTCTTCAATTTGATTCCATTGATCAACTGGTCTGTTTCTATACCAATACCATGCTGTCTTTATTACTATTACTCTGTAGTGTAGCTTGAAATCAGGGATGGTGATACCTCCAGATATTGTTTTATGATACAGAATTGATTTAGCTGTTCTTTGTATTTTGTTTTTCCATATGAAGTGGAGAGTTACTCTTTCGAGGTCTCTAAAGAATTGTATTGGTATTTTCATGGGAATTGCATTGAATTTGTATATTGCTTTTGTTAGGATGGCCATTTTAATTATGTTGATTCTACTTATCCACAAACATGGGAGATCTTTCCATCTTCCAATATCCTCTTCAATTTCTTTCTTCAAGGACTTGAAGTTTTTGTTGTACAGGTCTTTCACATGCTTGTTTTGAGTTACCCCCAGTATTTTATACTATTTTTCACTATTGTGAAGGGTGTTGTTTCCCTAATTTCTTTCTCAGTCCATTAACCTTTTGTGAAAAGAAGGGCTACTGATTTTTTTGAGTTAATTTTGTATCCAGTCACCTTGCTCAAAGAGTCTATCAGCTGTAAGAATTCCCTGGTGGAATTTTTGGGGTCACTTATCCTCTGTGAATAGAGATTATTTGACTACTTTCTTTCCGATTTGTATTCCCTTGATCTCCTTTAGTTGTCTTATTGCTCTGGCTAGAAGTTCAAGTATTATGCTGAAGAGGAATGGGGAGAGTAGGCATCCTTGCCTTGTCCCTGATTTTAGGGGAAATATTTTAAGTGTCTCTCCATTTAATTTATGTTGGCTACCGGTTTGCTGTATATAGCCTTTGTTATTTCTAGGTATGCTCCTTGTATGCCAGTTCTCTTTTAGCATGAAGGGGTGTTGGATTTTGTCAAGTGCTTTTTCAGCATCTAATTAGATGATCATGTAGTTTTTTTCTTTCAGCTTGTTTATATGGTGGATTATGTTAATGGATTTTTTATGTTGAACCAGCCCTGCATTTCTGGGATGAAGCCTACTCACTCACAGTGTATGATACTTTTGATGTGTTCTTGGATTCCTTTTGCAAATATTTTCTTGAATTTTTTAACATCTAAGTTCATGAGGGAAATTGGTCTAAAATTCTCTTTCTATGTTGAGTCTTTATGTGGTTTAGGTATCAGGGTGATGTGGCCTCATAGAATGAGTTTGGCAGTGTTCCTTCTGTTTCTATTTTGTGGAAGAGTTTGAAAAGTATTGGTATTAACACTTCTTTGAAAGTCTGGTAGAATTCTGTGCTGAAACCATCTGTCCCTGGGCTTTTTCTTGATGGGAGACTTTTAATGACTGCTTCTGTTTCTTTATGGGCTATAGGACTGTTTAATTTGTTAATCTGATCTTGATTTAACTTTGGTAGGTGGAATATATCAAGAAAGCTGTCCATTTCACTTAGGTTTGCAAATTTTGTGGAATACAGTTTTTTGAAGTAAGACCTAAAGATTCTTTGGATTTTCTCAATGTCTGTTGTTATTTCTCCTTTTCCATTTCAGATTTTGTTGACTAGGATACTTTCCCACTGCCTTTTAGTTAGTTTGGCTAAGGTTTTGTTATTTTGTTGATTTTTATATTGTTCCTTTTGTTTCTAAGTTGTTGACTTCAGCCCTGAGTTTGATGATTTCCTGCGATGTCACTTTCAAAAATGGTTGCTTCCTTCAATAAACTAGCCTTACCTTTCTTATTTTGGATTCAAACTGTGTACTAAGGGTGTGTCTGCATTCTAGCTGGATCACATAGTCCTAGAAGGTCTTTGGATGTGATCCCTTGCCAAAGCTGCATTAAAATTCCTCTACAATGATTAATATACTTTTCATAATGTCTAAAGGTTATGTAACTCATCACAATGATTATATATATATATATATATATATGTATTTAAGTGGTAGTTTCCTCATCTTTGTGCATTTTACTGACCATTTCTACCTCATTTACTCTTCTTACTTTAAACCAGAGAATATGGAGCTGCTAGAATATTTGCCACTAATACAAATTCAATTTTTGATGATGATTCTTTTCCTGCTTAGTTCTCCTTAAGAAGTAGCCTCATGCTTTGCTATATGTATTTGATTCCTTGTTCATAATCAAATAATTTTAGTGACCACTTTTTTCGATCACAACTTATTAAAATAAGATGACTGAATATAAAATTATCACAAAATACATTGGCATTGGAAACTACATTTCACTTTCTTATTCACAAAATTTGTGAGACTTAAGAAAAACATGAATATTCAGAAGTGGTATGGCTGGGTCTTGAGGTAGAGGTATTCCAAGTTTTCTAAGATATCACCAGACTGATCTCCATAGTGGTTGTACAAGCCTGTACTCCCACCAGCAATGGAGGAGGGTTCCCCTTTCTCCACAACCTCACCTCCATGTGCTGTCATTTGAGCTTTTGACCTTAGCCATCCTGACAGGTGAGAAATGAAATCTCAGAGTCGTCTTGAGTTGCATTTCTCTGATAATTAAGGATGTTGAGCATTTCTTCAAGTGTCTCTCAGCCATTAGGGATTCCTCCTTTGTGAATTCTCTGTTTAGCTCTGTTCCTCATTTGTGATTGGACTATTTGGTTTCTTGGCATTTAATTTCTTGAGTTCTTTGTAAATTTTGGATATTAGTCCTTGTCAGATGTGGGGTTGGTGAAATTTTTTCCCAATCTGTAGGCTGCCATTTTGTTCGAATGACAGTGTCTCTTGCCTTACAGAAGCTTTTCAGTTTCATGAGGTCCCTATATTGATTGTTGGTCTTAGATCCTGAGCTGTTGGCGTTTTGTTCAGGAAGTTGTTACCTGTGCCAATGAGTTCGAGGGTTTTACCCACTTTCTCTTCTAATAGAGTTAGTGTGTCTGGCCTTATGTATACATCCAAATGATTCCTCACCAAACCACAGGGATGGTTCTTCATCTTTGTTCATAACAGCCTTATTTGTAATAGCTAGAAACTAGAAACAACCCTGATGTCCCTCAACCAGAAAGTGGATTAAAAAAAACTGTGGTACATCTACACAATGTAATACTACTCAGCCATCAGAAACAACCAAATCATGCAATTTGCAGCCAAATGGATGGAACTAGAGAAGCTCATCCTGAGTGAGCTAACCCAGACTCAGAAGGATGCACATGGCATCTATTCACTTATAATTGGATTTTAGCCATATATTACAAGATAACTATCATACAGCCAATGCACCAAAGGGAACAGGAACATAGACTTTGTTACCTGTCAGTTATACACTTTGTCCTAGTGTCCAGTGTATGAGGAGGCTCTTGGCCCTCATATGACTGCTGAACTAGGGTGGGGGACTGATATGTAGGGACACTCCACTTTGGAGGAGTGGGATGGAAGGGATGGGGGTAAAGGGTGTGAGGGCGGGACTGGGAGGGTTTGAAAGATGGTTCTGTGATGGAAATGTAACCTGAAGTAATAAGTAAACATTAAAAAAAGAAAAGCATGAATAAATTGTCTTTTTATAGGAAATGTTCATTGTAAATTCAGTTCATTAAATGCTTCCATCAATGTATTCCATCAATTTCTAAACACAATCACATCTCCAAATTTCTAACGGGTTGAAAACTTGAAACATCTATCAGAAAAATCTAAAAAATCTACATAGACTTGCCACAAGGGCCAAGTAAAGAATATTCTGTAATAAGCGATGTGGGGATTAAAAAGTGTTTTGCACATATGATTAATATAAACTGAGTTCAATGGATAGCCATGGTATCTGATGTCTCACTGTCTTCTGTAGTACCTTTGGAAGTAAACTAAACACCCTTTGACCATGGTAAAATGCCTTGTGCAGGTATGCCAGACATTTTAATTAAAATAAAATTGGCCATAGGTAGTCAAGTTGGTTCTTTATTTTACTGTTACTTACAACATACATGTGTTTCATTTACTATAATTTAGCAATTCTAAACATAATATCTAAACATAAGCTTAAAAATGAAAATTTGCCTTTAGTCTTTTTTACTAAAACAATATTTTAGAATTGGAATTGTAGCTTGTGTGTGTTCCTGTTTAAATTCACAAACCCCTGGGTTTAAATCTCCAGGACCTTAAAAAACTGAATTTTTCTGAACATCAAATTAGAAATAAACTTCTAGTGTTTCTGTTCTTTTGTCAGCCTTAGTGTAACTTGCAATACTTAACACTTCCCTTTTTGTAGTTTGAAAGAGAGAGGCCTCCATAGGCTCGTATATTTGAATGCTTGGTCCCCAGATTTTGGACTTATTTAGGTAGGATTAGGAAGTATATTCTGGATGAAAAAGGAATGTCACTCAGAGATAGACCATGCTATTTAAAAAGACTTAGCCATTATAAGTTATAGGAGTAATTAATTAAATTAATACTTAGTGTTAATATTATTGCTAATTGGCTGGCAGTTGTTAATCCTTAACCCACCATTATAAATGAGCACACAGAGATATCTGATGGATTTTAACAAGCCTTTGCAAGGATTGAGCAATATATTAGCCCCTTTAAGCTAGCTATTAATTCTATTCCCCAAATATGACCTCATATATACATATGTCCCCTTGGACTGAAATTCTCCATGCTCTGTGGATGTTCTTTTTCTAACCCATGGAGTGTGTCCTCCTTCCTGCTCTTGATGCTTCCTTGGATTCATCTTCTTCCCCTCAACCTCTCTGGTTCAAAAGTCTAAGCAACTTAGTTCTGCCTACCTCTGTCTTTGCTCAATGTCAGGCCTAAGCATTCATCTAAATAATCAGTGACAATGGTTAACAGCAAAGTTAACAGAGATTTACTTGGTGTATTATGAATGGCACAGCAAACAGGTCTCTGGGAGCAGGTTAATTAACATTTAGAATACAAAACATCACCCCATCAATTCCCTCCTTTTGTCTAATAAAAAGGATAATTTTTTAAAGACTCATATAGTAAAAACAGTAAGAACAAATTTTAAACAATCAAGAAAGCTGTGTATATAAAAGTTACAGACATGATGTTTAGCCTACTTGTATCAGGCAATCTTGAAGAAAAAAAAATCATTTGTCTGTCTTGGTGTGTCTAAAGTTCTGAATCTAAATATTTTCTATCGGATCCTACATTTGTAAACCTAAAGATTTTATTTAGATTTGAAAATATCCTTTTAAATCCTAAGCTACTCAAGATCGGTTGAAATTTTATATCTATTATGTCTTCAAGCCCATCAAAGACATAAGAAGGGATAAAGTTATTATTTGAGTGAGTAGTAAGTATAGAACAGAAGCTTCCAAAAAGAAAAATAAAATTGGATTTTGCTGCCTAGACAGTCCCAAATATCTCTCAATATCCTTGGAGCATCATCTTCAGGCTTCTGGCCAAGTATATCTCACAGACTTATTTGTGGAGCAAGATTTTCCAATTTTGTCTTTGCAGAACCAGGCCATCAATTTACTTGTATTGAATCTTTGGTCCAACTTTGGACTGCATATAGTCTGTTGAGATACAGGGGCATTTTTGTACAGTAGAAATTATTTCCTGATGGAGATTTTTTGATGCTCATTGTCTCATTCCAAGTCAAACAAGAGCTGTCAGGAGCTGACTGTATTAAGTCAAGCAATTCTTAAAATAATAAAACATCTCTAAATTCCATTTTCTGTATGCCTCTGAGGGTTTAGAAGACTCATTTATAAATCTATATGTATAACAAGGTAAACTGTATATTTGTAACCATTTAATTTCTGTTTAAGCTAGGAAGCATTATTTTGTGATAAATTAAGACTATTTGACATGACCAGGAGCTCACCTGGGCAGCCATCAACCTGTATTGCCCAATCTCCTAAATAGCTTGCATTAGCAATAAAAAAAAAAAGATTGAAAGTAAACCTGTATTTTTAAATGAGTTGTATAGGCACAATACCTCATATAAGAATTGAAATATGCATATATATGTATCAAAATATAAAATTGTATACCAATGAATCAAAATTTAACCTTACTTTTGTATCAACATACAAAATTCTATACCAATGTATCAAAAGATAATCTTATTTTGAGGATAACAATAGTTTTAAGATTCATATCAGATTCAATTATTTACCCTTCTATCTTATCATTTCTATATTATATATGCATATTCCTCCTCTTTTTTCTTTTCAAGTTTTCTCCCCCTACATAAGAGAGAAAGAAGGATAGAGAAAAGAAATTCCTGAATCTAACTTCCTATAATTTGCTTAAAAAGATCATTTAACAACTTGTAACAAATCACCTTAAACAACATCTATAACCCATGAAATGACCAAAGAATTATCCACCCCACTTTTTGGGAATGGGTCATCACTCTCTTAAAATTGCTTCCTGTTGAATTGGGATGTAGAAAACCTATTTGTGAGCACAAAGAAAAATGAAAAATGGTTAAACAAGTTAATAGAAACATTTGTTGTCCAGTTTCTATGTGCTAGGTAACTTGAATGTCCTGAGGAGTTTGAGTCTGAAGCTAGACTTTGGGTGGGAAAGTACAGGTCTTTACTGAAGTCCTGGCTGGAACAGTCTGTGAGTCTGGATCATCTTAGCAAGCCATTTTGAAGTTCTTCTGCATGCATATTTGGAGAAAACAGTTATTGAGGCAGTCTATGAGGCTGAATCATCTGACCTTCTTCTCTTCTTTGGTGTCTGGCCCCTTTGTTCTGAAAATATGTAATTTCTCACAAGTAACATATAGTTCTGTAATTACAAAAATGTCTGGGACATACAGGCTGTACAGAAAATTAAGGAAGATTATCTTCTCTTTATTTGAGCAAAAGAAAGACATTTGTAAGTCTCCATTCATGCCATATGAAAGGATGGCATGTGATAGTAAATCTTGTGGCTTCTATGTAACTAACAAGATTTTTATTATATGTGTGTGTGTGTGTGTGTGTGTGTGTGTGTGTGTGTGTGTGTGTGTCTTAGCTAGTCTGAGCTGTTCCCACATAGTGGAATCAGCAAATATAAGTTACCAGTTTGTTCTTTTTTTGTTTGTTTGTTTGTAGCCAAGATCTTTAGGAGGCCTGTTAAGTCAAATCTGATTCTATCAGTTTGGATGGAAGATTTTTATTTCTTTTCTGTAATTATTATTATACATATATGGCTGTATGTAATCAATTTTAAGTTGAAATTTCAGCATAATACTGTATGGAGTTTAAGTATTCTCCTCTACAGTTGACATAATGTATTAATTGATTGAAACAGGTTTTTTTTTCCTGTGTAGTTCTGGCTGTTCATCAGGATGGCCTCAAACTCAAAAGGAATGTATCTGTCTCTGTCTTTGTCTCCCATGTTTTGGGAGCATGGGTATGCATTTATGTTTTTTCTTTCCTTTTCTACTTTCTTGGGAGAGTTAATTTCTATGTGGATATAGCTATCCTTATTGAGACAAGGTTTCTTATTGTAGCTTAGGATGTCTTGATTTGTTCTGTAGAGTTCTGTAGATTAGATTGGCCTCAAACACACAGGAACCTGTTTTTTCCTTATCTCACAAGTTTTGGGTTCAAGGTATGAATTTAATTAATTGTTTTACCTTTATTAAACAATAATAAAATCAAACCATTTTGTATTTGTTTGAGTTACAATTCTCCCATGTGTGAGTCCCATTCTTGAGGAGATTGGTTTATAGTAGCATGATATGCTATTTTATGTTACCTTTTCTTAACTGTTGGTAGTGGGAGGCATGCAGTTTGCATGTTTTCCCCCCAGCCAAATTCTTAGTCCTTACATTGACTAACAGAAAATCTCTCTCTCTCTCTCTCTCTCTCTCTCTGTCTGTCTCTTAACTGCTTTTTAAGAAAGGATTTCTCTGTGTATCCCTTGTCCTTGGCTCACTTTGTATACCAGGCTGGCCTTGACCTCACAGATATTAGCCTGATTCTTCCTCCCAAGTGCTGGGATTAAAGGTGTGCAACACTACGCCCAGAGATTAACATATCTCTTTTAGGGACAAATGCCTCTTGAAACCAGTTCTCCAGTGGGAGCCCTATACCTAAGGAGATTGGTTTGTCACCTCTTTCTCTTTATATAAGTTTAAAAATATGTGTATTTATCCAGTTAATCAGTAAGGACATTATTTATTACTAAGCAAAAAATTTTCAAGGAAAAAAAAAGTGTGTCATTTTGAATTCTAGACTGTCTTTAGCAAATAGTGTTAGCTTATCAGCAGAAGTTCAAACCATGACTGCATTGTTTAGACTAGGCTGGTCTAGAATTCAGAGATCTGCCTGTTTCTGCTCCCAGTATGATGGTATTATGGACATGTGCCATTACCACCCTGCTCAAATATTTTACTTAAACCTAGATAGTAGTAATTGTAACTCAGAAAGCAACTATGAACTGCAGTCGCAATTCTAAATCTGTCTAAAATCCTTAAAAATATCTCAAGTTTTAGCATTGCCAAATCACAAAAATATTCTTTCTATCTCCTGATATAGGGAAAATCAAAGGCATCTAAACAAAAATCAAGCAAAGAAACAAGAACATACCAAAAACTTTAGTCTAATTGTGCTGTTCCATACCGCAATTAAAGTTTTGTTCATTATTCCTTAGAATCTAGTTTTGACTGCATTTTTTTTTTAGATTTTTTTTATTTATTTATTGAGTATACAGTGTTCTGCTTGCATGTATATATTCACTCCAGAAGAGGGCACCAGATCTCATTTTGTAGATGGTTGTGAGCCACCATGTGGTTGCTGGGAATTGAACTCAGGACCTTTGGAAGAACAGCCGGTGTTTTTAACCTCTGAGCCATCTCTCCAGCCCATGGAGGCCTGATACCAGATATTGATGAGAAACTCCTAGTACCCAGGGAGCTCTGAGCTCCAGCTGCAATCAATTTTGTCTTATTTACTGGGAAGGGCTTCCATCTTTCCCCATTATCATTGTTGGTAAATTAACATTCCATCTATAAGTTATTTTTACTAAGGCTGTATTAATCCCATCTTTCTCAAAAAGGATACATAGGAACATAACTGTCAGTGTAAAAATCATTTGCATGGTAAGAGAAACCAACTCAGTTGTAATCTAAACATATTGAGCATTGTGGATTCCTTCATTTTTAATCTAGGGAATTAATTTTGCTCCCTACCTCATCTAGAAGGCTGCAGGTTTTTTAGAACATAAGGACAGCCTTAGCTCTCCACATCAGCTGCAAGGCTACTGTTAAGGGAGCTTTTGTTAAGGGAGCCACACCTTTGAAATATATTTGGGTTTGATTCCCCACTCTTTGGCTAGGAAACCACCTTTCAGCTGGGAGTTCTCAGGCTGTAGGCAAAAATTCTATTTGCCATATTTGAGAAACATTTGCAGAAGTAAATAATTAAATTATTTGCTAGAATTACATTATATTTAATTGATTGCCAGTGTTAATCTTTAATCTGCCATTATAAATGAACACACAGAGACATCTGATGGATTTTAACAAGCTTTCACCTGGATTGAGCAATCTTAGTCTATCTAAACTGCCTATTAATTCTATTCCCCAAATATGACCACATACATACGTATGTCCCCTTGGACTGCTATTCTCCATGCTCTGCTGATGTTCCAGGACACATGGAATGATGTTCTTTTCTCTAACCCATGGAGTGTGTCCTCCGTCCTGCCCTTGCCGCTTCCTTGAAGGCTTCTTCTACCCATCAATCTCTCTGGTTCAGAAGTCTGAGAAACTTAGTTCTGCCTACCTCTGTCTTTGCTCAATCTCAGACCTCAGCATTCATTTAAGTAATCCGAGACAGTGGTTAACAGGAAAGTTAACACAACTTCACTTGGTGTACCCTGTGAAGACCTGGCACAGCAAACTGGTCTCTGGGAGCAGGTAGTTAACATTTAGAATACATAATAAAACAATCAATTGCTGTATTAGGCCCAGAGTCTATTTCTCTGTGTGGGGAGGCTTGAGACCCAGGAAAACCCTTCCTGGTTGTTAAAATAAATACACCAAGACCTTTGAATATTTAAAAAGTTAGGCCTTAGCTGGGCAGAAGTCCCAAGCCGGTCCCCTAAGTTAACCTGACCAACTAGTTGCTACCGATCATGTACATTCTGAGCTCACAGATACATCTATCTCTTTCTGTGTCTCATGGCAGAAAGAGCCCTTCCTCTGTCTCTTTCCAGAGTATCTTTCTTCCGTCCAGGAAGTCCTAACTTCCTCCCAGGAAGTCTTGCCTCCTTATTCTCTCTCTGCCCAGCTAATTGGCCATCAGCAACTTTTATTATGCAATCAGGAATAAGACCCTTCTGGAACAATAAGTCTCTTGGACTCTTGCTTGTGAATCAATATGTAAGTTCTCAGCTGTTGCTCCTGTACCATTCCTTCCTGCTGCCACTCTCCCTGCCATGATGACCATAGATTCTATTTTCTAAAACTGTAATCCCAAAATGATCTCTTTCTACTATAAGTTGCCTTGGTCAGAGTGTCTTATCATGGAAATAGAAAAGTAACTAAGACACCTTTTTATGCAATTAGATAAATTTCACATATTCTTTTTCAAACTGAGTTTGCATTTTACCTAGATTAAGTCTTAATATTTCTTCTTTTATGCATTCACAATGATGTTTCTATTGCAATTTTTCTTGCAAATTGTTGTTGTAATTATAAAATATACACAAGCTTACACAGTTATTTTCTAAACCAAACACTCTGTTATGTCAATGATATACAATGAAAGAAATTAATTTTCCAATGTTTACATTAAAACAATATTTTTTAACTGACTTCCTATGTGTGTATCTCTATTTCCTTCAGTCTTTTCCCAGCCATTAAAAGTAGTTATTGATATTTGGAATAAAACAGAAGTAAAGAAATAGAAGAATAGACACTTTATTCACAAAATAAATTCATAGCAGTTATGGGTAATCTATTAAGTCTGGACTAAATGGCAAAAGTGGTCTTATTTTCATAAGTAAATTCATAAATTATACATTCAATGCTATAAGGATAAAAGAATTTCCAATATATAATTATTTAATAAAGACTTTGTATACTTGATTATAAATGTATTTAGGGCTGATCACTTGGGAATGGATACCCTTTGAGGGAATTGGTGCCTGGAGAAAAAGGATTACTTTTCTTCTCAATTATTAATTCCCTATAGTTCTTCAGCTACAGGGAAGACAAAGAGGAATTTACCCTGTTCATGCTGGCATGCTAATTGGTTTGTAAAGTATACAAGTCTTATTTAGGCAGCTATATTCTTGAGATTTCATGGAGGTGCTTTCCCTATTATGTCTAGAAGACAGCCTGAGTCCTGGTCCTTTGGTTCTTGCAATCTTTTCTCCTCTCTTTCACGATGTTTTCTGAGCTTTTGGTATAAGCACTGCATTAACATCAACTTTTGGTATAAACACTGCATTAACATCAACTGGTGGTGATACCCCACAGTTTCTTATTCTATGCATTTTGACCAGTAGGAGATTTATTTAACAGTTTCCAGCTATTTTAAAAAGAAGTTGATTGGATGATACTGTGGATATAATGATAAGTGTTTAGAATACAGTTGAAATTATAATGATTAAGGCCACTGGAAGTAGTTGATTGTCCTCTAGCATATATATGACCATTCCACTGAAATGTAGTTAGCTAAGCTAACATTTCCAGGTATAAATTCCCTTGTCTTAAGTGGGGCTTAAATCTAAAGTTGACAGCCATTTATTATTCCAAGATAAAGGTATCAATATTGCAACACTGGGGATATCTTGCCTGGTATTCATTTTTGTAGGTTTCACATAGGTGTAATTTTTTATGTTTATTTATTATTTCAAGTTACTCTCCATCATAGTGCCCTCTTTCCACCCCTCCCGGTCCCACCCTCCCTCTTCCCCTCTTCTCCCTCCTATCCTAATCCTCCAGACTAGGGTGTCCCTACATATCAGTCCCTTACCCCATTTCAGCAGTCATATGAGGGCTAAGAGCTTCCTCATACACTGGAGGCCTGCATGACAGCACCACTAGGGCAAAGTGTCTTATTAACAGGTAACAAAATCTATGTTCCTGTTCCTTTTGTTGTGTTGGTTGTAGAATAGTTATCCTGTACTATATGGCTAAAATACAATTATAAGTGAATAGATGCCATGTGTATCCTTCTGAGTCTGGGCTAGCTCACTCACTCAGGATGAGCTTTTCTAGTTCTTCTCTATTAAGAACTTGCAAAGCACCTTCTGATATTGTGAGGGCTAGACTTAGGGAATAAGCTTCTAGCTCACTTCCAGTTCAATTCTGCCGACTCCCGAATTTGAAGTGTTTAGTGTATCCAGTATTAGGATCGTACATTTAATTTCTTGGAGGTAGCCTAGGGCAGTGGCCTTAATGCATACTGATTTTAGAACCCCATAGTCCCTTGACCAGTAGCTCAAAGGAAGTTTTCTATTTCTGTGGATGGGGTTGTTAGATAATCTATGACTCTTAAGAAAGGAATTATCACTGCATGTGTTGTAACCCCATTCAGACTATTTTACGTGTACATTTTAAGTAAGCTTATAAGTACTTCTTAAAGGGAAATAATACTTATCATTCTTTCCATTTTCTATTCTGCATAGATTTCTGAGCCTTGAGGAGATCTTTGATGAAGAAATTACACTTAGAACCCAGAGCTCCAAAGTCTCTCACTCCCTCACATTGTCCAATTGTGGGCATCTGTTAATTCACACCCACTCAAGAGGAAGTTTCTCTGATTATGACTGAGTGTGGCATGGAACTCTGGGTATAGCAATATGTTAAAAGGAGTCATTTTTATCACTATGTTTCTATAACAAAATAAGAGAAGTTTGTTTTCCTTTAGAAACCATGAACTATTTAGTCTCAGATTCTTGGCCTCATTAACCTTGAAATCTACAGAATCTACCTCATGGACTGGGCCCTAAATATAATGAAAATACTATTATTCTCATAACATTTGTGCTGTTATTATACCAGCATATCTTGCAGGCAGGTCATTATTGGATTTCAGAGGGTTTGTATCTGACTGATGATTATTATCTTTCTTGTCTGGTAGTGTCCAGTGTTCAGTCCAGTACCACAAAAGGAAGTCAATGTGAGTGAAGTTTATTGTTAGGTAACAACACAATGTCTCTCTTTCAGATGGCATATATAAGTGTTGTCTTCAGAAAAAGAACCTTATATCAGGTAGTGGAGAACACCCACTATCCTTGGCAATAATCTTTGCTGAAGGAAACGTATACATTAGTAAGTATCCACATGGTTTCTTAATGGCCTTTAGAGTGAGTTATCCTCTATATTTCCACTTTTAGACTTCTCTTTCTTCTCCATCCCTTCTTATTTTTTCTATTTCATCCTTTGTCTGCCCATAACATTATATTCTATGTCTGCTTTCTTGGGAGATCATCTCCTCCCCACTGGCCACATTCTACATACCTGGTTTCTGTGGTTATTCTGATTCTAGCACACATATTGAAAGCTTAAGAGCTAATAACATTTACATTTGAGAGAAAACTTACAGGATAAATTTTCTAGCTCCACCAATATATCTGTATATTTTACCTGCACAGGTTCAAGAAAGATAGAGTCCCACCACAGAAAGGAGAAAGTGAACATATGGTCCTACACATAAGCAAGCAGGTATTTTATTTGTAATTGACACTCAATGTCAAAGGAAAAATCACTTTTCTCAAATAGAGTGCTACTGGTTATCCATTTTGTAGGGTATACTCCATGTTCAAGAGTAGTTTACCAATAAAAACAATCTCGATGCATATTTTGTGTACTTTTTGTTTTGACATTTTTATCATATTAGTCTAGTAATTGCTTATTTTGATTTTTTTTCTGTTTTTGTTGTTGTGGGAAAGAATAGTGTTGGGTGGGAAAGGGATTGGAAGGACACAGAGGAGTGAGAGGAAAATATAAAAATAATTTGTAAAAAATAATTAACATATATTATTTGATAATATCTTATTTTCTCCTTTGCTTCTATTAAATTCCATTAAGCTATTTTGAAATATTCCATATTTTTACTTGTTAAAGTCCTATCTGTATTGATAGATCTATTTTGATTTTAGAGATTCCAAGGGAAACTTATAATTCTGATGTGTGTTATTATTTGAGTTACAAGTTAGAAATATCATCTTTTCCTAATAATGGGACATACATTTTCCTGTAATGGCCCTAAGTAGAAACATCTCTTCGGTTACATTATAATATATTAAAGTGAATCAGACAATGAGGAGATATTATTTTATTTTATTTTTTATATAATTTATCCTTTATTTCTTCAAGTTACATCTCAATCAAAATCCCCTCCCTACTCCCCCTTCCATTCCCACCCTATTCTTCCTCCTCAACCCCCCATCCTCTATTCTTTTTTTTTTTTAGTTTAAGATATATCTTTTTCCCCCCAACAGTTCCCCTTTTCAGTCCAACAAATGGTTCTTTCTCTTATAACAATAAATACAATACAAAACAACAGAAATAAATAGGCCACAATTATGAGAGTTATAAGGAGACATTATTATTATTATTATATTGTTAAATTATGTATTTTTAATTTTTAATAAATACTTGCTACATAGCCATACCTCCAATGAGTAATGAAGAAATTATGTTTATAAGATTTTTCTAAGAAAAAAATTGTTCATTATACAGCATTTAAGAATAAAGGTGCCTGAAGAGCTTAAATTTGACACACCTTACATCAATCAACACAATGTCAATATATGCCTATTCTATAACCTCAAAATCTTAATATAATATATCCCTACTCTGTAGCAGCAATCTAGTCATCATAAACTTCCTCATTGCTATTCCCTCCCACTTTTACCTCTAAAATGGCCCTGACTATAGAACAGTGAGTGGTTCAACACTGGAGGTGTCTCTGCCCACTATAGGACATTTGGTAGCATCCATTAAAATTTTGGTTGTTGCTGGGCATGGTGGTTCATGCCTTTAATCTCAGCACTTGGTAGACAGAAGCAGGTGGATCTCTGAGTTCCGAGGGCAGTCTGGTGTGCAGATTGGGTTTAGGAACAGCCAGAGTTGCACAGAGAATCCCTTTGAAATCCCCCGCGGAAGTTTTATTTTGACTAATTATAAACAAATTTTGCTAAATAGCAAACAATCATTCAAACAAGTTAATCAGTTACCATTACCACCAAAAGTAATAGTTAACATTAAGTAGTAAAATAATAATTTCAGGATGGTTTAAAGCACAATACCAATTAAAAATGACACAAATTAATATACAGTACTCTTTCAAATCTAAGAGCTGGTTTTAATAACTCTTTAAAAATATAGTGTTTGACCTGTATTAAAGTAATGTAATGAAGCTATTTTGAGTGCTATAAGCCCAGTGCAACATCAAAGATCCTCTTAATTTTGCTATAATTGAATCTGACTCCATACTTCAATTTAAAGTCATCAAATAGCATTCTTGCAAGATTACTTTTATTTGATATCAAAGTCAATTTTCCACTGTTTTGTATTAAAGAAGTTTATTGTGGGGTAACACATATTCTAATGATACTTATTGGAATGTTTAAAAAAATAGTCAGAAGGTATAAGGAAAGCTAAAAAAAATTATTTAAATAAAATTTCTAAGATTTCAATGACAATTCTTTGTCAGACATACAGTTACAATTGTATGTCCACTACTGTAATTTGTATAGGTATATTTGGTCTAGTGAATGTATCATAATGCCTAATTATATAACATCAAGATTATTTAGTGCTGATTTAAGGTTTTGTTTTTTACATTATGTGTACAAGTGTTTTTTTCTGCATTTATCTAATTGTATTATATGTTTTCAGTGCCCATATATTAAGAATAAGGTATGTGACTTCCTAGAAATAGGTTTACTGTAGAGGAATTTTAATCCATCAACATGGCTGCTTTGGCAAGGGATCATGTGCAAAGACCTTCTAGGTCTATGTGATCTGGATGAAATCCACATACACTCTGGATTATGATATGATCTAGCTGGAATAAACACATACCCTTAGTTCACACACCCCTTAAATCCCAAAGAATAAAAGTAAGGTAAATTTATTGAAGGTAACAGCCATGTTTGAAAGTGACATCTAATCAAAGGACAGGCAAAGTGATGAATAAGAGAAAATGTTGACAGAATGAGTGTTAGATAAGATATGCCTAAATCTCACAAGAAGAGGACAGGAAAGAGATGTTACTTCAAAGCAGGGCAGGGAGCCAAGTAAAACCATAAAAAGCCAGAAAATGAGAATAATCCAGATATTAAAACATATTGCCAGGCAGAATAATTCAGTCAGAGGCCAAGAGAAGTCAGTTTGAATAAGTCAGCTTGAAAAGTAGTTTAGGCCAGAACAGCTGAGTTACACAAGCCAGTGAGAATTCATAAAGAACTAGAAAAGCTTAGGAACAGCTTTCATCTTATTCTCTCACCTCAGGAAATAAAAACATTTACAGGTTACAGGTTCTGAACTATCTTATAGATACTAGCAACCAAACCTGGGTCCTCTTGTATAATATCAAGGCCAGTCTGGCTTCAAATTCCAGACCTATCTGGCTTTGTCTCTACCTTCTGAGAGCTTGAATTAATGGAGAGCACCACTCCTTCAGATAAAAAAATATAGTTTTTATATGGTTAATAATTAATTATATATTTGTACCTTTCTTTAATATGCTAATTTAGTTAATATTTTTAATCTTTTAAGCATATTAATATTATATAAAAAATACACTTGCTGGCCAATCCAAAAGGGAATCATTTTGGTTGATATTTGCTAAATCCCATGTTTTAGACTCTATAACAATATTATGAAAAATTTATTATACTCATTCAACAGACAGGAGCATAAACTTTCAGGAGAAAAGTGAACTGAATCTCAGATCTAGCAAATGGCAAATAACATATTCATGTCTGGATAGTGATAAATGTTGGACTTGTTGCACCAGCATGTTCTAGTAAAGTAAAATCAAGTCTTGAAACTTTTCAAAGCGGGAAATTAGGCAATTAGATGACGTGGTGTACTCCTTTATTGCCAGCAGAGTCAGGAGGATTTCTGAGATTGAGGGCAGGTTGGCCTGTAGAACAAGTTTTAGGACAACCAGCATAAGACAGAGAAACTATCTTGAAAACAAAACAAAAAATAAGGCAGGTATTATATAATTTTTAAAATGTAATTTTCACACAATTGCATTAATTTATAAAAGTTTTCAAATTGTCACTACAATTAAATATATTGAATCATATCTCCATAAAATATTTATAAAGAGAAGTATTTTCTTAAGAACTAAATTTCAAAATCAAATATTTTATCATACATAAATCAGTGTGGAAACATTGAACAAACTTAATTTTTAGTTCAATATCTCCCTCTGCTGTTAGCAAACACAAATGAAAACTATGTATGGTTGTGACTTTATGAATGACAGAGTATAGTAATTAAAAAATGACCACTAGGTTTTTTTCATTTGTTCATTTTGTTCTGAAATTTTGACCATGTGATTTTTTTGAAAAAATTATTTTTATAAAATATTAATAGCTAAATACAGGGCAGCACATTTTTATACATAATTTATTTCCTTGAAATTCCTGTTTGCAATTGAGTTATTTATTCACATAATAATTATCTAATACAAAAGAATATGAAATTGTTTTCTTTGCTATTCCAACAAGATATTTTAAGTGGTCTATTATTTGAAATTTTCATGTAAATATGTCCTAAATTGGAATTTGGCCACATAGTACAGGATAACTATACTACAACCAATACACCAAAGGAAACATGAATATAGACTTTGTTTCCTGTCAATGAGACACTTTTCCCTAGTAGTGCTGCCTTGTAGGCCCCCAGTGTATGAGGAGGTTCTTGGCCCTCATATGACTGCTGAACTGGGGCGGGGGCGACTGTTATGTAGGGACACTCCACTCCAGAGGAGTGGGATGGAAGGGATAGGGGGTAGAGGGTGGAAGGGCGGGACTAGGAGGGGTGGAAAGAGGACACTGTGATGGAGATGTAACCTGAAATAATAAATAAATATTTAAAAAATAAATAAATATTAAAAAATTTAAATGTATTTTGCTCGTATTCTCCCCTTTCCCCTAAGTTTATCCAGATTCTCTCCTCCTCCCTTCCAAAACAATTTTTAGTTTTTCTCAAAAACCAAATGCAAAACTCAATTAATACACCAAACTACTATAATCAAATAAAATAATCCCAAAACCAAACCAAACCAACCAACCCTAGAAACAACCAAAAACTCCAATCTGTGGAATCATTATTTGTTGCTCAACTACTCCTGACCATGAGCTCCCCTTGGAATGATTTATATCCTCAGTGTATTTCCATTGGAGAAAACTGAATTTCCTTCTCCCAAAAGGTATAAGAAACATTTCCATTGTTAACCATTACTCCAGTGGCTACATTTATATTCATTCCTTAAAAAGAAAATAAGACATTAAAATATAATAATATTAACAAAACCTACCACATCGAAGGCATGCAAGAAAGACCAATATAAGGAAAAGAGCCAAAGAGAGATCACAATAGTCAGAGAGCCACTTGTTTGCAAGCTCAGACATCCCATAAAAATATGGAACTGGAAGCCATAATATAATTGCAGAGTTCTTGCTACCGATCTGTGAAGACTCTGTGCATGCTGCCTCAGTTTCTATGCGTTCATATGAGTTTTCCAAATGTTGACTTAGAGATTCTTGTTTCTTGGTGTCCTTTTTAAAGGTAACTTTTATTTTCATGATTCAATTGATGTCTTGGATGCTTGCTGCTGCTGTCTGCTAACTTAAGACTAGTCCTGGAAACTTCTAGTCTCCTTACAATCCAACCTAGGCCTAGAATGTTTTCAGCCTCTGAGACTTACTAATGAATAAGCTCACCCTTTCTTACTCTTTCTAAACTCTGGTTGGCTGGTTCAACTCAGGTTTTCTGGCTCAAACTCCTATCCTAGTAGATTGAGTCAATCTGACTTCACTCACTTTCTGTGAATAGCTCTTCTTTGCCAACATTTACTCTAGCAGTCTTCTCTAAAATTATGGTTACTTCTCATTCTCTTGCTCTATCTGTTTTCACCAACATTGAGCTTGTTCTGTCTTCAACCTGTCTGTAAAACTCTCCTAGTGAAACTACCTCCTCCCTTCTCTCATTCTCTGTGCTGTCCCCTTTAATAGCTTTCATTTTTTTCTCTCTTCCCATGAGAATTGGGCATATAATGTCTGTCAAATCTTTCTCTGATTTATCACTTTGTCTGCTACTCAATTAGACATCACTTTCACACACGGGTGCTTTCTTCTACAAACTATCTTTATCTTCATTGTTTATGATTAAAGGTGAGTACTAAGGGAATGTGTGCATTCCAGCCAGAGTGATTAAAGTTGTGTGCTAAGGGTGTGCCAGATTAGCCATGTTGCTGGATTAAAATCCCTCTATAGTTGTTTACCTCTTCTGGTTCTTATACTCTTCCTGACTTTCCTTCTGTATTGTTACCTGAGCTCTAAGGGGAGGAATTTGATGGAAACATACCATTTTAAACTGAGTATTCCAAGGACTCATACTCTCTGTGTAATGTCTGGCTGTGGGTCTCTGCATTTCTTCCTATCTGCTTCAGAAGACAGCTTCTCTGATGACAATTGAATAAAGCAGTGATAATGTTTGCCTTTCTGGGTCTTGCATACCTCACTCGGGATGATTTTTTCTAGTTCCATCCATTTGCCTGCATATTTTATGATGTCATTTAAAAACTGCTACTACACAAATTACAGAATCTAAACAAGTGGATAGTTCTTTAGAAACATACCACTTAACAAGTTAAAAATCAAGAACAGCTTAGCAATTTAAATAAACCTACTAAAACCGAAGTAGACATTAATAATCTTCTACCAAGGGGAAGATATGTTTAACACAGAATTCTACCAGACTTTCAAAGAGGTATTAATGCCAAAACCACTCAATTTTTTTTTCAACAAAACACAAGCAGAAGAAACACTACTTAATTTTTAAAATTAGGCCACAGTTACCCTCATCACCAAAACCACATAAAGACTCAATGAAGAAAGAGAATTACAGACCAGTTTTGCTTATGAACATAGATGTGAAAATAGTAAAATAAATGCAAACTCTATCAAAGAACACATCAAAAAGATCATCCACCATGATGATGTTGGGTTCATACAGAGACACAGCTATGGTTCAATATACATAAATTGATTCTATTGATTTTATGCTGTTTATGTTGTCCCATATATCTAGCTGTAGGATAACAAAAGATACTGAAATTCTGTCTTCCTTGATTGGATTTATCTTTATAATTTGTTATAAATCAATATTTTAGAAATAAATTATTTACTTGTATTTATATTATAGTTATTTGGTTGGTGGTGTTAATCCTTAACCTACCATGATAAATGATGAGCACATGACGGATATTAACAAGACTTAGCCTGGATTGTGCAATCTCAGCCCAACTAGGCTAGCTCATAATTCTATTCCTCAACTATGACCCAATAAATTCTATTCCCCAAATATGACCCCAATATTTACATACATTCCCTTGGGATGTTATTGTCCATGCTATGCTGATGTTCCAGGCCATGTGACATAATCTTCTCCCATCTACCCCATCATGTATCTCCTTATTCCTCCTCCTTGCTTTTTCTTCCCATCTACCTTCTCTCCTCCCCCATAGCCTGCCATCCTTTTCCCCACCTACCTCTCTCTCTGCTCAATCACAGGCCTCAGCATTTTATTAAAGCTAATCAGAGATAATGATTAGCAAGCAAAGTAACAGACAGCAAGCAGGCCTCTTGGAGCAATTAATTAACATTTAGAATACATATTAGGTCACTGCATCACCCCATGATGATTATGTATATTTCCCATAATAGCAATTTTGCAGGTTTCATTCTGACTAAGCAAATATATTTATTTACCTTGGCACGTGTTGAAGGAGGTTCAAAATAAATAGAAAGTACTTCCTACGTTCAAAAGTAGTGTGTAAAAACTTCCACCATTATTGAGGAGAAATAAGAGAAGAAGAAAAATAAGAAAAACAAAGAAGAAAGAAAAAATAAAGAAGGAAAGGAAGAGAAACTTACTAAGATCTTGGATTTCTTAACCCTCCCCTTTTTCTCTCCACCTGTATTTAATGATTTAGACAACTATTGTCTATTGTACATAAGTCCAAAACCAGTGATGATCCAATAAACACATTCCAGATAGTATCTGAGAGGTGATGCAAATCTTTAAGGAAATCCTTAGGCTCAGACAGGACTCTGTTAGATGTGAAATTGTGTGATGGGGCATATCTAGCTTCTGGAGGCTGGCAGATATATGACTCTAAATAAATGCTGTTCTCATTGATTCTGAGTATCAAAGACATATTTAAGCTCACAGGTTCCCTTGTGAGTTTGTTAATAGATATTAGAAGATAAAATCTTGAATTTATTTTGCGAAAGTTCAGATTCTTCCATCTGTTGTTTTGATATCCACAAAAGAACCCACCATTACTACTGTTTTTTTAAACTTAGTTAAATACAAACATTTTTGTTGTTTAGATGAATATTTTATTTAACCAATCAAATTAATATTTTTATGATAATAAAATTTACATTCATTTTGGAAGTTATTTTGGTTTTTAAGTATTATTGGGAGTGTGTGTGTGTATGCATGTTGCATATGTGTGTGTTGTGTGTGTGTGTGTGTGTGTGTGTGTGTGTGTGTGTGTGTGTGTATCTAAGGGTATGTATATGTAAGCGTCAGTATCCCTGGAGGACAGGAGAAGGTTCCTGGTGTTTGTGTCTTAAGCAGTTGTGAACTGTCTAGTGGGGTTCTACAAACTGAAATCCAGTTTTCTGCAAAACCAGCAAGCTCTTCTATCTACTCCCCAAATTATCTCTCTATGCCCTGTAAGTAGTCTATCAGTTTTGTTTCCATTTATTCTTGTCTCATTAAAAAAAGAGTATTTCAGTCATTATAATTCATTATAATTGTGCTCATTTGCATACTATATTATTACATTTCACATACCATTAAGGTTTTTTTTGTAATTAATTCTTCATTTTTAGAGAAACAGTGTATCTTGAAATGGTTTCTACTTAATTTACGGTTTCGTTTGCATTACTAGTTTTAGTTCAGTTTATTTTTACATTTTTATTTACTTTAAAATAGTTTCCATAAAACTAATGTCAGCCATAAATTATTTTGTTAAAATCCTTTACACATTTAAAAGTCAATATAAACTATGGAATTTTATCCTCAGAAGTTAATTTTGTAATATAATTTATGATCATAATTGTAATGAGGTAGTATTTAATTTTATGAATGCAATTATGGTCATCTAAATTGTTGACCATCATTCCTGTATCCTTTAGTCTATCTAAAAATCAACATTAAACTATCATTGATTAGATGATTAACTAATCTATGATTAGATAAATACTAGCTGACTGGAAATGGTCTTCATAATCCATCTGCATAACAGAAACCCAAAGCACTTTTAGTAATAGAAATGATCAAAGAGGTTCTTAATACTTTTCCTCACACATATTCAAAAGAGTTCATTTAGATTATACATGGAAGACAGGTTGCCCAAAACATAAAACTTGTCCATCTGTTCCAATGCTTAATGTGAAATTTTATCTAAAACCTTGAGATAGAAAAATCTGAGTAATTCTAAGTAATGCTATCCTAGAGGCTCATTTCCTCACTTTAATGAATTTTTCCAAAAGGCAACAACATTTAAATCCATCTCTCTATAAAAGTTAATTCTCTCTTGGCAAGCTAAAGGAATCTCTAATTTACCATCATCTTTGATCTTTGCTATTTTGAAAATGAAACCAACAGATAAGATTAAGATATCTATTTAAGTTACCATCAGTGACATTTGTAGTTTGAGTGTTTTAGTCTGAAATATCCCAGCACTACCTCATCACTATATTAAATACACATACATTCATAAACACATATGCACAGCTTACTTAAAAACCTCATCTGTGTCATTTTATATTGTCATATTTTTGAGTTTTGATGTTATCGTTTACAAGTTTGATTGTTTTAAACAATTTTATCTTTTTTATTATAATTATAACATTTCATCCTTCCCTTTTCTTCCCATAAACACTCCAATGAGAGCTTCTTAATTTCTTTCATATTCATGGCCTCTTGATTGTTATTGTTTGCATATGTGTATATATATATATTTATTCCTAAATATAACCTGCTCTGTCTGTATAATGTTACTTGTTTGTATGTTTTTTAGGACTGATAGCTGGCACTGATGTGTTCCTTCATAGGGAAACTATTACTCCTACTTCAAACTTTCCTTAGTTGCCTTTAGTTCTTTGTGTAGGGCTTTTTCTGTTCCAATTTGGCAAGTGAATTGGTTTTGTCCTTGTTCAGTTTATGCTTTGGCAATCATGTTGGTGAGGCTTTATGAGTATAGCTTCTGACATTCCTTAGAAATACAATCACACAGTAAACTGAAAAAGAAACTCATAACAAATATATGTATTAATAACTATAAACTGTTATATTAGGATGGCAGAGCAGCCAGTGGAGCCTGGCAGCAGGCCTGTAGGCCTAGCATGCCTCCTAGCTCACCTTAGTTGGAGGCCTCACCTGTGTGGATGATAAGGCCTAAGATAAGGGGCAGCCTTTCACCACCTGAAACTGAAACTCTGTTAACAAATACACTTATTAATAACTATAACCTGTTATATTAGTCTAGCAGAGTGGCCAGCAGGGCCTGGTGGGAAGCCTATAAGCCTGGCAGGCCTAGTTTGCATTAGCCAGAGCCCTGACAACCAGGCCAGACTTTTTCCCAATTATTAAATGCATCAAGACCTTTTAATGTTTCAATGCTTTGGTCTTAGGTAAGTCCCAACTAACTCATCTAAGTTAACTTGATCAACTATTCTCAATCTGCCATGTAGCTTGCTGTACCTTCAGAGGTCTCACCAAGAAGTCCTTCTGCTTCAGAGTCTCCTGTTGGGAAAAAAAAAAGAGGGAGACAGAGAGCTTCCTCTGTATTTTCCCAGGACTACTTAGTCCCAGGAAGTTCTGCCTTCCTATTCTCTCTCTGTCCAGCTAAATGCGCATAAGCCACTTTTATTATCCAATTAGAAAGTGCCTTAGAAAGGGCAGTACAAGATCTTTCTCCAACAATAAACTCTCTGATCCCCTGGCACTAAAAATCTCACCCACCTATTCCTCAATGTTCCCTGAGCCTTTTATGTGTGTAGGTATATCCATTGGAATTCAGCTCCACAACTCTGCAATTTGATTTAATGTAGTTGTTTTTTTTTTTTTTTTTGGTAGAGATCTCCATTGGCTGAAAAGAAAAGTTTATTTGATGAATTTTATTTTTATATATACTATTCTATCAGTTCTATAGTTTACTGAAGAACAGTTATTATAAATCTGTTTATCAAAATATTCGAGTCTTGTAAAGTTAGTCATTGCTGGAATGTCTATTATTTATTAAAAAGAAGTATATTATTAGAGATGGAAAGAAAGACTAGAGGTTAGAAGAGCAAACTGTTCTTACAAAGGACATTGCTTCAGTTCCCTGTTTTCACATCAGGTTACTCACAACCATCTGTAACTCTAATTATAGAGAATTTAGTTCTCTGTCTAGCCTTTAGGCACCTACACTCACATGTAGACACACCCCCACATACACGTACACATGCACCTACACATGATAAAAACTAAAGCAAATCTTAAAAAAAACATATTTTGCTTTACTACGTTATATTTTACTAGAAAGAACAGTAAGAAAGTATCTACATTTTAGTTGTGTTATTTTAAATATTAATGATCAATTTTAAATTTTTCATTCAGGACTCTAATTCAATTTGAAATGTAAGTAAGAATCTAAATAGTGAAGAAACTGATTCTAACACTTCCAGAAATCACTTGATTGTGTGTGTGTGTGTGTGTGTGTGTGTGTGTGTGTGTGTGTGTGTGT
>CAJQZJ010034276.1:1460900-1505889 GCA_907164525.1 Lophiomys imhausi | reverse complement strand
CACACACACACACACACACACACACACACACACACACACACACACACCTTCCTAGACTTTCATCAGTTTCAATGTCAGTTATGATAGGATGTGAGATGAAAATAATAAGGAAGATGCAATTGCAATGGAATTGGTGTGATTGATTAATGTTTTCCACATATTGGAGGATAGATCTTTTAATATGAGAAGAAAACTGTGAGTTATTTTATCAGCCTCTACAGTAATATAATATTATATTTTCTACAGTATAGGAAGTTGCCTCAACATGTTAGTTATTTTACATTGTTCCTTTCACGTTTTTTCAAAGAAATCTTTGCAAGAAAATTTTTTCTATTCTCACAACTTCAGGTAGAGGATAAGAGAGAAATAAACTTATGATTGAGTCTTTCTATTTCTCTGTTGATGTACAAGTCTTTCATGAAAAATGTTTAGTCATTCTTTGCTATAAAAGGTGTTAGTAATCATCTTTCATGAATCTCAAGCTACAAAGACATACTCCACAGTTTTACATTTGTGGCTTTATTGGGTTTCTTTCCATTCTCTACACATGCTTCATAATTCAGAAACATGTTCTATTCTCAGTAATATCTTTGAAGATTCTAACCATTGAATTATATAAGAAGGAAATATTTCTTATCTTAGTCCATAATGAAGTTTCCAGATTATTTCAATTAAGCTCTTAGCCCTCATATGACTGATGAACTGACGAGGGCTGATATGTGGAGGCACCCCAAACTGGAGGTGTAGGATAGGTGGGAGAGGTGGGGAGAGGATGGGAAAATGTGACTGGGAGGGACCTATGATGGAAATGTAACTTGAAGCAATAAATAAACATTAAAAAATGTACTATTTTAAAAAAAACATTTATTTATATACTGAAGGTTTATCACAAACATAGGTTACAAAGTTTTATTCACAATTGTACACATATAGATTAGTTACAATTTTATTTTGAATAGGGATATACTTAAATTATTGATTTCCCATGTTTTTCTAATTTCATACCTTTGTCAGAAGCTTTTAGGATAATCCTGTTTTTATGTTATTAAGCTGAAACTGTGATATCTAAAGGATTCTATTGAAGTTTCTATATTTAGGTTGATGGATAATGAAAGAACACCTTATTTATTTTCCTTTCTTTTGTAATCTGCTAATTTTTATGGCATTCATTATGTCATTCTCTTCTCCAAGCAGCTGAGTGAGGGGATAGTCTAGAATGGAAAGAGTTAATGTGTAATTATGGAAAATTTAAAATGAGCAGAAAAAAATGGAATTCACATGTACTGGCCTGAACTAGTCTCCAAAATAGCTTTTCTATTCCTTGTTTGAGTTTCCAGGTCATGTGGAGGAACACATCAGAAGAGGTAAATAATTTTTGTCCATCAAAATTCAAACACAAGTTTATTCACCCATCATCTCGAGACCTTTATCAACACTGTATAGTCTTTCCTGTTGCATCAGCAGAAAGCTGTGTGCAAAACTGATTTTTGCAATGATGGAGAGAGGCAGAGACAAGTATGTTGATGAGTCAAATTCTCTTTCCCTGTCCCTTGAAATAGGTGGCACGTGTTGGAATACAGAAATCAGAGTTAAAGGAAATTTGAATTGATACAATAATGAATTAATACAACAAATCAATCTACCTCATCAAAATCTGGCCTAGGGATAATTTTGTTTTATTAGATAAATTTTATAACTCTTAATTTCCATTAGTGGCATTGTTTGAGAAGATTAGGATGTGACCAGGTGTGGTCTATTTGGAGGAAGTGTGTCACTGGAGGTGAGCTTTGAGTTTTCAGAAGCTCAAAACAGTCCCTGTAGTTCTCTCTTCCTGCTGCCTGCAGATCCAGATGTGGAACTCTCAGCTCCTGTCTACTGCCATGCCTGCCTGCATGCCTCCATGTTGCCCACCATGATGATAAGGACCAATCCTATGAACTCTAAACCTGTCCCAGTTAAACGCTTTCTTTTAAAAGTGTTTCCATGATCATGTTTTCTCTTCATAGCAATAAAATCCTAAGGCATGTACATGTATAATTATGTTGCTAAGTTTTGTGTGTCTTTTTGAAAATTTAAAATGTCTCATCATGCCATTGTGTATCCACTTTGATAGCCTCAGTCATAGATGGGGAATAACTAACTCAGAGTATTAACAGTAAAAAAAAAAATAGATTAAGTAACACCTGTGATAGATTTATCAAGTATAATGGAATTTATGTTATGGAACTTCAATGAAAACCATAAACTTAAGTGAATTGGCCCAGTTATAGAACGTATTTACAGATATTGTAAATGATTTAGCTTTCTTAGGTGTTTAAAATTCCATTGTCCTATTAGAGTTCCAAGCATACCTAGCAGTGGTGTTAGTTATGGGTCTAAAATTCTATTGGAAGTACCAGAAACACACAGAGCAGAATTTCTTATCTCAGCCTAAGTGAATCACAGAGTCATATGAAATATTAAACTTTAAAGAAAATGCCAGGATTTTGGTGATGGTTTGATTTGTGGTAATCTCTAAAGTAAAAAGAAGAATTTACAAAGTTTGGGGCATTTTTTATTTTCGTTTTACCTAAAGAATTATTGTAAAAGGCTAACTTGGGGTATGAATTTATTGTTCCAATGCTGAAAAGATGGAAAAAAAATCTGATTTAAAAACACTCTGGTTAGCCAACCCAGCCAACCCAGTGAGCCTGGGGACTCAATGAAGCACCTTGTCTCAAACAAGCAAAGAATCAAACAAACATACTGACAAACAAAACACAAGCAAAAGAACATAACTAATGTCATTCAAATTATCTTTTGGAGATTACACCCAGAATTAGACAACTTTGGAATACAGAGAATCTCCATGGAATAGAAAATGTCTGCACCAATTATAGAGAAATTTGGTGCCTCCCCTAGGGGAGAATTGAAAGATCCAATTCCACCAAAATATGGTCCACAGAATGGGACACAGAGTGGTTGTCCAGAAATCTAGAGAAGACGAGCTTCCTGGCATGACAGGTGTTTTCACATTGTTTGAGTGGGCAACACACGATTTACACTACATTTTCAATTTTGAAGACTTCATGGGGAGCAAAAGATAACCCTAATTACTTCTGTAGCTTTATTCTCCTTAGGCAAGATTTTTTGGCTCATAATTTCCACTAACAATTCTGAAAATGTTAAAGACAGCTTCATAATCTTGCAAAGAAAGTACATCCTGAGATATTTGATAGGACCTGAAAGTGGTAAGTACGATGACAGGGTTGCATATCTGGTGATATTCAAAATGGAAAAGAAGCTATTTCATAGAGAACACAGTTACTCAAAGGTTTGGATGATGTCTTTAATCTGTTCTGCTTTGTTTCCCTGATTTCAAAAATTTGAGAAATGGAGATGAGAAAAGGAAATTCCTATGTCTAAAATGTATGCAGAGATCTTTTAAAGCTCAGATTTACAGGCATCAAGTAGGAACACAGAGGCCCAAGCAAGCACTGTTGCCCTTAAAAGAACATAGAATGAACACCAGAAGCTAGTGGGAAATAGACAGGAGGAACAGGCTGGTTTGTGAACATCACAGTTCACTTTTGAAGCCAGTATGAACTTCCTGAGACACTGTTTTTTGTTTCCATATTTTGTTCATCTAAAGAAGAAGCATGACAGTTTATTATTTCTCACACTTTTATAACTGGTGGATTTATAAATTTTACTGTGTAAACAATATTAAAACAAACTGCAACACATCTTATGAAAATATTTTTTTAGTGACAAAATATATAAATGTGAAAATGTATAACATTTCTTAAAATAATCCTAAATGGACTTAATGTCAGTTTTGAAGAGATTTGGGTAGCAAAAGATGTAGCCCTAATTGTTTGTATAGATTAGTTTTTCTGACCCAAAATATTTATAATTTCTGCTAACAACCTGAAAATGTTAAAGTTAGATTCATTATCTTGCAAATAAAGTACATCCTGAGATATTTGTAGGGCCTGAAAGAGGTTAATAAGTAGAATGGCAAGGTATCATCAAGATAGTATATATTAGTGGATAAATAATGTTACCTAAGTAATTTTTGTATCTTTATTTTAAAATGTAATTTGCAAGCCAGATCCTTTTTTTTTTAATTTTATGTACATTGGTGTTTTGACTACATGTGTTTCATCAGATTGTTTGGAACAGGAGTTACAGAGAGCTGTGAGCTGCCATGTGGGTGCTGGGATTTGAACCCAGATCCTCTGGAAGAGCAGTCAGCGCTGAGCCATCTCTCCAGCCCCTAAGCCAGATACTTTTTAACAAAATTTGTGACTATATAAACTCCTTATGTGTTTCATCTGTTTGGTTTTCTGAAAGCACCATACAGAGAAGCAATAGTACTTTTATTTAAAACACATAAAATATTTCTTGTGAGTGGGTTGAAATGTGTTTCAATTGCTTATTAGTTCAAAGAAATATAATAATTTGAAATATCAAATAGTTGCATCGGGTTTTTAATAGTGTTATAATAGTGTATGTGCTGCCATCTACTGGACATCATCTCTCAGACATGAAATACCAAGTAAAGAGATTTTTCCCATAATAAAATACTATCTGAGAAATTTAAATTAAATGAAACATTTATTGATTCAGTGACAAAGATGTCAAAGAAATGGATAGTATTTCAGCTGTTGAAAATGTTTTCTTAGAGCCTCTTCATACACTGGAGGCCTATAAGGCAGCACCACTAGGGCAAAGTGTCTCATTGACAGGTAACAAAGTCTATGCCCTGTTTCCTTTGGTGCATTGGTTGTTGTGTAGTTATCCTGTACTATATGGCTAAAATCCGATTATAAGTGAATAGATGACATGTGAATCCTTATGAGTCTTGGTTAGCTCACTCAGGATGAGCTTCTCTAGTTCCATCCATTTGGCTGCAAATTGCATGATTTGTTTCCAGTTTCTAGCTATCACAAATAAGGCTACTATGAACATAGATGAGGAAACGTCCTTGTGATTTGGTGAGGAATCATTTGGATGTATACCCAGAAGTGATATGGCTGGGACTTGAGGTAGAGCTATTCCAAGTAATCTAAGATATCGCCAGACTGATTTCCATAGTGGTTGCACAAGCTTGCACTTCCACCAGCAATGGAGGAGTGTTGCCCTTTCTCCACAACCTCTCCAGCATGTGCTGTCATTAGAGTTTTTGATCTTAGCCATTCTGACTGGTGTGAGATGGAATCTCAGAGTCTTCTTGAGTTGCATTTCTCTGATGATTAAAGATGCTAAGCACTTCTTCAAGTGTCTCTCAGCCATTAGGTATTCCTCCTTTGTGAATTCTCTGATTAGCTCTGTTCCCCATTTTTTGATTGGATTATTTGATTTCGTGTAGACCCTCATATGACTGCTGAAGTGGGCGGGGGACTGATATGTAGGGACACTCCACTCCTGAGGAGTGGGATGGAAGGGATGGGGGTAGAGGATGGAAGGACTGGACTGGGAGGGGTTGAAAGAGGAAACTGTGATGGAGATGTAACCTGAAGTAATAAATAAACATAAAAAAGAATTAAGGAAGAGACAAAATTTTGGTGTGTCTGAAATGAGGTAGGGAATGTAGAATATGACTAAAACATATAAGAACGCTCAAAGAACTAATAATCAATGGCACTCAAAAGAAAATCAAAGTCTGTCTTTAACTTTTAATTGCTTTTCCTATTGTAATTTTTTTTTACCTCATGTATCATGTACTGCTATGATCACAGGTCCCTTTTGTTCAATATCTATCTGAAATAACTTAACAATGCCATTAATCAATTAACTGTACAAATCAGCACTGTGAGTGCCCTTCTCAGAAAAAGAATATGTTCTAATATGTATTCCATGCTTATAAAATGAATTGGACATTTTCTTGTGCTTATCTTAAAATTGTGGATATTTTAAGATTTATCATCCTTATACGGTCACAGCGAAGATAAGATACTTGCACCATTTACTTTCCCCTTCCCTCTCCCCTAACAGGAAACTAAACTACTGGGAGCAAAAGATTGGCATGTGCATCCCATACTATACACTTTATTCCTTAATATGACCATAAAAACAATAAAAATATAGTTGATGTTGAAAAAAAATGTTTGCTTAGAAATCACTTAAATTCATCAGTTCTTAAAATTTTGTAAATATACTTAAATTTATTCTTCAAAAGATGTGCATTTATATGATATATTTCAAATTTACCTATTTACTACTCATTTTCAATAGAACCCCACAGTGTCCTCCCCAAACTCTCTCACTCTCAATATTATATGTTTCTTTTTTATATGACTAATATCCCACTAAATCCAACTAGTATTGCTTATATGCACATATATGTAAAGTTATTCACTGGGGTGTTGGTAAGTTACCAGACACCAAGTATCCACAGGAAACTAACTCTCCCTACTGTCCCTCAACAGCCATAAACTGTCAATGGCTTTTCTACCAAGGGAGGGGCTTGAATCCCTTCTTTATCCTTGCTTCCATCTTGTTTTGAAGTAGGTTTATTATGTTTCTACTGTTGTCTCTACAACACCATGGCTGTCATGTCAATATATTATCAGTATGGTGCAATTCTTCCAGTTTCTGATAATACAAAACATTATTAAGTTTCAGATGAATGAGGTCTGTGTTAGGACTCCCCAGCCACATGTTTCTCTAGTCTGATTGCTGATTCTATGTCTTGTTTCCATAAGCAAAGCCTTGAATGTCAAAAGCTTCTATTGTTTGTCATATGCTAATAATCTTTCATTGACAATTGCAGTTTTGTAAGTCATTGTTAGAAATGTTTTACCTATTTATTGATTTTAATTGTATATATATATATAATATTTTGTTCCCTTCCTCAACTCTTCTTAGATTCTCCCACCTTTCAACTCACCCAATTCTTGTTCTTTTTCTCTCTCTAAAACAAACAAGCAAATCCACTGCGCTGACTTGTAACAGACATGGCTCGTGCATGAACAAAGCTGGCTTTACTGGTGATAATACCCCAAGGCCATGTTCTCTTCCATTGTCAGGCACTCCTCCCTCCCCCGCAAGGTGTCATGGTGGGCAAGGGCCAGAAGAATTCTTATGGGGGTGACTAGATCAAAGCATGAGAGGCATTCTGACCCTGAAATTCCCTATTGGGCATGGCACAGCTTTTAACTGGAAAGACATGGAGAAGATACGCATCAAATCTTCAACAATGAGCTACATATGGCCCCTGAGGAGCACCCAGTACCTCTGATCAAGGCCCCCATAATCCCCAAAGTTAATAGAGAGAAGGTGACTCAAATATATTTGAAACTTTCAACATTCCACTCATGTAGGTGGACATTAAGGTGGTACAATCCCTGTATACTTCCTTGCTGATAACGGACATTGTCGTGGATTCTGGTAATGGAGTCACACATACAATGCTCATCTATTGTCCTTGCCATAGCCATCTTGTATTTGGACCTGGCTGGCAGGAACATTACTAACTGATCTAGGGCAAGAGCTTCACCACCATAGCTGAGTGGGAGACTGTGTGTAGCAGTAAGGGAAAGCTGTTCCATATTGCTCTAGGTTTTGAGCAAGAAATGGCCCGTGGTACGTCCTCCTTCTCTTTGGAAAAGATCAATAATGTGCCTGATGGGTAGATGATCACTATTCGCTTTGAGCGATTCCATTGTACAGAGGGGCTCTTCCATCCCTCTTTCCTGGGCATAGAGTCCAGTGGCATCCATGAGATTACCTTCAACTCCATTATGAATTTTGACATGGAAGTTCACAACGATCTGTGTATCAATAATGGTGATTGTCTCTTTGGTGGTAATACCTTGCATCCAGGCATTGCTGACAGGTTACAGAAGGAGATCACAGTATTAGCATCCAGAGCAATGAAGAATAATGTCATCACTACTCCTGAATACAAGATCTCAGTCTGGATTGTTGGTTCCATTCTGGCCTCAGTGTCTATCTTCGAGCAGTTGTCAATCAGCAAACAGGAGTATGATGAGTTGGGCCCCTCTATTGTCCACTGTAAATGCTACTGTTCCAAAATACCAAATTTTTCTGGATACTGTGCATACCTCATACTAGCCTAATGAAACTGGAATAAGCCTTTGAAAAAAATGTTCTTGAAGTTTGTATTTGATGATATCAGAACTGGATTGTAGAACTTTTGCTGACTTTTGACTTTGTATTCAAGTTAACAGTTCCCTTGGTATATGTTTAATACCATGTTCATATCTTGATTTAGTCCTTAGTGACTGTGACTCAGTAACTTGGTAGTTGGAGAGAGCATGCTGTGGAAGGGAAAATAGCCTGATAGATCTGTGTGAACAGCCTGTGCAGTGATCTGTGAAAGAATTAACAGACATCAAACTGGTCCAGGATCCCTCCAGGTTGGCAGGGGTTCTTGAAATAGTTACTCTTCTTTCTTGATGGGCTAACCAAGTGAGAAAATATGACCCAGTTTTCATCCTGGTCTTTCCCCCTTGGCTGCCCTGGGTTGTTACTTAACTTGAGCCAAGATGGTTTGCCTTGACATCTGTAAATGTATTCATCATTTTAATTTATGTAAGGTTTTTGTACTGAATTCTTTTAGAAATTACAAATTTTGTTTTTCTACTGTTCAGTGAGAACATTGTGCCCCATGAATACATCATTATATAAAGAAAAATAAAAATGTTTCAGAAAAAAAATCAAAACAGAAATACTAAAAGACAATACATTATCTATCCAAAACAAAATAAACTCACACAATCATGCAATAAATTTTGTGTTGGCTAATTATTACTGAGAATGGTGCTTGTTCCAGATGGTTGATACGTTCATTGTCACTCCACTGGGGAAAACTGATTTTGCCAACTTCAACAATTCTTGAATTCAAATAGCTTCTTGGTTACTCCTGGATATGTGTGCCTATTCCCCTTCTGTACAAGGGCATTTTGTCTGTCTTGAATTTATACAGTGCTTGTGTATGCTCTCACAATTTATGTGAATTCATATGTGTATCAGCCCTGTGACATCTAGACAGAATTGATTCCTTGAATTATTTCAGTGCCTCTGCTCTTGGAATCTGTTTGCCTTCTCTTTTACACAGATACCTGAAACTTGAGGGAAAGGGTTTGATTTTAGCATCTCATTGAGAACAAAGTTCTCCAAGTATGACACTTTCTGAACATTTATCAGTTGTAGGATTCTGTTAATTCCCATCTACTGCAAGAAGTAATTTCTCTGATTAGGGCATTATGGCTACAACAATATGTCATTTGGAGTCCTTTTATTGCTATATTTCTTTATCAGAATAATAGTAGTAGGTTTTACCTAAGGGTCCATGACCTGCCCAGTCTCAGGTTCTTGGCTGCATTAGTAGTCAAGTGTGGGTTCTGTCTCATTGAGTAGGCATTATATATAATTTTAAAAACTGCTTAGTTATTCTCATACAATGTATGTTACTGTTACACTACCACATATTTAAGGATGTCATTATGGTAGGTCATGGAACTTGTAACAGGGTGATATTGATGATGATTTTTCTTCTTTGGCAACTTACATAGTACATTTTATCACCATAAATACTAGTCAGAAGGTGTGAGTCTTTTAGTTGTACACAAACTTGATTTATAGATATTTTTAAAAATCTTATAACTGATATTTTTTCCAGGAGCTTGGCCTTATAATTGTTCTCTTTAGTGGTAGTATGTGATATAACTTCATCATAGAGCAGTGGTTCTCAAACCTGTTATATGTGACCCCTTTTGAGTTGAATGACCCTTATGCAAGAGCCACCTAAAGCCATCCAAAACCACAGATATTTACATTATGATCTTAACAGTAACAAAATTAGTTACGAAATATTAATGAAAATAAATTTATTGCTGGGGGTCACCATAACATGAGGAACTTAATTAAAGATTCACAGTATTATGAAGGGTGAGGACCACTGCCATAAAGGAAGTAAAGAACAGGAGATGCTGGTGCCGGTAGACCCTCAGTAATCCTAAAGAATACTGTAGCAAACACAGGATACTAGAAGAGCCACATTGTTATTGAGAGACATACCAATATTTTTACATATGAAATTTATTAAAGGAACAAAATGAGTCCTGGGTAAATTAACTTACACAATAATTTCTGAGCCTGACATACACTTCTCTGGATTTTGCCTTTATTATATAAAATTTCCTTAAAATACAGAAAACATTAAAAATCAGTATTTTCTACATAAACATTTAAACCATGTGAAATAAAACTTATGTAGGAATGGGTGTGGGTATTCATTAAAATTGTTGAAAACTCCAATAAACAACAGGTGCATTACCTTCAGTACTTCTTGACACAATTTGATAGCAACATTATTTCTCTTATACAGCTTATAAACATAAATGTAGAGCATTAGGAAATCTTTATACTAATGTCTGTTTCTCATAAAGCAGAAAAAATAGCTACTTTCTTGCATGGAGTCAAAACATTGAATCTCTTATGAGACTTGGTCATAGAAAATTTATCTACTTTATTTTCATTTCAGTAAAATGTATGGTATGGTATTGGTGTTAAGTATAATATATAGAGACTTTCTCAGGAAATAGGTGACTTTTTAGAAGAATTTCTTACAGCGAAATCAATTTTGGTCTATATTTTTACTACCTGAAAATTAAAATATCAATATTTTAAAAATTGATGGGTAATATGCAAAGTAATTAAAGTAAAAATAACACTTTGGTTTTACTAAGACTGTAATACTGAATTGTCAAGGCTTATGTATCACAAAGACTCAACATTTATTTGAAAGTAAAACTATTAATATTTCAAAAATGTTACAATGTATAATTTATTAAATGAAATATCATTAATAATGTTTAGTAATCTTTCTAAAACATCTGCGCATTGAATATAAATTATCAAATAGATTTCTGTATTACTTAATTAACATTTCAAATTAGATTTGTATGATTTTTATAAGTCCTATACTCATTTTAAAAGCTAATAAAATAAAGAATATGAGCAGTATTACTAAAAGTAGGAAATTAAATGCATACATAAACACAAGTCAGTTTTACAGTGAAATTAAGTGATGTTTTTTATTTCTCATTAGTTTTATGCAATCTATAAACCTCAACATTCATATGTGTACAGTTATTGCAATTTTGAAAGAATAAAGTTTACATCTAGCGGCACTTAGTTAAAGCTACTGTGTTTAATGAGAACCTAATATAATAAGGCCACTAGAGTTCTGTACTGTGAAAAATTAGCAATTACGAACAAATTTCTATTTTACATCAAAATTATTGTTTCAACAAACTCACATGTACAACTTTAACACAGGCTTAAGTTCATGGAAGTTCATGAATTCTTCAGAAACTGTGCAAAGTCATTTAATTCCCTAATGGATGTGCTACCTACTTAGGCATATGACAATGGAATTGTGACTCCATCACGCATGAGCACATTCTCTCTCTCTCTCTCTCTCTCTGTGTGTGTGTGTGTGTGTGTGTGTGTTTGTGTATGCACACATCTGTGCTTGTTTTTTTCTTTTGCTTTGAGCTAAGCTCTAAATCCATTTTCCATGTTGGCCTTGAACTCTACCAAATCTTGCTTTTTAATTTCTTTCATCCTTTTGCCTTAGTATCCCTAACTCTAGAATTAAAGGTTATGTCCTTTTCATTTTTTCTGTTGGTAACTAGGAAAATATGCAAACATTGAATTACAAGCCAATTGGGAAAAAAAGTGCAAAGATAGGAATCATGTTGGGAGAGAACTAATGAATGCAAATGAACACCCACTGCAAGGCAAAAGGGCTTCACAAATGAATTATTAAAATTATGTTGGAGCAGATGCAGAGATCCACATTGAAACATTAGGCAGACTTTGGGGGAATCTCCTAAATTCCTAAGGGGGAGGAAAGACTGTAGGAGCCAGTGGGGTCAAGGACACCAGGAGTACATGGTCCACAGAATGAACTAAGCAAGGTTCATAGGAGCTCTCAGAGACTGAACCAGAAATCCCGGATCCTGTACCAGTCTGTGCTAGGTCCTCTGCATTTGTTATGGTTGTTTAGCTTGGTGTTTTCGTGGTACTCTTAACAGTGGAAATGGAGGATCTCTGACACTTTTGCATTCTCTTTGGACCCTTTTGTTCCTTCTGGGTTGAATTGTACAGCGTTGATTGAGGGTTTTGTTGCCTGCTCATATTTTATCTTATTATGCAGTGTTGCACTGATAACCCTGAGAGTCCTGATCCTTTCGGGAAGGGAAATGGAGGAGGAGAGGGGAGGTGTGTGTGGAGGCCCTGGGAGAAGAGGTGGGAGGGGACACTGCAGTGAGAATGTTTTGTATGGGAAAATAATAAATAAAAAGAAAAATGGGGAAAAAGTAAATGGATTTGACAATGTTTTATATGCAGATTTAAGAAATAAATGTACAAATCTCTAAATTTACATGAAAAGTATACCGAAAACAAAACAACAGATTTCCAATATTTCTACCAAAATTCATGAGTGTCGGTACCTATATTATTAAAATAAAGTATCAAATACTTAGAGATAAAATATTGTATAACAGTCATTTTTAAATACAGCAAACAATAAATAATAGGAAATGTTTGAATAAATTTAAAAACTTAAATAATGATAGAAATATTTAAAAATAAGTTTATGAAAAATCAACAGATTATTTTAATATACATAGAAGTTTGATTTTTTAAATAATCTATTGCCTGAGGTGAAAACATAATAGGTAAAGTAATTTGTTAAACTAATGTAACTAAATGAATTAAAAGAATAATGGAAAAAGAAAAGAGTGAAGTCATGGAAGTTAATCTTTACTGTCCATTTGACCAATTTTGGAATCATCCAAGAGAAATACTTCTGGGTGTATTTGTGAAACTTGCTTGGAGGAAGATCTACTCTGTGAGTGACACAGTCTTGTATACTGACTAAAAATGAAGAAAACAGGTAAAAAAGAGACTGAGCTGATCACAAGTATTTATCTGTCTTTGCTTCCTGACATCAAAATCCCAAAGCAATTCTTCACAGAAATTGGAAAAAAATCTTAAAATTCATATGTAGGAGAAAAGATCCATGATAACCAAAACAAGCTTAAACAATTAAAAACTCTACTGGTGGTGCTACTATCCTGGATTTATGGTTATATAACAGAGATATAGTAATAAAAATGGCATACTGGAACAAATGCAGCTTCATAAATGGAATAGAGTTGAAGAACCAAATGTAAGTCCAGGTACCTACAAACACATGCATTATGACCAAGATGTCAAAAATACACACTGGAGAAAAGATGACATCTTAAAGAAATGATGCCGGAGAAACTAGATATCTATTTGGAGAAGAATAAAATTTAATTATTTTCTCTCACTTTTCGTACAAACGTATTCTAAATTAATCAAAAAATTCAATGTTAAACCTGAAACTCTTAAACTTATAAAAGAGTAGGGAACACTTTGGGATGCACACTTTGGTAGTTTCTGAATATGTCTCCATAGTCCTAGGAAATAGGACCAACAATCTCCGAATCAGTCTTCCTTCCTTCTTTCTTCCCTCTCTTACTTCTTTTTTTCTTCCTTTCTTTCTTTCTCAGAACAGAAATGCACAGATGGTAAAGTAGTTATATAACCTACCCAAAGTTTCATAACAAGTAAGTCTTCAGATTTGGATCTGGAGTAATCTGATTTCATAATTATTGTTATTTGAATCAATATATCTATGTGTTATATTTAGAGTATAATGAAAACTGTCTTCCTTATTATCAGAAAAGTGCTTATTTTAAAACATTGCAATAACTATCTAAGTAGTTTCATTAAACAAAACTAAATACAAATAAATAGGAACATCAATGTTATGAGCCACAGCCCATGCCTGACAAAATTCATATCAATTAACACAGAGGGAATACTTATCACAAAAGTACATTATATGGCTGTAGGGAGATATAACAATGAAGATAATTATTCTGCACTTTTTATATAAACTAATGAAAAGTGTATAAATTAATATATACTAAGAACAGTTTAAAAGTAATTGGAACTGTATCCAGCACAACAATGTTAAGTTTTTGGTATTTTGATATAAGTTGTAATATTTCAATATCTTTTGACTCAGGTCTGGGCATGTAGTAAATGACTCATTTAAAAAATAAGTATGTATATATACATGCATGATTGAATGAATGATCTTATTAGTGAAATTATGGAATACTCATTTCCACTTCTGAATTTTTTCTTATAAGCTCTTATCATTCATTAATGGAGTTCTTCACAGTAATTGAACCTGCTTAGTTTTATCTCTTTACATAATGCTAGAGTCGAAATATTTTTCTGTCATTCGGTCAGAGCACTAGACTAATGTAGACATTTTGACTAGGATAGAGGAGGAAAAATACCTAAGTATTTATAACAAACAATAACTTATTGGATACTATTCTTTATATTTAATCATTACAAAAAATCAATTGAGAGACTGACTGTGGGAATGAAAGTTAATTTTCTTGTAAGAGTTTAGGGATGAGGTATGCAGAATTCTTCAAAACTTTATATTTATATTTATTGCCATCAATTCAGACTATGATTCAATATTTGTAAAATTTTAAAACACTGAGAAGATATTGCAATTTAACTGTTTTAATTATTGTCATCTGACTCTCTATAAAGAATTTCAGGACAGATGCAATAAGGAGAATTATACAAAGAATTGATTAACTTACATTTAGGTACTGTCAAGATTACAGACTGTCCTAGCAGCTTCATCTAATCCCTTAATCCAATGTAAGCAGATTCCAGTGAATCTTTGTTGACCCCTACTGTCTTCAAATTTGCTGGAACTCTAATATGTCTACATATGCATACACACAAACACACACACACCTATATATACATGCTTTATATAGAAAAATAACAAATAGCAAGAAGCAAATCATTATAACAAAAATATTTGTGTTAAGATTGTAAGATTTAGCATATAATTTCCCACTTATATGCATTTACATTAAATAATTGTGTCTTAGCTGTTCATTGGTAAAAAAAAAGAAAGCATCATTAGGATTCATAGAATAGTTCTCTTTCAATGATCATATTAAATTCATATGCAACCTATTCATAGATTAGTTCAAACACATTTCAAATGAAAGTATTCATTTGGTTTTCTTTCTTTTGTACAAAGCATAACATGGTTAAATCATCACAAACATACACATAGACTAAAGTAATAATTTATTTTGAAGAAAAGATATTAAGAATTTTCTGGAACCTCTTTTGTTTTTATCCATTGCTTGCTGAAAGAAATACAACCTTCCCCTAACTTTTACTCAAGACTCCCTGATTTTGCCTAATGTTTGGGTGTGAGTCTCTGGATCTGCTTCCATTATCTGCTGGATAAGTGTTCTCAAATGGCAGTTATGTTGGGCTCCTGACCAAGATCCCTTTGTCCATCCACTTCCAGTGTCTATTTTATGTCCTATACTTAAAGGGGTTCAATCCTCATTCCTTGAGCCCTCCTTGTTACTTAAGTTTCTTTGGTCTGTGGACTGTAGCATGGTTATCTTGCATGTATTGGCTAATATCCACTTATGAATAAATACCATGTTTTTCTTTTTGAGTCTGCTTTAGCTCACTCAGGATGATCTTTTTTTTTTTGGTTCCATTCATTTGCCTGCAAAGTTCATGATATTCTTTTTTCTGATGGTGGAGTAGCATTCCATTGTGTAGATATACCACAAGTGAGGGATTAAGGACACCACAAGAAGACCGACATAGTCAATTAACTTGGGCACAAGGAGGCTCACAGAGACTGAACCATCAACCAAAGAACTTGTATGGACTGGCCCTAGGCCCACTACATGCATAAAGCTGATGGGATGCTTGATCTTCAAGAGGTTCCTCTAACAATTGAAACGGGGTCTATCACGGAAATAGATGCTGTTGCTTCCCTCTGGAGCTCATTTTGGACCATAGCTGCCTTATTTTGCCCCAGTGGAAGAGGAAGTTTCTGAAGAAGAAACAGGAAAGAGATTGGGGGAGTGAACCTGGGGAAAGGGAGAAGAGAGGAAGGGAGTAGTGGAGGAAGTGGAAACTATGTTCAGCATGTATTGTCTGAGATAAGAATCTATTTTCGGCAGCGCAGCGTGGCAGGGACACGGGGCACAGCTCAGCCAACCCAGCAGGGACATAGGCAGCAGGGCACAGCCCTGCTTGGAAACAGGCACCTGGGCACAGCGAGGCGTGGACACAGGCAGCAGGGCATAGCACACAGAACCCAGACCACAAGGAGCAATGCTGTGGGGACCCAAGACAATGGGGGGCAGAATCCAGGCTGAGGAGTGAGCCCTGGAAGTGGGCAAGAGCCACTCAAAAACCCAGTGAGTGGATAGGATCAGGCCCAAAGCAGAGATCAGTGGCACAGGACACAGGCTCTGGGCCCAAAGAGGTTAGTGGCGAGGGACACAGACTTGGGGTCCAAGTTGAGACCAGCGGCATGGGACAGAGGTCCAGGGTACAGAGCAGAGGCCACTGGTAAGGGGCACAGGCCTGGGACCCAGACCAAAGGCCAGTGTTAACCCTGCCACAGAAGTAGGCAAAAGCGACATAGCAGCTGGCAGGGAAGGACAAGCACGTCTGGGCCTACTCATAGAGCTGTTGGACAGAAAGGTCCCTCTACTGGATATACAAGGGCACTTACATTTGTAAAAGAAACTCTTCTAAAGCTTAAACCACACATTGATCCCCATACATTGGTAGTGGTAGACTTCAACACCCAACTCACAACAATGGACAGGTCATCAAGACAGAATCCAAACAGAGAAATAATTAGTCTAACAGAGATCATGAACCAAATGGACCTAACAGATAACTACTGGATGTTTTCCCCAAACACAAAAGAATACACCTTCTTCTCAGTACCACACAGAACCTTCTCTAAAATTGACCATATAGTCAAACACAAAGCTAGCCTCAACAGATACAAGAAAATTGAAATAACCCCTTGTATCTTATCATACCAACATGGAAAAAAAGTGGACTTCAACAACAACAGAAATAACAGAAAGCCTACACACTCATGGAAACTGGACAACTCTTTACTGAATGACTACTGGGTCAGGCAAGAAATAAAGAAGGAAATTAAAGACTTCTTAAAATCCAACCAAAATGAAGGAAAAACATACCCAAACTTATGGGACACAATGAAAGCTTTGCTACGAGGAATGTTCATAGTACTAAGTGCCTTCAAAAAAAAAATTGTGACAGCTCATATTAGCCAATTAACAGCTAAACTGGAAGAACTGGATAAAAAGAAGAAACACTCCTAAGAGGAGCAGAAGACAAGAAATCATCAAACTTAGGGCTGAAATCAACAACTTAGAAACAAAAGGAACAATAAAAAGAATCAATGAAACCAAGAGTTGGTTCTTTGAGAAAATCAACAAAATAGACAAACCCTTAACCAAATTAGCTAAAAGGCAGAGGGGGAAAAAACACAAATCAACAAAATCAGGAATGAAAAGGGAGAAATAACAACAAACATTGAGGAAATTCAGAGAATCTTTAGTTCCTACTTTAAAAATCTACACTCCACCAAGTTTGAAAACCTAAGTGAAATGGACAATTTTCTTGATAGAATCCACCTAGCAAATCAAGATCAGGTTAACAGAAATAACAGCCCTATTAACCCCCCAATGAAATAGAAACAGTCAATAAAAATCTCCCAGCCAAAAAAAAAGCCCAGGGTCAGATGGTTTCAGCCCAGAATTCTACCAGACCTTCAAAGAAGAGCTAAAATCAATACTCTTCGAACTCTTCCACAAAATAGAATCAGAATGAACACTCCCAAACTCATTCTGTGAGGCTACAGTCACCCTGATTCCTAAACCACACAAAGAACCATAAAAGAAAGAGAACTTCAGAACAATCTCCCTCATGAACATAGATGCAAAAATACTTAATAAAGTACTGGCAAACAAAATCCAAGAACACATCAAAAGTATCATACACCATGATCAAGTAGGCTTCATTCCAGGAATGCAGGGATGGTTCAACGTATGAAAATCCATCAACGTAATTCACCATATAAACAAGTTGAAAGAAAAAAAAAAAAAACACATGATCATCTAGCTAGATGGTGAAAAAGCATTTGACAAAATCCAACACCCCTTCTTGCTAAAAGTCCTGGAGAGAACCACATACAAGGACCATACCTAGAAATAATAAAGACAATATACAGCAAGCCAGTAGCCAACATTAAATTAAATGGAGAGAAACTTAAAGCATTTCCTCTAAACTCAGGGACAAGACAAGGATGTCCACTTTCACCCTATCTCTACAACATAGTACTTGAAGTTCTTGCTAGAGAAATAAGAGAGCTAAAGGAGATCAAGGGGATACAAATTGGAAACAAAGAAGTCAAATTATACCTATTTGCAGACAATATGATAGTATACATAAGTGACCCAAAAAATTCCACCAGAGAACTCTTACAGTTGATAAACACCTTCAGCAAGGTGGCTGGATACAAAATTAATTTAAAAATCAGAAGCACTAGCTTATACCAAAAATAAATAAATAAATAAATAAATAAATAAATAAATAAATAAATGGGCTGAGAAAGAAATTAGGGAATCAACACTCTTCACAATAGCCACAAACAATATAAAATACCTGGTGGTAACTCTAACCAAGCAAGTGAAAGACTTGTATGACAAGAACTTCAAGTCCTTGAAGAAAGTAATTGAAGAGGTCATCAGAAGATGAAAAGACCTCACATGCTCATGGATAGGTAGGATCAACATAATAAAAATGGCCATCCTTCCAAAATCAATATACACATTCAATGCAATTTCTATCAGAATACTAACGCAATTCTTTATAGACCTGGAAAAGCAATTCTCAACTTCATATGGAATAACAAAAAACCCAGAATAGGTGAATAGGTAAATCAATACTGTACCAAAAAAACAAAAACAAAAAACAAAACCAAAACCAAAAAAAAAAAACAAAAACAAAAAAACATCTGGAGGTATCACCACCCCAGATTTCAAGCTGTAGTACAGAGCAATAGTATAAAAACAGCATGGTACTGGTACAGAAACAGACCAGTGGTTCAATGGAATAGAATTGAAGACCCAGAAATGAACCCACACACCTATGGTCACTTAATTTTTGACAAAGAAATTTCTGTAGAACTCAAGAACTTAAATGTTAAGAAACCAAATAATCCAATCAAAAAATGGGGAACAGAGCTAATCAGAAAATTCACAAAGGAGTAATACCTAATGGCTGAGAGACACTTGAAGAAGTGCTCAGCATCCTTAATCATCAGAAAAATGCAACTCAAGAGGACCTGTCAGAATGGCTAAGATCAACCGCTTCAATTACAGCACATGCTGGTGAGGTTGTGGAGAAAAGGGAACTCTCCTCCATTGCTGGTGGGAGTGCAAGCTTGTACAACCACTATGGAAATCAGTCTGGCAATATCTTAGATTACTTGGAATAGCTCTACCTCAAGACCCAGCCTTACCACTTCTGGATATATATCCAAATGACTCCTCACCAAATCACAAGGAAGTTTCTTCATCTATTTTCATGGCAGCATTATTTGTAATAGCTAGAAATTGGAAACAACCCAGATGTCCCTCAACCAAGGAATGGATAAAAAAACATTGGTACATCTACACAATGGAATACTACTCAGCCATCAGAAACCACTAAACCATGCAATTTGCACCAAATGGATTGAACTAGAGAAACTCATCCTGAGTGAGCTAACCCATTCCCAGAAGGATGCACATGGAATCTATTCACTTGTAATCAGATTTCAGCCATATAGTACAGGATAACTATACTACAACCAATGAACCAAAAGGAACATGAACATAGACTTTTTTTTGCTATTAATGAGACACTTTGCCCTAATGGTGCCGCTTTGTAGGCAACCAGTGCATAAGGAGGCTCTTGGCCCTCATATGACTGCTGAACTGGTGCGGGGGACTGCTATGTAGGGACACTCCACTCCAGAGGAGTGGGATGTATGCATAGGGGGGAGAGGGTGGAAGGACAGTACTGGGTGGGGTGAAAAGAGGACACTGTGATGGAGATGTAACCTGAAGTAATAAATATTAAAAAACAAAAACAAAAAATAAATAAAACAAAAACATCATAAGCAAAAAATTTATTTTCAATAAAAATAAAGTTAAACAAATGAAATGAAAATGAAAATAAGTTTGATATTTTTATTACCATCCTCCTGTCTACTTCCTCTCAAATTTGTCTTTAAATTTTTACTGTTACACACATGTATGTAATAAGAAATATGGCAATTAAATTATTTACCCAGCATTTATATTATTGTTAATTGGTTCGGCGGCTGTTAATCTTTAAGCAGCCATTATAAATGAATATACACAGACACCTTGTTGATTTTATCAAGCCTAGGCCTGAGTTGAGGAATCTTAGCCCATCTATGCTAGCTCATAATTCTATCACCCAAAATTGTGCAGCAGCAATTAAGGATTTTCCCATTCTGTCTCTGCAGAATCAGGACATCGACTTCCCTGCATTTAAGCTCTGGTCCTTCTTGAACTGTATATAGTCTGCTGAGAGAGCAGGGGTATTTTTGCCCAATAGGAATTATCTCCTGATGGGAGATTTGTTTTTGATGCTCATTGTCTTCTTCCAAATCCAATGGGAGCTGCCAGGAGCTGACTGTCTTAAGTCAAACAATTCTTATAATAATACAAATATCTTTAAATGCCATTTTCTGTATGCCTCTGAGGGTTTTGAAGACATCTACTATTTTATTTATAAATCTATCTATCATCTATCTATCTATCTTTGAACAAGCAAACTGTATATTTTTATCCATTTATTATCTGTTTAACCTAGTATTTGACATGACCAGGAGCTTGACTGGCCAGTCAATTTGTATTATCCAGACTCCTAAATAGATTGCAATAGCAACCCATAAAAGGATCGGAAGTAAACCTATACTTTTAAATGATTTGTACAGGCACAATACCTTATACAAGAGTTGAAATATACATATTATATGTCAAAATATAAAATTCTATACTAATGAATCAAACTTAATCTTATTTTTGTATCAATATACAAAATTCTATACCAATGTATCAAAAAATAACCTTATTTAAAGAATAACAATAATTTTAAGTTTCAGAGCAGATTCAATAATCTATCCTCAGATCTTATCATTTCTATATTATATACATATATCCCCCTCTTTTTCTTTTCAAGTCTTTTCCCACTATATAAGAGAGAAAGAAGGATAAAGAAAAGAAAGAGATCTCCAAGTCTAACTTTCTATACCTTGCTTAACAAGACCATGTAACAATTTGTAAACATTACCCCTAAAGAACATTTATAACACATCAAATGACCAAAGAATCATCCACCCCACTTTTTGGGAATGGGACGTCGCTCTCTTAAAACTGCTTCCTGCTGAATTGGGTCGCAGAAAACCTGTTTGGGGGCCCAAAAATGGAAACATGGTTAAGAAAGTTAATTGTAACATTTGGTGTCCAGTCTCTATATGTTCAGCAATTTGAATGTCCTGAGCAGTTTGTAGTCTGGACTTTGGGTAGGAAAGTTCAGGGCTTTATTGCTGTCTTGTCTGGAACAGTCTTTGAGGCTAGGCCATCTCAGCAAGCTGTTTGAAGTTCTTCTGGATGAAGATTTTTGAGGAAACAACTATTGAGGCAGTTTATGAGGCTGAATCATCTGGGTTACTTGTCTTGTATTCTTTGGACTTTGGTCCAGTTCTGAAAATACATAATTTCTCACAAGTAACATATAGTTCTGCAATTACCAAAATGCCTTGGATGTGCAGGATGCACAATAAATTAAGGAATATTTTCTGATCTTTGAGCAACAGAAAGACATTTGCAAGTCTCCATTCCATATAAAAACATGAGATATAATAGTATTACATATGTATGCTATATATAATCTATTTTAAATTGAAAATATAGCATAAGACTGTATAGAGTTTTTATTCTCCTCTACAGTTGACATAAATTTATTAATTGACTAAAACAGGTTTGTTCTGGGTTGTTCTGGCTTTTTGTAGATTAGGTTGGCCTCAAACTCAAAGGGTCCAATCTGTCTCTGTCTCCCATGTTTTGGGAACAAAGGTATGCATTTATGTATTTCTTCTTTCCTTTTCTTCTTTCTTTGGAGATTTTTATGTGGATATATCTATCCTTATTGAGACAGTGTTTCTCTTTGTAGTTTGTGCTATCTTGATTTGCTCTGTAGATATCTGTAGATTTAGATTGGCACCAAACACACAGGAACCTGTTTTGTCTTTGTCTCCCAAGTTTTGAGATCAAGGGATGAATTTAAATAATTGAATTACCCTTAATAAACAATAGCATTAATTAAACCATTTTGTGTTAGTTTGAGTTCCAATTCTCCCATGGAAACACCACATTGGCTGTAGTAGGCATGCAGTTTGCATGTTCTTGCCCAGCCTAAACTCTGGGTCCTTACATTGGTTAACAGAATATATTTCTCTCTCTCTCTCTCTCTCTCTCTCTCTCTCTCTCTCTCTCTCTCTTTGAGACAGGATTTATCTGTGTATCCTTGTCCTGGATTTACTTTATAGACCAGGCTGACCTTGGTGAAGGTCAGGGATCCACCTGTCTTTGTTTCCCAAGTGTTGGGATGAAAGGTGTGCACCACCACACCCAGCAATTAACATTTCCTTCCGGGCAAAATGTCTCTTGAAACCAGTTCTTCAGTGGGAGCCCCACAACTAAGAAGAATGGCTTGTGGCCCTTTTCTCTTTACGTAAATTTAAGATCATGTGCATTTATCCATTAGATCAGTAAGGACATTATTAAACTTAACATCAAGAAAATATGTGTCATTTTTAAATTCTAGACTGTCTTTAGTAAGCAGCTTTATCTCCTCAGCAGAGTTCCTGCCCTGCCTTCATTGTTTAAACCAGGCTGGTCTAGAATCCAGAGATCTGCCTGTTTCTTCCTCTAGTGTGATGGGATTAAGGGCATGAGCTAGTACCACCCTGCTCAAAGGTTTCACTTAAATCCCATATTTTCATAACACTTTAACCTTGAGAGTAACTTTGAACTGCAGTGACATTTCGAAATCTGCTCAAAATCTTCAAAAATCTCTTATGTTTTAGCAGTGCCAAACCAGAAAAATATCCTTTCTACCTCCAAATATAGGAAAATCAAACACATCTAAATAAAAATCAAGCAAAGAAACAACGTTCCAAAAGCCTTGGCATGTCTAACAATGCCATCCCATGCTGCAATTAAAGCTTTGTTCATTATTCCTTAGAGTCTAGTTTTGGCTGCAAGTCATTGGCGGCCCTATTCCAGAAACTCCTGACAGGCACCTAGTACCCAGGGAGCTCTAAGCTCCAGCTGCCAACAATTTTCTATTTATCAGGAAAGGCCTCACTCTTTCCTTCATTATCATTGTTGGCAATTTAGCATTCCATCTGTAAATTCTTTCCTTCAAGACTATCCTAGTCTGAATTTTCTCAAAAAACGATACACAGAACCATAATTGTCAGGGTAAAAATCATTTGCACGCTCAGAGGAATAAACTCAATCCAAAAGTATTGAGGCATTATGAATTCCTCCATTTTTAATCTAGGCGGTTAATTCCGCTCTCAAATTCTGTTTAGAAGGCTGCCAGCTTTTTAGTACATAAGGAGAGCTAAACCTCAGCTCTCTGCCTTTGCTGCCAGCAACAGCTTTTGCTAAGGTAGCCGCACCTTTGAAATGCATTTGAGTTCGGTTCCCTGCTCTTGGGCTAGGAAACCAGCTTTCACTAAGGCCTTCTCACACTGTAAGCATGGATTCTAATTGCCAAACACTGGGCGCCATATGTAAAAAAAAAATTAATTGAATTACATTGCAGTATTTATATCATCATTAATTGGTTTGGTCGTGCCCCACATTGGGCGCCATATGTAATAAGAAATATGGCAATTAAATTATTTACCCAGCATTTATATTATTGTTAATTGGATTCTGTGGCTGTCAATCTTTAAGCAGCCATTATAAATGAATACACAAAGTCACCATGTTGATTTTATCAAGCCTAGGCCTGAGTTGAGGAATCTTAGCCCATCTATGCTAGCTCATAATTCTATTACCCAAATATGATCCCATATATACATAAGTCCCCTTGGACTGCCATTTTCCATGCCATGCCGATGTTCCTGGCCATGCGGAATGAGGTTCTTTTTCCTAACCCATGGCGTGTGTCTTCCTTCCTGCTGCTCATGCCTGGAATGCTTCTTCTTCTTCCTGCTGCTGGCTGGGATGCATTAATCCTCTGTCTAAAGCACAGGCTTCCTGCTCTAATCTAAGGAAGTCCCACCTTTCACTGTCTTTGCCCAATCTCAGGCCTCGGCATTTTATTTAACCAATCAAATTCAATGTAAGTAACAGACAGCAAGCAGGACCAATTATTAACATTTAGAATGCTTATCACTACCCCCAACACATGTACGTGATACTGAGTCCATTTATTGTTATTATTATGTACATATGTTTCAGGCTGAACATTTGGAATTGGTTAACCCAATGTGGGGCTCATACCTGTAGAAAAATTAAAAAACCTTTCTCTACATCATGTAGCGCTTCATCTAGGATGGAAATTTTGATAATTTCTGTCATCCATTTTTGTCTTATCTATTGGTAGTGTCATTATTTTAGATATTGTTTGAACAACCATATTTTTAAAATGTCATTGAAGTTTCTCTGCCATGTCTAGACGATATTTTAGCAAAAAGAATTCTGCTCCACTGGCTGTTAAAATTTTCTGGTCCCTTTTCTGTGATGTTCCTTGTAAATTACATATGGGGGTTGCATTGCAGATATTTTAATTAAGGGTAGGTACCCCACACATGCGTATTCTCTATATTTTACACATTAGGCGTCTCCATAATTGTTATATCTTCAGCAAAAGCAAGTTTATTTGACAAATGTTGAGAGCTCCATATATCAGTCAGTATAAAGATAAGTATTGCAAATACAATTTGAAATTTTATTGGTTTTAGAAATATCACCAAGTTCTTCTCCTGGGTCTATAACTTCTCCAAGCATGGGTAGATGGCTAGCTTTCTTAGTATAAAGTATTATGAATTCCCCCTTACTGAGAAGGTGTTATGTCCAATTAGACAACTTTTACTTACCCTTTACATAAAAATCCTTCCTTTATTCCAATTTAGATATCTGTCTATCATCTGTCTCTGTATCAACTTTCTATTGTATGGATATATGTATGTATATTTGTGCACACATTGTACATGTATGAATGAGATTATAAAATAGTGTTGCATCTCACCTTTTTGTGTTTAAAATTATTTATATCTTCTTCCTCCCTATCTCCTCTGCATTATACTCAGTTCTAACTCACCAGCTAAAATCTCATCCATTTTTTCTCATTTACCCTTCATAACAGGTAATATTTTTTAAATATATAACATCTCAAATCCATGAATATATGTAATACATATGGACAAATAGCTTTTGGAGAACAATGCAAAAACAATCTATTTCCCCTCATGAGCTTGAGTCATGATCATTCTTTCTACAGAACTTGTAAAATTAATTCAAATTTCTTTGTATAATACTTTTCATAAGAAAAGTATTAGATTTATTTCAGTTATTACTCTCAAAAATAACTTGTCCTATAATTTTCCTCAAGGAATGCATTTTGTGCTAATTGACACTCATTTAGAAATTACAATAACTACTTTTTCCCCTTTGACATGATTTAAATAAGTTTGTTTTACAATCTGCAATATGCTGACAAGCAATCTTTAAAGTATTGAAATATTCATGTTTTGATCCAAAGGAACCATTCCCTAGTGCCTTCTCAGTTTTTCAAGAACAAAATAAGAAGTAGCTCTGTAGGTATCAGCAATACTGGGAGCTTTCAAAATAAACTTTGTAAGTGGAGTATTGGAGAACATCCTGAGCTTACAAACTTACCACTGAACTAAACAGAGTTGGCAATGACTCAGACTTTGAGAATACATAGAAAAAATGTCAAGGATACAGCTGTAATAGTGGGATAGAGATACTGATGTAAGTAATTATACAAAATGTTGGAAAATGTTTCAACCTGTAAAATTATTGGACTTCAAATAATTGCATTGTATTTAGGCACTATGGACTTATAACTACAAAGACATGAGAGGAATAAGGAAGTGAGTAGAATCTAGATCACATATTTCTTTACATCAAGTACTGTTTCATTAAAAAATTTCTGGTGTGTATAATAAAATATCATGATGAAATAAATATACAGAAATAGTTTCAGTGACAGTGTACATAACGGTGTCCTATGACTACAGTCTTCTTCCCTTGAACATGGGTTTATTTTTCATTTTGTATGGTGCACATGTTTCACAGGATATAAAATTATTAATTGGAAATTTCCAGGAATAATTATTTGCATATTTAGTAGTGTGTATACATACATACACTTCATTTCAGTAAAAACTGAAGTTCTTAACAAGGAATGAATAAAATCACAGGGTGGTAGTTGCTAATGTTTACAGGACATTTTGATATTTTGAAAGGAGACACATTCAGTTTAAAATTAACTATAGTATTTAATATAATTCCCTTGTACATGGGTTTATTTTTCATTGTGTATGGTGCACATGTTTCACAGGGTATAAAATTATTAATTGGTAATTTACAGTAATAATTATTTGCAAATTTAGTAGTGTGTATACATACATACATACATACACACACACACACATATATAGATGCACTATATATCAATTGAACTTTGAAACATGTGATTTCTAAGGAAGTGTTGTAACTCTTATCTATTTACTTCAGCCACATTTTATAGAATTTTACTTGCATACCATCCAATAGTGTCATGAAATCTTGAGTTATCTTGTTCCTTTTGCTTAGAATATTAGTGATTGTTTTGTTTAAAGTATCCATATTGTATATGCCACTTGCACATTAGTCACAACAGCACCTCTCAGTTATCAAATTGATTGTCACAGTATGACAGTGACTATGCTCAAATAATGTGTAATTTACATAATTCTCACCCTCAAGCACATGAGTTTTTGTTTTTGTTCTTAGAATATGAAAAGGAAAATCAGTGAATGCTTCATTGCAGTAAAAACTGAAGTTCTTAACAAGGTGGTAGTTGCTAATATTTACAGGACATTTTGATATTTTGAAAGGAGACACATTCAGTTTAAAATTAACTATAGTATTTAATATAATTTTTATTGTAAACTTAAATTTCCAGAAGGAATGATGGAGAGACATTGAGACCAATAGATAGAGAGATAGACAGAGAGTGGGAGGAGAGAAAGAGGGATGGAGGAGATAGGGAGGGAGAAAAGACAGAGGGAGGAAGGGGGAGAGACGGGGAAGTTGGAATAGAGGGAGAAAAGAGAGATGGAGAGGTGATAGAGGAGAGGAGAGGAGGAGGAGAGAGAGACAGAGGGAGAGAGAGAGATAGAGAGAGATAGGAGAGAGGAGCAGAGGAGGAGAACTGTACCTGCTAAGGTTTGTAAAAAGCTGTGTCTAAACTTTGGGAATATATACAATTGAAAAGTCCAGAGCCAAGTTATCCTTGGATGTTCATAAGTCCTTTGAAAGTCATCCACTAACCCCTTCTGTCTGACTGTACATCTTTATGACTATTGAAAAATTAAAACCTATTCTTATTCTATTTTGAGATTACAATATAATTACATCATTTCCCCATTTCTTTTTCTCCCTCCAAACTGCCCCACATATACCTCATACTTCACTTTCAAATTCACGGTCCCTTGTTCCTTAAATGCTGTATGTATATTTATTTGTTTGTTTATGTATGTATGTATTTATTTTAATGTTTATTTATTACTTCAAGTTACATCTCCATCCCAGTGCCCTCTTTCCACTCCTCCCAGTTCCACACTCCCACTCTCTCCTCCCTCTCCCACCCATCCCACTCCTCCAGCATGGGGTGTTCCTACATACCAGCTCCCCCACCCAGTTCAGCAGTCATATGAAGGCTAAGAGCTTCCCCTTGCAATGGGGGCCTAAATGGCAGCACCCCTAGGGCAAATTGTCCCAGTAACAGGTAACAAATCTATGTCACTGTTCTTTTTGGTGTGTTAGTTGTAGAATAGTTATCCTGTACTATCTAGATAAATTCCAACTACAATTAAGTAGATGCCATGTGCATCTTTGTGAGTCTGGGTTAGCTCACTCAGGATGAGCTTTTCTAGTTCCTGTACATTTATTCTTAACCAAGCAATCTTTCACCCATGTAAAAGCTAAGAATGTCATAAAATATCATCTGAAACCAAAAGCAGAATTGTCTCTACTGTGCTGTAAACAACCGATACTTTAAATTAGGACATTATTTGTTCGTTAATCAAATCTTATATACCAACTTCCACAGTGGAACATGATATTGATGACTCCTAAACCTGTGTTCATAGGCCCCAGTCACTCATAATGAGAGATAGAATAAACTATCTCTCATTGCCTTTGATGTAAGAATTGTGGTTTTGTGTGTATCATATTTTGGTTAATGTCTCCATGTAGCAAATTCAAAACTTAAGCTTTCCTATGAATTTATGTTTAGAGAAATAATAATATTTTACACAGACAGAGATGAGAACTCTTCTCTGTGTACCCTGTGGAGACCTTAAACATATTCCTACAGATAAAAATGTACTATTGTTAAAATTTTTAAAAATAATGTCAAAATCACTATATACTCATTTACCCTTACCACAGAAAACAAACCTCTTATACATATAAGATATTTTAGAAGCTTTTAAATATATATACTTAAGATTAGTTCTGAAAATAATACTCTGGATATCTCTCCTTATCCATAATTATCAAGTACTCTAAATACATGAACTAATGTGATGATATTCATATTTGAAGTAGAAAGAATACACACAGAACATATTTTACTTTATTTTCAATCTTCATGGCTAATAGACATTATTTCTTCAATATATTTAAAATCTATTCTTTGCTTTCCTTATACATTATTTCTTTTCATTCAATCAAAAGATAGCTCAGTAGATAGCTCAAGTTAATAGTCTAATATGCTTTAAATGATTAAAAAAATGTATCCTGAAAAATTTTCTGTAATAAAGTTCATAGCATTACATGTGAGGATGTTATTGAGTAAAAAATATATTGTATCTGGCTAATAAAATATTTATATGAGTTTCTGGCACATAAATTAATATGTTTATATCAATGAGTGATATTTCTCATTCCACTATTAGTTTTTTTTACTATATTGTATGTAACTTCACTGAATGTTCAAATATTGAGAACTTCAAATTTCTCTCTTCAGTATTTTTCTTGAATGAAATTACCTATCATATATAATAGCATATATAATTATACTTTTCATATAATGCACATATATTGCATAATTTAAATAGGCTTAAAATTTTATATTTCAGAACTGTCTCACTCAGAGATTCTGAAATATGAGTAACCAAGAGACATCTCAAAATTATCTTTCTTTATATTAATATATTTTAAAATTGAAATTTAACAAAAAGTTTTCAACTCACTTTATCATAAATTATAGGTATTAGTGATGTATTTCACATGTGAATCTATGAATTACTGCTTTGCTTATGTTGCAATGTACTATTTTTTTTTAAGTTATCCAAACTGAATAATTCATTGCTGGTCTGAGGCTTGCCTTGTTTCACACTTAAGTAGAATTTACACTGTCTCCACAATGGCAGGTATTCACACTTACAGGGCCTTAGGAGTGACTTATTCAATAAGGCAATCATCTTGTTAGCAAACTTTTATTTAAATCTTACATAACTCAAGCTTTATAAAAAGCCAACATAATTGAAAATTGGGTTCTCCCTATAAAGCCTGCAGTATTCAAAGCTTCAAGCAGTTAATTTAAAAATAAACAGAATAGCAGAACCCGGCAGCAGATCCTGCTGCAATACTTAAAAAAAAAAAAAATCTAAATGGGCTTAATCTTTACAAAAGTTATTTTAGCTCAAAGGCTAAAAATCAAAATGATCTTAATTCTACAAAGAAGGGAGAGGGCTTCATACTACCATTTTTGAACCTCATCTTTTTCTCATTACATTTGGCCACAAATCAAATTCCTGTGTTTCCTTTTCAGGAAATCCTCTCGAGGAAGAGGCCAAGTACAAACTCGGAAGAGTAACTGCCTAAGCAAGTAGGAAAGTGTTCCATTATAATGTGCAAAGAACATAGAGTTCAGGGTTAATCTCTAGAACTTGACCTGGACCTTGAACGAGATCTAGAACGGGACCTTGAAGCTCTTTTTGGCGGAGGGGACACAGAAGGAGCCTTTGAGGGTGGAGTAAGCAGAGGTGAATGGGACCGAGATTGGCTCCGGGATCTGGATTTTGATTTTATATCTCCTTTTCCATTTTCTTTGGGGGACCGAGAACGTGACCTAATTCGGGACTTCCCATACTCATTCTTAGGTCTGCTTCTTGAGTGTGAATGGGAAACCCGATCAGACTTGGGCTTAGATTTGCTCTTTGATCTGGATTTCCTGCCTTTTTAATGGGATCAGGATCGACCTTTGCTCCGTGATCTAGATCGGGAGCGACTTTCTTTTTTTTTTTAATAATTTATTTTTTATTTCTTCAAGTTACATCTCAATCACAATCACCTCCCTACTCCCCCCTCCAGTCCCACCCTTCCACCCTCCTCCCCCTCAACAACCCCCATCCTCTTCCCTTCTTTTTTTTTTTTTTTTTAGTTTAAGATATTTATTTTTCCCCCCAACAGCTCTCCCTTTCAGTCCAAATAATGGTTCTTTTTCTTATAACTATAAATACAATACAAAACAACAGAAATAAATAGGCCACGATTATAAGAGTTATATGGCTTAGCATACATTCCCAATGAATTGGTGGTAAGCCATTCTCTTGGCAAGAAAAACCACTTGCTTCAACTGTAGACAGACTTCTGTCCAAAAAGGACAAAACTTGGAAGCAGATAAGTCGACAGCCTAGCTCTGCCAAGACAGGGTAGGTAAGTCCTTCATAATTCCTGCTCTACAACCAATGTCTGTCAGAGAAATGGGGCCAAATGGCTGAAGATTGATGCTGTAATGTATGGAGAGAAAGTGGGAACTGTCCAGGCAGCCACTGGTATGTCATTTCTTAGTTTTGGAAGCTGCAGGCCCTGCACTTCCTATATAATCAGATATATTTATCCCTCTCAGGTCTCTGAGGTGGTTGAAGAATAGATAGCTAGAGTCTCATAGTTAAATTTTGAGTTGTTTAGGAATCAAGAGGGTGTTCTGGATCTAAGAAGATATTTTTAAAATTATGAGGCAAGTTAGTATGAAAGCTAAGTTAGATATAGAACTTTAAACTCATGGAGATGGTTAGATAGTAGAATGTTAAAGTCAGGTGCCAAATACATATGGACTGGACATCGAGAGCGACTTTTAGAGATACTTTGAGACCTACTGCTGCTGCTCCTTCGACTCCTACTCCTCGGTCTTCTTCTAGACCCTGATCTGGATCTACTCCCAGAGTAAGAGCGCCTATGTTCTTGGCTTATCTTCAATAAGCCTAATATTTCTGCCATTTATTTCTGTGCCATCCAGTTTATCCAAAGTATGCTTCATGTCACAGTAGGGTCTAAATTTGATTACACCCTCATTTGTTCGTTCTTTGTGAGCATATGCATAAGTCACCTCTTCTGCTTGCCACATGAAATCCTGTAAGTCTGCCAACTGCAACGACCAGACAGATTTTCTACAATAAGCCTGTATTCTGTACAAACAGGTGGCCCATATTTGTCTCTGCCAGAGTTCTCCGACTGCTGTAGCCACCTCCACAGCTGCGGCTTCCGTAGTCATGCGGTCGCAGCGCGGGCTCCAGGCGTGCTCTGTGATCACATGCTCCCCGCACAGCTCTTTGCTGTTCAGTTCATAAATGGCATCATCTGCGTCGTGGGAATCCTGGAACTCCACGAAACCGTACCCATTTTTGAGGTCGATTTGGAGTAGGCGGCTGTAGACCCTGAAGAAATGCTGGATGTTCCTCTCGCGGACCTTGTAGCTCAGGTGCCCTATGTAGACACGCGGCATGGTGAGTGGGGTGATCTCCCCGAGGCTAGCTAAGGTGTGGCGGGCCGGGGGACAGGGCTGTGGTGCGAACACGCGCCTCACACCGTAGCTGCGGCCGAGTGAGCCACATAAGGGTTGCAATGTAATATCACACACACAGACACACGCGCGGATGGACGGACACACACACACACACACACAATGTGTACATGTTTATGCATGTTCTTTTGTGTATTGGTGGTGTTGTATATGTATGTGTGTGTGTACATGTGTGTTTGTGTAGAGGTTGATTTTGGATATTTTCCTGGGTCTCTTTCTAATATATTGAGGCAGTCTCTCTTATACAAAACCAAAGGTCTCCACCTTGGCTAGTTTTGCTATTCAATTGCTCCAGGGCCCTGCAGTTTCTACCACTGAGTAAGGAGATTACAGATAGGTTTCTAATGTAAGCCCAACATTTATGTTAGTGTTTGGGATCTGAACTCTGGCCTTCATATTTGCAAAACTAGCACCTTGTCCACTAAACCATCTAATAAGTCCCATAGCACTAGCACACCTTTATAGAGGAGCTTGTAGAGTATTGGTATTTTAATCTTTCCATTTTTTTGTGTTTATATCAACATAGGAAGTGTTATAATTTGAAAATAAAGTCAGGTTCACCTTGTCCTTTGCAGTATTATTCCTCTCTTTTGTATATACTTTAAAGAAAATATGAAAATATTAAATTATTAATAATACTTTTGAATAAATTTTTAAAAATAATATGAAATTAAAAGAAAACAACTAAGAAATTCAGGGAAGAAAGAAGATGAAATAAATTTGAAACAAGAAACAATATCTTTCCTTTTATGGTTCTTTCCATTATTCGTGATAAAGGAACATGTGTCACATATTTGGGATAACCACACCACCAAAGGCCTATGCTTCTTTTATATATTAAGAATGATGGGGGAGGATCCAAGATGGCGGCGGCCTGCACGGACGTATTTTGATTTCGGGGTTAATAGTCACAAGGCGGCGAGTGTTGCAGGATGCTGTACAAAGGGCATGACCCCTTCTAAATCTCACCCAGCTACACAGGTACCACAGAAGATCCCTGGACAGGATGCTCCTTCCCACTCTCGAACACGCTAGGAAGCTGCTGGACCCGGAAATCGGGATCACCCATCCCCCACCAGGAGAGACTTCCAGTAAGTTCCAACCTAATACCCAGTGGGCAGATTCAGATCCCACGCAGAGATAATCCCCACCCTGCTGGGCACCCCCAGATCTCGCACAGAAGATCCAACTGTCTGGCAAAAGGTTGCAACTCTTGGAAGTGAGCGCAGCTCAGCTGAAAAGTGCCTTCAGACTGCAGATCGCAACCCACTGCTGTGACGTCACTGGCCAGTCTCAAAGCCGAGGGAGCAGCAAGGCTACTGGAGCTGAAGGGCAGATATACTCGCTACAGGAACCAACCCTGAGCAAACTGCGAGATATTTGAAACTGTCGTATATCAGACTTTTGTACTAGTACTGGCCCTTCCGGCGGGGAACCAGAGCTTACTTGTACACAGCTCCACCACCTGTATTAGTTAGGTCTCCACCTAGGAGGCGGGGCTGAATGACTCACCTTATTGGGGTGGAGTAAGGCAAATCGAATACTACACCAAAGTGCCCCCTTTGGACCCAAGTCCAGAAGACAGCAAAAAAATTCCACATGGCAAGACGCACCAGACCGAAAAAAAAAAAAAACAGAGGAAAATGTCTGCAACAAAAGAAAGCAATGCTATTCCATCCAGCCCGAACCACCTCACCACAATTGAAACACATGAAAACGATACAATTCTACATAATGGAAAGTGATAGAGTCCCTTCAAGAAGAACTTAAATCTATGAAGGAATTCAAAGAAGCCACAATTTTACAAGTCAAAACAACAAATAACACCATTAAAGAGCTCCAATCCAAGGTGACTCAGCTTGAACAGGAAAAGGACAGAGCAATGAAAGATTTCCAGGCAAAAACAAGCAAACTGGAGAAGGAAATGTACAAAATGAACAATACCATTCAAGACATGAAAATAGAAAGGGAAACAATAAAGAAAACAGAGTCAGAGTTAAAAGAGGAACTGGAGAATCAAGAGAAGAGAACAGGAACTACAGATGTGAGTATCAAAAATAGGATGCAAGAGATGGAAGACAGGATCTCAGGCATGGAAGATTCAATGGAAGAAATCAGTACAACATTCAAAGAAAATGAGAAAGCAAAAAAAATCTCTCATCCACAACGTCCAAAAAATCAAGGACACAATGAAAAGACAGAACCTAAGAATTATAGGCATAGAGGAAAGAGAAGACTCCCGACTCCATGGTCCAGGAAATATCTTCAACAAAATCATGGAAGAAAATTTCCCAAACCTAAAGAAAGAGATGCCAGTAAAAATCCAAGAGGCTTACAGAACACTGAACAGATTAGATCAGAAAGGAAACATAATAATAGAAACTCCAAATGTAGAGAACAAAGAAAGGATATTAAAAGCTGTAAGAGAAAAAGACCAAGTCATGTACAAAGGCAGACCCATCAGAATCACACCTGACTTCTCTTCAGAAACTTTAAAAGTTAGAAGGGAATGGACAGATGTCCTACAAGCCCTGAGAGAACATAGGTGCCCAGCCAGACTACTGTACCCAGAAAAAATCTCTATCAACATAGAAGGAGAAAACAAGATATTCCATGACAAAATCAAATTCAAACAATATCTCCCCACAAACCCAGCCCTACAGAAGATTCTAGAAGGAAAATTCCAACACAATGAAGATAACTACACCAAAGAAAACAGAGGAAATACAAACCTCCACAGCAACTAAACAAAAAGAAACACAAGTCAACCAGCTATACCAAAATAATGGGAAATAACAACCCCTGGTCACTAATATCCATCAACATCAATGGACTCAACTCGCCAATAAAAAGACATAGACTTACAGACTGGATCTGTAAACAAGTCCCATCTTTTTGCTGTATAAAAAAACACATCTCACTATTGAAGATACACACTATCTCAGAGTAGAGGGTTGGGATAAGGTTTTCCAAGAAAATGGACCCAGGAAACAAGCTGGAGTACCCACCCAAATATCAAGCAAAATAGACTTCCAATTGAAGTTAATTAAAAAAGACAGAGAAGGGCATTACATACTCATTAAAGGAAATATCCACCAAGAGGACATCTCAATATTGAACATCTATGCCCCAAATACAAAGGCACCTACATTTATAAAAGAAACACTTCTAAAACTTAAATCACACATCAATCCAAACACTTTAATAGTGGGAGACTTCAACACCCCACTCACAACTCTGGACAGATCAACAAGACAGAAGCCAGAAAGAGAAATAATGAGTCTAACAGAGATCATGAACCAAATGGACCTAACAGATATCTACAGAATGTTTCACCCAAACACAAAAGAATACACCTTCTTCTCAGCACCTCATGGAACCTACTCCAAAATCGACCATATAGTTGGACACAAAGATAGCCTCAACAGATACAAGAAAATTGAAATAACCCCTTGTATCTTATCAGACCACCATGGAATAAAGCTGGAATTCAATAGCAAAAGAATCAACAGAAAGTCTGCACTCACATGGAAATAGAACACCTCTTTACTGGAGGACCACTAGGTCACGGAAGAAATAAAGAAGGAAATCAAAGACTTCTTAAAATCCAACGAAAATAAAGACATAACATACCCAAACCTATGGGACACAGTGAAAGCTGTGCTATGAGGAAAGTTCATAGCACTAAGTGCCTTCAAAAAGAAAATTGTGACAGCTCATATTAGCGAATTAACAGCTAAACTGGGTGAATTGGAAAAAAAAAAAGAAGCAAACACTCCCAAGAGGAGCAGAAGGCAGGAGATCATCAAACTTAGGGCTGAAATCAACAACTTAGAAATAAAAAGAACTATACAAAGAATCAATGAAACCAAGAGTTGGTTCTTCGAGGAAATCAACAAAATAGACAGACCCTTAGCCAAATTAACTAAAAGACAGAGGGAGAAAACACAAATCAACAAAATCAGAAATGAAAAGGGAGAAATTACAACAGACACTGAGGAAATCCAGAGAATATTTGGATCCTACTTTAAAAATCTATACTCCACCAAATTTGAAAACTTAAGTGAAATGGACAATTTTCTTGATTGATTCCACCTACTGAAGCTAAATCAAGATCAGATGAACAGAATAAACAGCCCTATAACCCCTAAGGAAATAGAATCAGTCATTCAAAATCTCCCAACCAAAAAAAGCCCAGGGCCAGATGGCTTTAGGACAGAATTCTACTGGACCTTCAAAGAGGAGCTAAAACCAATACTTTTCAAACTCTCTCACCAAATAGAATCACAATGAACATTGCCAAACTCATTCTATGAGGCTACAGTCACCCTGATTCCTAAACCAAACACAGACCCAACCAAGAATGAGAACGTCAGACCAATCTCCCTCATGAACATAGATGCAAAAATATTTAGTAAAATACTAGCAAACCGAATTCAAGAGCACATCAAAAGTATCATACACCATGATCAAGTAGGCTTCATCCCAGGAATGCAGGGATGGTTCAATATATGAAAGTATATCGATGTAATTCACCACATAAACAAGATGAAAGAAGAAAACCACATGATAATCTCGCTAGATGCAGAAAAAGCACTTGACAAAATCCAACACCTTTTCATGCTAAACGTTCTGGAGAGAACGGGCATACAAGGACCGTACCTAGAAATATTAAAGGCAATATAAAGCAGGCCAGTGGTCAACATCAAATTAAATGGAGAGAAAGTTGAAGCATTTCCTCTAAACTCAGGGACAAGACAAGGATGTCCTCTTTCACCATATCTCTTCAATATAGTACTTGAAGTTCTTGCTAGAGCAATAAGACAACTAAAGGAGATCAAAGGGATAAAAACTGGAAACGAAGAAGTCAAATTATCCCTATTTGCAGACGATATGATAGTATATATAAGCGACCCCAAAAATTCCACCAGAGAACACTTACAGCTGATAAACACCTTCAGCAAAGTGGCTGGATACAAAATTAATTCAAAAAAGTCAGAAGCCCTTCTTTATACAACAAACAAATGGGCTGAAAAAGAAATAAGGGAAACAACCCCCTTCACAATAGCCACAAACAACATAAAATACCTGGGGGGTAACTCTAACCAAGCAAGTGAAGGACCTGTACAACAAGAACTTAAAACCCTTGAAGAAAGAAATGGAAGAGGCCTTTAGAAGATGGAAAGATCTCCCATGCTCATGGATAAGTAGGATCAACATAATAAAAATGGCCATCCTACCATAAGCAATATATAAATTCAATGCAATTCCTATCAAAATACCAACACAATTTTTTATAGACTTGGAAAAAGCTATTCTCAATTTCATATGGAAAAACAAAAAGCCCAGAATGGCTAAATCAATCCTGTACAATAAAAAACCATCTGGAGGTATCACCAACCCAGATTTCAAGCTGTACTACAGAGAAATAGGTGTAAAAACAGCATGGTATTGGTATAGAAAAAGAGCAGTAGATCAATGGAATCGAATTGAAGATCAAGAAATAAACCCACGGGGAGAGAAGATGGCGGCGACCTACAGTAATGCATTTTGAATGTGGGGAAAAAAGAGCCATAGAAAACACAGAGTTATTGGGCACTGTGCACAAACCTTAGGGGCTAGACCCTCCCGGGAACACTCACAGCTCCCAAGGGACTGTTAAAAGTCCCAGGGTAAGGCTCTCTCCCCATCTCTCGCAGACACAGAAGCCACTAAACCCGGGATTCGGGAATTCCCATTTGGAGAGGCGCCTGGTAAGATCGACCCCAACTCACAGCAGGCAGAATCAGAGGCCACTTGGCGATAGTTCACTAGCCTATTGGACTCCCCACACCTCAGGTAGAACTTATATCCACTTAAAAAATTTTGCGAGATAGTGGAAGTCTTAGCAAGGAACAAAGAGGGGGCTCAGCGGGTGGTCCGCAGCCACTCGTGAAGCGGAGGGCGGGAGGTTCCGAGAGAGGGCGGGAAGACGGGAACACAAAGGTGGGCGGGAGGGGCCGAATCCCGTGCACTCAGGCAGCGCAGCTGGGGAGGGAGCCCGGCTGGCAGGGCCAAATCCCCGCGAACCCACGGCAGGACAACTGGGGAGTCAGGCGTGGGCGGGGCCAGGGACCCGCGCACGCACGGCTGAGCTGCTGGGGCGAGAGGACCACTCTGGCAGCTGGAGGATCCCGGGCTCTGTGCACACATGGCCGAGTACCCAGGGAAGGAGACCCGCGGCTGTGCACACAGGGAGGGAATCAGGCACAGAGGCCAGGCCTGTGGCGAGAAGCCTAGTGAGAAACCAGAAATCGGGACTATAGCTGTATTCTGGAAAATCCAGACATATTAGGTGTGGAGCCAGACCCTGTCAGCCTCCATGATGACAAACAAAGCCCACAGAATCTGTGCCTGGGCAAACAGGTCCATACCATCAGAACCATTACAGGCTGATAACTCGGAGTGCAACATAGAGAAGTCTGAATTGGGAGCAGTGAAACAATCCCGGTCCATTACTTACAACCTGGGAATAGGCTGCACCAGCTCACAGTGCCTCAGGCGATTAATACCACAGTGACCCTGAAATCCCCCTGGTAAGCAATGACAGATAGCCAAGTAACTCGTCCCCTGCACCAAATCATCCACTGTGGATCCAAGCACAGAAAATGACAAGAACAGACAGCTAAACGCATCCAATGGACAAAGGTAAAAAAAAAAATAAATAGAAATCAAGGAAATATGACTCCAACAAAGCAGAATTATCCTAGCTCATCCAATTCGGATGACCTCACACCAACATGAAAACGTTGACAATTCTGCATTATGGAAAGTGATAGAGTCCCTGCAAGAAGAACTTAAATCTATGAAGGAATTCAAAGAAGCCACAATTCTACAAGTCAAAAAAGGAACAACACCATTAAAGAGCTCCAAGCCAGGGTGACAGAGCTGGAACAGGAAAAGGAAAAAGCAATGAAAGATTTTCATACAAAAACAAGGAAGCTGGAGAAGGAAATGTACAAAACGAACAAAACCATACAAGACATGAAAATAGAAATAGAAACAATAAAGAAAACACAGTCAGAGTTAAAAGAGGAAGTGGAGAACCAAGGGAGGAGAACAGGAACTACGAATGTGAGTGTCAACAAGAGGATGCAAGAGATGGAAGACAGGATCTCAGGCATGGAAGATTCAGTGGAAGAAATCAGTACAACATCCAAAGAAAATGAGAAGGCTAAAAAATCTCTCACCCACAACATCCAAGAAATCAAGGACTCAATGAAAAGACAGAACCTAAGAATTATAGGTACAGAGGAAAGAGAGGACTCCCGACTCCAAGGTCCAGGAAATATCTTCAAGAAAATCATAGAGGAAAACTTCTCAAACCAGAAAAAAAGAGATGCCAATAAAAATCCAAGAGGCTTACAGAACACCAAACAGATTAGACCAGAAAAGAAACTCCTCTCGCCACATAATAATTGAAACCCCAAATGTACAGAACAAAGAAAGAATATTAAAAGCTGTAAGAGAAAAAGGTCAAGTCACATACAATGGCAGACCCATCAGAATTACACCTGACTTCTCCTCAGAAACTTTAAAAGCTAGAAGGGCCTGGTCAGATATACTACAAGTCCTGAGAGATCATAGGTGCCCAGCCAGACTACTATACCCAGCAAAACTCTCTATCAACATAGATGAAGAAAACAAGATATTCCATGACAAAATCAAATTCAAACAATATCTACCCACAAACCCAGCCCTACAGAAAATCCTAGAAGGAAAATCCCAACCCAGAGAAGAAAACTACACTCAAGAAAACAAAGGGAATAGAAAACCCCTCAGCAACTAAACCAAAAGAGTCACAGGACAACCACCTATACCAAACTAATGGAAAATAACAACCCCAGGTCACTAATATCCATCAACATCAATGGACTCAACTCCCCAATTAAAAGACATAGGTTTACAGAGTGGATCCGCAAGCAAGACCCTTCCTTATGCTGTATACAAGAGACACATCTAACTACAAAAGATAGACACTGCCTCAGAGTAAAGGGCTGGGAAAAGGTTTTCCAAGCAAATGGACCCAGGAAGCAAGCTGGAGTAGCCATCCTAATTTCAAACAAAACAGACTTCCAACTGAAGTTAATGAAGAAAGACAAAGAAGGACACTATATACTCATTAAAGGGAATATTCATCAAGAGGAAATCTCAATACTGAACATCTATGCCCCAAATACAAAGGCACCTACTTTCATAAAAGTAACCACTCTAAAACTTAAAGCGCACGTTGATCACAACACATTAGTAGTGGGAGACTTCAACACCCCACTCACAACAAAGGACAGATCATCAAGACAGAAGACAAACAGAGAAATATTGAGTCTAACAGAGATCATGAAACAAATGGTCCTAACAGATATCTACAGAACGTTTCACCCAAACACAAAGGAATACACCTTTTTCTCAGCACCCCAAGGAACCTTCTCCAAAATCGACCACATAGTTGGTCACAAGGATAGTCTCAATAGATACAAGAAAATTGAAATAACACCTTGTATCTTATCAGACCACCACAGAATAAAGCTGGTCTTCAACAGCAAAAGAATCAACAGAAAGCCTACACACACATGGAAATTTAACAGTTCCTTACTGGATGACCACTGGGTCAGGGAAGAAGTAAAGAAGGAAATCAAAGACTTCTTAAAATCCAACGACAATGAAGACACAACATACCCAAACCTATGGGACACAGTGAAAGCCGTGCTACAAGGAAAGTTCATAGCAATAAGTGCTTTCAAAAAGAAAATTGTGACAGCTCATATTAGTGAACTAACAGCTAAGCTGGGTGAATTGGAAAAAAAAGAAACAAACACTCCCAAGAAGAGCAGAAGGCAGGAAATCATCAAACTTAGGGCTGAAATCAATAACTTAGAATCAAAAAGAACTATACAAAGAATCAATGAAACCACGAGTTGGTTCTTTGAGAAAATCAACAAAATAGACAGACCCCTAGCCAAATTAACTAAAAGGCAAAGGGAAAGAACCCAAATCAACAAAATCAGAAATGAAAAGGGAGAAATAACAACAGACATTGAGGAGATCCAGAAAATATTCGGGCATTACTTTAAAAATCTATATTCCACTAAATTTGAAAACCTAAGCAAAATGGACAATTTCCTCGATAAATTCCACCTACCAAAACTAAATCAAAATCAGATTAACAGCTTAAACATCCCAATAACACCCAAGGAAATAGAAACAGTCATTAATAATCTTCCAACCAAAAAAAGTACAGGGCCAGATGGCTTTAGCATGGAATTCTACGGGACCTTCAAAGAGGAATTAACACCATTACTTTTCAAACTCTTCCACCACATAGAAACAGAAAGAACACTGCCAAACTCATTCTCTGAGGCCACTGTCATTCTGATTCCTAAACCACACAAAGACCCAACAAAGAAAGAGAACTTCAGACCAATCTCCCTCATGAACATAGATGCAAAAATACTTAATAAAATACTAGCAAACCGAATTCAAGAACACATCAAAAGTATCATACACCATGATCAAGTAGGCTTCATCCCTGGAATGCAGGGATGGTTCAATATACGAAAGTCTATCAATGTAGTTCACCACATAAACAAGCTGAAAGAAAAAAACCACATGATAATCTGGCTAGATGCAGAAAAAGCATTTGACAAAATCCAACACCCCTTCATGCTAAAAGTTCTGGAGAGAACGGGCATACAAGGACCATACCTAGAAATAATAAAGGCAATATACAGCAAGCCAGTAGCCAACATCAAATTAAATGGAGAGAAGCTTGAAGCATTTCCTCTAAATTCAGGGACAAGACAAAGATGTCTACTTTCACCATATCTCTTCAATATAGTACTTGAAGTCCTTGCTAGAGCAATAAGACAACTAAAATAGATCAAAGGGATAAAAATTGGAAATGAAGAAGTCAAATTATCCCTATTCGCAGATGATATGTTAGTATACATAAGCGACTCCAAAAACTCCACCAAAGAACTCTTACAGCTGATAAACAACTTCAGCAGGGTGGCTGGATACAAAATTAACTCAAAAAAATCAGAAGCCCTTCTTTATACAACAAAAAAATATACCGAGAAAGAAATAAGGGAAACAACCCTCTTCACAATAGCCGCAAACAACATAAAATACCTGGGGGTAACTCTAACCAAGCATGTAAAGGACCTATATAACAAGAATTTCAAGCCCCTGAAGAAAGAAATGGAAGAGGCCTTTAGAAGATGGAAAGATCTCCCATGCTCATGGACAGGTAAGATCAACATAATAAAAATGGCTATCATACCAAAAGCAATATATAGATTTAATGCAATTCTTATCAAAATACCAATACAATTCTTTATAGACCTGGAAAAAGCTATTCTCAACTTCATATGGAACAACAAAAAGCCCAGAATAGCTAAATCAATCCTGTACAATGAAAAAACATCTGGAGGTATCACCATCCCAGATTTCAAGCTGTACTACAGAGCAACAGTAATATAAACAGCATGGTACTGGTATAGAAACAGACCAGTGGATCAATGGAATCGAATTGAAGGCCCAAGCATGGACCCACACACCTATGGCCAACTAATATTTGACAAAGAAGCCAAAACCGCACAGTGGAAGGACAGCATCTTCAACAAATGGTGCTGGTCCAACTGGATGTCCACTTGCAAAAGAATGAAATTAGACTCATACCTATCACCTTGTACAAAACTTAATTCCAGGTGGATCAAAGACCTTAACATAAGTCCGGGCACACTAAAGATAATAGAAGAAACAGTAGGAGAAACCCTCGAACTCATTGGCACAGGTGACAACTTCCTGAACAGAACACCAACAGCTCAGGACCTGAGATCAACAATCAATAAATGGACCTCATGAAACTGAAAAGCTTCTTCTGTAAGGCAAAGGACACTGTCATTCGAACAAAACGGCAACCAACAGACTGGGAGAAAATCTTCACCAACCCCACATCTGATAGAGGGCTATTATCTAAAATCTACAAAGAACTCAAGAAACTAAAAGCCAAGAAACCAAATAATCCAATCAAAAAATGGGAGATGGAGCTAAATAGAGAATTCACAAAGGAGGAATCCCTAAGGTCTGAGAGACACCTGAAGAAATGTTCAACATCCTTAATCATCAGAGAAATGCAACTCAAGACGACCCTGAGATTCCAACTAACACCTGTTAGAATGGCTAAGATAAAGAGCTCAAATGATAGCACATGCTGGCGAAGGTGTGGAGAAAGGGGAACCCTACTCCATTGCTGGTGGGAGTGCAGGCTTGTGCAACCACTATGGAGGTCTGTCTGGCAATATCTTAGAAATCTAGGAATAACCTTGCCTCAGGACCCAGCCATACCACTTCTGGGTATACACCCAAAGGACCTCTCACGGAGACATAGGGAAGTCTCCTCATCTATGTTCAAAGCAGCCTTATTTGTAATAGCTAGAAATTGGAAACAACCCAGATGTCCCTCAACTGAAGAATGGATTAAAAAATTGTGGTACATCTAAACAATGGAATATTACTCAGCTATCAGAAACAATGAAATCATGCAATTTGCAACCAAATGGATGGATCTAGAGGAGCTCATCCTGAGTGAGCTAACCCAGTCTCAGATGGATGCACGTGGCATCTATTCACTTATAGTAGGATTTTAACTCTATCGTACAGGATATCTATAGTACAACCAACACACCAAAAGGAACATGGACATATTTTTTTTTAATCTTTTTCTTTTTCCTTCTTTTTTCTTTTTTCTTTTTCCTTTTCCCTTCTCTTTTTCATCTCTTTTTTTGTTGATATTCTTTGTTTTTGTGGGTTTGTGTGTTTGTTGGTCTTTTTTTTTAGTATTCCCCCAGTAGCAATGAGACACCATTCACTGGCAGTACTGCCTCGTAGGTCCCCGGTGAATGAAGAGTCTCTTGGCCCTCATATGACTCCTGATCTTTGGTGAGAGAATGTTAGGCAGGGACACTCCACCTCAGAGGAACAAGATGGAAGGGTCACAGGTAGAGCATGGGAGGGTGGGGCTGGGAAATGGGAAAAGAGGACAATATTATAAGGATGTAACCTGAAGCAACAAACAAATAAATTTATTAACTAAAAAAAAAAAAAAAAATAAGGCAGGTGGCAGGGCTGAAACACTGTGAATGGAATAGAGGATACAGCCATTCGGCCTGGTTTTGCAGACCAACAAGGGAGGAGAAGACGTGGAGCTATGGAAAAAAACAAGAGAATGGTGATATGGGCCCAGGGCTTTGACTTGAGCGGGGGGGGGGGGGGGGGGGAAGTACCATAGAGTTGGTGGTCTTATGTATTCCGGAGTCATACGGAGCGGGGAGGTGAGGGTGCATACCCTTGGTCCCACCATTCAAGAAGAATACACCCTTGGTCCCAGCTCCCAGCACACTGGAAACAGAAACGGGCAGATCCCGGAGCTCAAGGTCAGCCTGATGCAGGGCAAACTCTAAATAGAGAAAGACTTTGATCCAGGAGTGGTGGAACACATCTTTGATCCCTTCAGATGGGAAACACAGGTCTCTGATCCCAATAATTAGAGTTCAGAGACACACACATGGGATTTGGAGGGACCTAGGTTTGGAGGCTACTTACAAAAGGCCTTCTCGATGCAGGCAGATTGTCCTTTGAGATCTCAAAATATGTACACCAGAGCTGGTTTAGCTCCAAGGTGACAGAATGATTTCTTCTTTAACCTAGATTGAAAGATAACGCTTTGTATGTTGTCAGAAGGCCAAATTTGCTTCAGGAGAAGTACTACCTAGCTCCCCCCCCCCCC
>CAJQZJ010034276.1:1382623-1453327 GCA_907164525.1 Lophiomys imhausi | reverse complement strand
CCCCCCCCCCCCCCAAAAAAAAGAGGGCAATTGTCCCAGGGTTGGGATTGGGGCAGGGCTCTGCTCTTATCTTTCCAGGAGAATCGAAGCGTCCATTAGGGGAGCTTGGGGACGGCTGGATAGCGGAAACCACAGCAGAGAGCAGAATCAGGCACCAAGGAGGACGAGTGACCCAGTTGATTCTGCCTGGCAGACTTCCTCAATAGCTGTCTCCATCGGGGGCCTTCAACCACGGCAATCCAATGTCGCTGGGACCGTTCAGCTCTACACAATTCCCCGGCAGGAACCTCAGTGAAGCCTGCAAGATCAGCTTCTGCCTACAAACCCCTTAGGTCATCTAAACAGCTGAGAACAGAAGGACTGAACATAAAAGGAGTGTACTAACATTTTTAACCATTTTTTCCATTTGGGTTCGGGCCCCAAACAGGTAGGTCTATTACGACCCAAATCAGCAGGAAGTCAGTTTAAGAGAGCGACGTCCCATGCCCAGAGGGTGGGGAAGGTGTTTCTCTGCCCTTCTTTTTGGTTATTTGAAAGATAACTGAAAACTCCGATATTTAGGGGAAGAGATTACAAGCTGATAAATGGTCCTTTTTAATGGGTTTTGGAGGTTAGCCCCAGGGACTTCCTACTTTTCCTTTTCTGTATCCTTCTTCCTCTCCTATGTAGGACTGCATAGGCTTGAGAAAAATGAGATATAGACATAGCAAAGGAAGATCCAAGAAGAAGGGGCAGATTATTGAAATTGCCTTTATACCTTTGTATATTGATACAAAATTAGTAGTTTATTTGGCTAAAGTGGTATTGACCATTGTTCATTGTGCAAAAATAAGATTGTATTGGATTACATTGGTTTTGACCTTTGTATATTGATACAAAATTAAGATTATAGTTGGCCACAATGGTATTGACCCTTGTATATTGACGTAATATTAAGATTGGATTGGGCTACATAGGCATTGACCTTTGTATATTGATACATAATTAAGAGTATATTTAACCACAATTGAATAGATCTTTGTATATTGATACAAAATTAAAGGTAATGCTTCCTAATGGTATCATACCTAGAGATACTTAAAAATAAAATGTGAAGCTCTGGCCTCTTGATACCAACCATCTAAAACGGTCTAGGATTGTTAAGTAAAACAAACTCCTAGTCATGCAAACATGTCACTTTGTTAGCTACTATGACAGTCTATCACAGATATTTTCTAAACTACCCAGTAATCAAGTTGCTAAGAGACAAGCAACATTTGCTTATCTAAATACAAGAGATGGATAGGGCATCCTCAAAAACCCTAAGAGATCTGCAGAATATGGCATTCAAAGATGTTATCTTAAATTAAGATTTTCTTTTTTTTTGATATCGAGACATATCAGTGCCTGACAGCACCCCCTATTCTACTCCAAGTAGAAGATAAGCATCGAAGAACCTCCACTGTAAGATGGTTGAATTAGTGGAAAGCCTATCTCTTGGCATGAAAAAACCCCTTGCACCAACTGCAGACAGACTGCTGTCCAAAAAGGACAAAACTTGGTAGCAGGGAAGTCGACAGCCTAACTCTGCCAAGACAGGGTAGGTAAGTCCTTCATAATCCCTGCTCTACAACAAATGTCTGTCAGAGAAACAGGACCCAAAGCCTGAAGACTGATGCAGGAATGTATGGAGAGAAAATGGGAACTGTCCAGGCAGTCATTGGTTTGTCCTTTCTTAGTTTTGGAAGCTGCAGGCCCTGCACTTCCTATATAAGCAGATATATTTATCCCTCTCAGGTCTCTGAGGTGGTTTGAAGAATAGACAGCTAGAGTCTCATAGTTAAATTTTGAGTTGTTTAAGAATCAAGAGGGTGTTATAGATCTAAGAAGATACTCTTAAAATTGTGTTGCAAGTTAGTATGAATGTTGAGTCAGATATAGATCTTTAAACTCATGGAGATGGTTAGATAGTAGAATGTTAAAGTCAGGGGCCAAATATGTATAAACTGGACATTGGGAAGGTATACTGGGACATTTAACTCTCACAAATGTGGCATATTTATATCTGTTGTTTTGTATAATACTTACTTTTATAAGAGAAGGAACCATATGTTGGACTTAAAGGGGAAACTTCTGGGGGGAAGAGGGTAGAAGGGCGGGATAGGAAGGGGGAATAGGGAGGGGTTTGTGACTGAGATGTAACTTGAAGAAAAAAAATAAAGTATTAAAAAAAATAAAAAAGAAAAATATAATGCCACCATTTTCCATGATCTCTTGCCATTATCAGTAGATGGGGATCTCAGATTGTGATGCTACCATATAGGGACCTCTGGTTGAAAGCAACGTAGACCTTCCCGCCTGGAGAAAGTTACAGGAAAGTGAAGATTTGGTAACACTGCAGTGCTGTGGGAAGTGCCACATATGTCAGATTTCCCAGTGGTCACACTGTAGCTCAGCTACCAATCACAGTTACTCAGCTTTCTTTCAGTTCTCCTGATTTTTCTGGTTGTATTTTATCAATTCAAGATTGTGTTCTCTTTTTAACCTATGAAAGCAATGTATTCATGGGGAAAACAGTGAAGATATTTTGGAAGATTAAAACATATTCATCAAAAAAAAATAGAAATAAACCCACACACTTAAGGCCAAATAATTTTTGACAAAGAAGGCAAAACGGCACAATGGAAGAAGGACAGCATCTTCAACAAATGGTGCTGGTCCAACTGGATGTCCACTTGTAAAAGAATGAAATTAGACCCATACTTATCACCTTATACAAAACTTAAGTCCAAGTGGATCAAAGACCTTAACATGAGGCCGGTCACACTAAATCTACTAGAAGAAAACGTTGGAGAAACCCTCGAACTCATTGGCACAAGCGACAATTTACTGAACAGAACACCAGCAGCTCAGTACCTGAGATCAACAATCAATAAATAGGACCTCATGAAACTGAAAAGCTTCTGTAAGGGTAAAGACACTGTCATTCGAACAAAACGGCAGCCTACAGACTGGGAGAAAATCTTCACCACCCCCACAACTGACAGAGGGCTAATATTCAAACTCTATAAAGAACCTAAGCAATTAAATGCCAAGAAACCAAATAATCCAATCAAAAAATGGGGGACAGAGCTAAATAGAGAATTCACAAAGGAGGAATCCCTAATTGCTGAGAGACACTTGAAGAAATGCTCAACATCCTTAATCATCAGAGAAATGCAACTCAAGACGACTCTGAGATTCCATCTCACACCTGTCAGAATGGCTAAGATCAAAAGCTCAAATGACAGCACATGCTGTTGAGGGGGTGGAGAAAGGGGTATCCTACTCTATTGCTGGTGGGAATGCAGGCTTGTGTAACCACTATGGAGGTCAGTCTGGTGATATCTTAGAAAACTTGGAATGGCTTTGCCTCAGGACCCAGCCATACCACTTCTGGGTATACACCCAAATGCCTCTTCATGGAATCATAAGGAAGTTTCCTCATCTATGTTTATAGCAGCCTTATTTGTAACAGCTAGAAACTTGGAACAACCCAGATATTCCTCAACCGAAGAATGGGTTAAAAAACTGTGGTACATCTATACAATGGAATATTATTCAGCTATCAGGAACAATGAAATTATGCAATTTGCAGCCAAATGGATGGAACTATAAAAGCTCATCTTGAGTGAGCTAACCCAGACTCAAAAGGACGCATATGGCATCTATTCACTTATAGTAGGATTTTAGCTATATAGTACAAGGTATCAATACTACAACTAACACACCAAAGGGAACTTGGACATAGACTTTTTATTTTTTATATATTTTATTATATTTTTCTATTTTTTAGTCTTTTTTATCTATTTGTTTGCTTATTGTTTAAAAAGTAATTATATGGCTAATTAAACTATGTATCCAGTATTTATATTATTAATTGATTTGTCATCTGCTAATTCTTATCCAGACATTATAAAAGAGCACACAGGACACCACGGATTTCTAACAAGCCTTGGCCTGAGTTGTGCATTCCTGGCCCATCTAGGCTAGTTCTTAATTCTATTACCCAAATATGATCCCATATATACATACGTCTCCTTGGACTGCCGTTCTCCACGATATGCCGATGTTCCTGGCCATGTGGAATGAGGTTCCTTTTTCTATCCCATGGTGTGTGCCCCCTTCCTCCTGCTGCTGGCTGGAATGAATTAATCCTCTGTCTAAAGCACAGGCTTCCTTCTCTAATCCCAGGAAGTCCCACCTTTCTTCATCTTTGCCCAGTCTCAGGCCTCAGCATTTTATTTAACCAATCAGAGTCAATGTAAATAACAGACAGCAAGCAGAACCAATTAATTAACATTTAAAATGCTTAACACTACCCCAACAATTCCTTCCTTTTGTCTAAAAAAAATAAACTAAATTTTTTAACTCATATAGTAAAAAGAATAACAAATATGAAATAATTAAGAAAACCATATATAAAATTTATACACATAATGTTTAGCCTATTTGTATCATGCAATCTTGAAGAAAAAAAATCATCTTATCTATCTTGCTGTGTCTAAAGTTCTGAACCAAAATAATTTCTATCATATCCTATATTTATAAACCTAAAGATTTTATTTAGACTTAAAAATATCCTTTTAAATCCTAAACAGCTCAAGTTCAATTGAAATTGTATGACTATTATGCATTCAACACCATCAAAGACATAAGAAGGGATAAAATTATTGTTTAAATGAGTACGAAGCACAAAGAACAGCTTCCAAAAAGAACAGAAAAAAAATGACAGTTTGTTACCCAGACAGTCCCAAATATCACTTGATATCATTGGAGCATCATCTTCAGCCTTCTGGCCAAGCATTTTTCAAAGACTAAATTGTGCAGCAGGAAATAGTAAGGATTTTCTCATTCTGTCTCTGCAGAATCAGGACATCGACTTACCTGCATTTAAACTGTGGTCCATCTTTGGATTGTATATAGTCTGTTGAGAGAGCAGGGGCATTTTTGCCCAATAGGAATTATCTCCTGATGGGAGATGTCTTTTTGAGGAATTATCTCCTGATGGGAGATTTCTTTTTGGTGCTCATTGTCTTCTTCCAAATCCAATGGGAGCTGTGAGGAGCTGACTGTCTTAAGTCAAACAATTCTTAAAATAATAAAAAACATCTTTAAATGCCATTTTCTGTATGCCTCTGAGAGTTTTGAAGACATCTACTATTTTATTTATAAATCTATCTATCATCTATCTATCTATCTATCTTTGAACAAGCAAACTGTATATTTTTATCCATTTATTATCAGTTTAACCTAGTATTTGTCATGACCAGGAGCTTGACTGGCCAGTCAATTTGTATTATCCAGACTCCTAAATAGATTGCAATAGCAACCCATAAAAGGATCGGAAGTAAACCTATACTTTTAAATGATTTGTACAGACACAATACCATATACAAGAGTTGAAATATACATATTATGTGTCAAAATATAAAATTCTATGCTAATGAATCAAACTTAATCTTATTTTTGTATCAATATACAATATTCTATACCAATGTACTGAAAGATAACCTTATTTAAAGAATAAAAATACAAGGGCTGGAGAGATGGCTCAGCCATTAAAGGCTAGGCTCACAACCAAAAATATAAGAATAAAAATACTTTGAGTTTCAGAGCAGATTCAATAATCTATCCTTATATCTTATCATTTCTTTATTATATACATATATTCCCCCTCTTTTTCTTTTCAAGTCTTTTCCCACTATAGAAGAGAGAAAGAAGGATAGAGAACAGAAAAAGAGATCTCCAAGTTTAACTTCTTATACCTTGCTTAACAAGTCCATATAACAATTTGTAACCATTACTCCTGAACATTTATAACACATCAAACGAAGAGAATCATCCACCCCACTTTTTGGAAATGGGACGTTGCTCTCTTAAAACTTCTTCCTGCTGAATTGGGTCACAGAAAACCTGTTTAGGGGCCAAATAAAATGAAAAAAAAAAATGGTTAAGCAAGTAAATTGTAACATTTGTTGTCCAGTCTCTATGTGCTTAATAATTTGAATGTCCTGAGAAGTTTGTAGTCTGGACTTTGGGTAGGAAAATTCAGGGCTTTATTGATGTCTTGTCTGGAAAATTCTTTGAGGCTGGGCCATCTCAGCAAGCTGTTTGAAGTTCCTCTGGATGCAGATTTTTGAGGAAACAGCTACTGAGGCAGTCTGTGAGGCTGGATCATTTGAGTTACTTGTCTTCTTTGGACTCAGGTCCCATTGTTCTGAAAATATATAATTTCTCACAAGTAACATATAGTTCTTCAATTACCAAGATGCCTTCGATGTGCAGAATGTACAAATCAATTAAGGAATATTTTCTGTTCTTTGAACAGAAGAAAGACATTTGTAAATCTCCATTCATTCTATATAAAAGGATGACATGTAATAGTATTACATATATATGGTATATATAATCTATTTTAAATTGAAAATACATTATAAGACTGTATGGAGTTTAAGTATTCTCATCTACAGTTGACATGAATTTATTAATTGATTTTAACAGGTTTATTCTGTGTTGTTCTGACTTTTTGTAGATTAGGTTGGCCTCAAACTCAAAAGGAACCAATCTGTCTCTATCTTTGTCTCTCTTGTTTTGGGATCAAAGTTTTGCATTTATATATTTTTTCTTTCCTTTTCTCATTTCTTTGGAGATTTAATTTCTATGTGGATATATTTATCCTTATTGAGACAGGGTTTCTCTTTGTAGCTTGGGCTGTCTTGATTTGCTCTGTAGAGCTCTGTAGATTCAGACTGGCCTTGAACTCACACGGAACCTGTTCTTCCCTTGTCTCCCAAGTTTTGAGATCAAGGTATAAACTTAAATAATTGAATTACCCTTATTAAACAATAACATTAATTAAATCATTTTTGTATTAGTTTGAGTTCCAATTCTCCCATGGAAGCTCCATTCTTAAGGAGATTGGTTTAGAATAGCATGATATGCTATTTTATGTTAGATTTTCTTAACTGCTGGCTGTGGGAGGCATGCAGTTTGCAAGTTCTTCCCCAGCCTAACTCTGGGTCCTTACATTGATTAACAGAATATATCTTTTTCTTTCTCTCTTTTTTTTTTTTCTGAGACAGGATTTCTCTGTGTATCCTTGTCCTGGACTCACTTTGTAAAGGAGGCTGGCCTTGAACTCATAGAGATTAGCCTGCTTCTGCCTCCAAAATTCTGGGATTAAAGGTATGCACCACCACACCCAGAGATTAACATATCTCTTTTAGGGGCAAAATGCCTCTTGAAACCAGTTCTCCAGTGGGAGCCCCAAAACTAAGGAGACTGGCTTGTGACCCTTTTCTCTTTATGCAAATTTAAGATAATGTGCATTTATCCATTAGATCAGTAAGGACATTATTAAACTTATCATCAAGAAAAAATGTGTCATTTTTAAATTCTAGACTGTCTTTAGTAAGCAGCTTTATCTCCTCAGCAGAGTTCCCACCCTGCCTTCATTGTTTAAACCAGGCTGGTCTAGAATCCAGAGATCTGTCTGTTTCTTCCTCCAGTATGATGGGATTAAGGGATTAAGGGCGTTTGCTCTACCACCCTGCTCAAATATTTCACTTAAATCCCAGATTTTGTATCTCTGTAACCCAGAGTGCAACCTTGAACTGTAATGACAATTCAAAATCTGCCCAAAATCTTCAAAAATCTCTTATGTTTTAGTAATGCCACACCAGAAAAATATCCTTTCTACCTCACCATATAGAAAAATCAAAGACATCTAAACAAAAATCAAGCAAAGAAACAACATTCCAAAAGCCTTAACATGTCTAACCATGCCATCCCATGCTGCAATTAAAGTTTTGTTCATTATTCCTTGAAATCCAGTTCTGACTGTATTTCATTGGTGGACCCTTCCCAGAAAGTCCTGAGAAGCACCTCATAGCCAGGGAGCTCTTAGCTCCAGCTGCCATCAATTTTGCCTTATTTATCAGGAAAGGCCTCCCTCTTTCCTTCATTATCATTGTTGGCAATTTAGCATTCCATCTGTGAATTCTTTCCTTCAAGACTATCCTAGTCTGAACATTCTCAAAAACGGAACCACAATTGTCAGGGTAAAAATTATTTGCATGCTAAGAGGAACAAACTCAATTGGAATCCAAACGTATTGAGGCATTATGAATTCCTCCATTTTTAATCTAGGCGGTTAATTCTGCTCTCAAGCTCTGTTTAGAAGGCTGCCAGTTTTTTTTTTTTTTAGTACATAAGGAGAGTTAAGTTTTCCACCTTTGCTGCAAGGCAACAGCATTTGTTAAGTTAGCCACACTTTTGAAATGCATTTGGGTTCAGTTCCCCACACTTTGGCTAGGAAACTGGCTTTCACCCGAGCCTTCTCAGGCTGTAAGCATGGATTCTAATTGCTGTAGTTGGGCACCATATGTAAAAAGAAATATAGCTAATTAAGTTATTTAGTCAGTATTTAGATTATATTTAATTGGTTTGGCGGTTGTTAATCTTTAAGCAGCCATTATAAATGAGTACACAGACACCATGTGGATTTTAACAAGCCTTGGCCTGAATTGTGCAATCCTAGCCCATCTAAGCTAGCAGTTAATTCTATTTCCCAAATATGACCCCCATATATACATACGTCCCCTTGGACTGCCATTCTCCATGATATGCCGATGTTCCTGGCCATGTGGAATGAGGTTCCTTTTTCTACCCCATGGTGTGTGCCTCCTTCCTGCTGCTCCTGGCTGGAATGAATTAATCGTCTATCTAAAGCACAGGTTTCCTACTCTAATCCCAGGAAGTCCCACCTTTCTTCATCTTTGCCCAGTCTCAGGCCTCGGCATTTTATTTAACCAATCAGAGTCAATGTAAGTAACAGACAGCAACAGAATGAATTAATTAACATTTAGAATGCTTAACACCACCCCAACACATTGGTTTCTTTGTTTTTTATTTCTCTCTCCCCGGCAATGAGACATTTTTCACTGATGGTACTGCTTCGTAGACCCACAATGAATGAGGAGGCTCGTGGCCCTCATACTACCTCTCAACTGAAATGAGGGACTGTTATATAAGGATACCCCACCCCAGAGAAATGGGATGGAAGGGTTAGGAGGTAAAGAAAAAAAATGAAATGTGATGTTTCGGCCTTTTACTACTAATTGTCATAAACTGTTTAGGATAATTAAGAAATGCAAACTAATGGTTATGCAAGCCAGTCATTCTGTTAGGTACTATGACGGCCTATTATAGTTATTTTCTAAGCTAATCAGAAATAAAGCTACTAAGAGCAAGCAACATCTGCTTACCCTAACATAAGAGATAGATAGGGCCTCTTCAAAAACCTCAAGAGATCTGCAGAATATGGCATTCAAAGATGCTTTTGTAACTTTAGATTTTTTTATCAAGATGTATCAACTCCTGACAACACCCCCTATTCTACCCCAAGTAGAAGATGAGCATCGAAGAATCTCCAGTGGGAGATGATTGAATTAGTCGCAAGCCTATCTCTTGGTAGGAAAAGCCCCTTGCTCCAACTGTAGACAGAATGCTGTCCAAAAAGGACAAAACCTGGAAGCAGGTAAGTCGACAGCCTAGCTCTGCCAAGACAGGGTAGGTAAGTCCTTCATAACCCCTGCTCTACAATCAATGTCTGTCAGAGAAACGGGGCCAAATGACTGAAGATCGATGCTGTAATGTATGGAGAGAAAATGGGAACTGTCCAGGCAGCCACAGGTATGTCATTTCTTAGTTTGGGAAGCTGTAGGCCCTGTACTTTCTATAAAATCAGATGTATTTATCCCACTCAGGTCTCTGAGGTGGTTGAAGAACAGATAGCTAGAGTCTCATAATTTAATTTTGAGTTGTTTAGGAGTCAAGAGAGTGTTATAGATCTAAGAAGATACTTTTAAAATTGTGTTGCAATGTAGTATGACTGTTGAGTTAGATATAGAACTTTAAAATCATGGAGATAGTTAGATAGTAGAATGTTAAAATCACATACCAAATACATATGGACTGGACATTGGGAATGTATGCTAAGCCATATAACCCTCATAACTGTGGCCTACTTACCTCTGTTGTTTTTTATTGTATTTATTATTATAAGAGAAAGAGCCATTTATTGGACTGAAAGGGGAAACTGTATGGGGAAATAAGATATACCTTAAACTTAAAAGAAAAATAAAGGGAAGAAGATGGGGGGTTGAGGGTGGGAGGGTGGGACTAGAGGGGGGAATAGGGAGGGGACTGTGATTGAGATGTAACTTGAAGAAATAAAAAACAAAGGAAAAAAAAGAAAGGGTAACAGGATAAATATGAACAAAATGTTATATGCATATGTTGAAATTACATAATAAAATTCAATACTTTGGACAATTGATATATACTAATACAATTTTTAAAAATCAAAAAAAAGAACGATGGCACATACTCAATTTCAAATTGTTTTGCAAATCAAGAAAACACTTTCTAATTAAAACAATAAATCACATTCAGAAAGGTTGCAATTGTCAAAGGGTATTCTCAGTGGACATGGATGTAGTTCTTTTTAAAATATTTATTTATTACTTCAGGTTACATTCCATCATACCTTCCTTTTTTCACCCCTCTGAGTCCCACCCTCCCATCCTCTACCTCCTATCCCTTCCATTCCACTCCTCTGCAGTGGAGTGTCCCTACATAACAGTCCTCCACCCCAATTCAGCAATCATATGAGGGCCAAGAACCTCCTCATACACTGGGGGCCTACAAGACAGTACAACTAGGGAAAAGTGTCTCATTGAGAGGAAAAAAAAAATCTGCGTTCCTGTTCCCTTTGGTGCATTGGTTGTAGTTTAATTATCCTGTACTATATGGCTAAATGGCTAAATTCTGATTATAAGTGAATAGATGCCATGTGTATCCTTCTGAGTCTGGGTTAGCTCACTCAGGATGAACTTCTCTAGTTCCATCCATTTGGCTGGAAATTACATGATTTTATTGTTTCTGATGGCTGTGTAGATGTACCACAGTTTTTTTTTTTCTTTTGTTAAAATCCATTCCTTGGTTGAGGGACATCTGGGTTGTTTCCAGTTTCTAGCTATTACAATTAAGGTTGCTATGAACATAGATGAGGAAACTTCCTTGTGATTTGATGAGGAATCATTTGGTTGCATAACCAGAAGTGGTATGGCTGGGTCATGAGGCAGAGCTATTCCAAGTAATCTAAGATATCGCCAGATGATTTCCATTGTGGTTGTACAAGCTTGCACTCCCACCAGCAATGGAGGAGTTTTCCCCTTCTCCACAACCTTGCCAGTATGTGCTGTCGTTTGGATGTAGTTCTTTATCTGAAATTTTGTTCAAATGTTTGTTAGGTGGTAAATTTTAGGTGTGCTTTCAGTAGGCTGGAATATCATACTTATCATTTTCTCCCTCTTGTAAGATGACAATTTCTGGGTCTTCCCCTCATGACGGAATAGGACCACTTTCCCCAATATTGAACAAATTGTTTGTTACCAGTGTGTAATAATGATGATGCTGTGGAAGTAGGAAATGAAAAGAAAGGACTGGGAAAAGATTCTCCTTCATACTTTAATCTTCCCTTTTTTAAAAAATAAAAATAGATTCTTTTCTCATTCGATACATCCCACCCACACTTTCTCTTCCGTCTACTCATTACAGCTTCACCACAGCCCGTCTCTCCCACAGAAGCACCACCCTCCATTTCCTGTTCAGAGAAGAGTAGGCCTCCAAGAGACAATAACCAAGCAGTACAAAACAGGATAGAATTAGACAAGGTGAAAGTCCATATCGCCAGGCTGGACAAGGCAACTCAAGAGAAGAGAAAGAATCCCAAGTACAGGCAAAAGATTCAGAGACACACTTGCTTCCATAGTTAGAAGTTCCACAAAAACACTACGCTGGCACCCATAACATATACAGAGGAGCTGGAGTAGAACCATGAAGGCCCTGTGCTTGCCGCTTCATTCTCTGTGTGCCCATGTGACCCCTGCTTAGTTCATTCCATGGGATTTGTTCTCCTGGAATCTTTCATCCCTTCTGACTCCTAAAGTCTATTCTCCCTTCTTCCTAGGGTTTCCTGATCTCTGAGGGGAGGAGTCTGCTGGAAAATTCCATTAGCTGGTTCAAGCAAGTAACATGTATCTTCCTTTTTTCTACCCTAATTTTGCATTCTTCTTCTCTTTCATTAGATTTTAGTGCATTTTATTTTTTTTTCAATTCAAAGGTATAATGTGCTATGCCATCCTCTGAAAATAATGGAAATTAATATGTATAATTTTTCTGTACATAGAGACAGAGGAACAGGGAGTAGAGAAAGAGAAAACAAAGTTCCCAATTTCTGTAAAAGACAAGACTTCAACTTGGAACAAGAGGATAATGTAAGATAAAACTCAGTTTCACACCAAGAAAAGGATTTTGAGCCAAGCGTGGTGTTCCATACCTTTAATCCTAGTACTTGAGAGACTTAGGCCCTGGAGTGTCTGGGAATGTTCAGGCAGCCTGGCCTACATAGAATGACCCAGGACGACAGCGAGGACTACAGAGAAAGATTCTGTTTCCAAAAAGAGAAAAATATTTTTGAAAGTGCTTACATTTGAGATTTTGATTGTCTCCCCCATTTTCACTAGGAAAGTCTTAAGAGGTACACGGATATAATTTGATTTATATCTGTGAATGACTATGTATAAAATGTATCAATATACATTCATAGTATTCAGAATAAAATAACAAAATTGAAAATAAGAAAAATATAGTTGTCACTATGTCCATCGTTCTTACTGTCTCATAGTTTACTCTTGCCTACACATATTTTCATGCATGCTAATTCTATTACTCCTGAAGATAACTTTAGACTATGAAGAGAAAATGACTTGCTTATGATGTTTATAGGAATGGTACTAAGGTATTCGCTTTATGTCAGTAAGATTTCCTTTGATCAATTAGCTACTTAAAAGTATTCTGATATGTCAGTGTGTAATAATTGATAGTCTATTCCGTCTAATCTCTAAAAAACAAGCAAAAATGAACAAATATTTACTCACATAATGACTACAATAAAATATCAAAACATATGTAGACCAATACAGTTTTTAGAGGAATGAATTTATTATAACATTAACTGATCTCATCAGTTTGAATTTATCAGAATATCACTGACAATGTTCTGAAGATCACCTGTACACTTTAGAACCATGACTGATTTATGCACTTTCTGCAAGAATAAAAGGACCATCTAGTCAATTTCTGAAGTGTGAACTCAACTTCAGATGTTATGCGGGCAATAAGGCCATGCAACACCAGGAAAATCTTGTATGAAGTAATGTTTGTTTTTATCCATGATACTCCTTGTCAATGGCCCTTGACATAATTCTAACATACACAGTTATTTTTGTTGGAGTAGATATATTTATTTCTTACTTTAATTTTATTTTATTCAACATTTAAAAACAGAGGAACTAAGGCATTTTACTCATCATTAAAAATAAAAACATTAGAGCCTGCCTTTATTCCCAGCACTTGGGAAGCAGAGGCAGGAGGATCTTTGTGAGTTCAAGGCCAGCCTACTCTATAAAGTGAGACCAGGACAGCCAGGGCTTTGTTAATGCAAAGAAACCCTGTCTCTAAAAACAAAACATAACAAACAAGCAAACAACCCCCCCCCCAAATCAAAACTTTGATAATAAAATATATTTTTTAATATGTGTCCAGGAAACATGATTCTATTCTGCATGAAATTAATTAGTAATTTGAAGAAAATTACTTTTTAAAGTGGTGAAAGTATCCATTCTGTTTGTCTTTAAATTCTACTACCTTCAAGCTAACTTTAAAGCTACTTTATTCTATTGCTGAAGCAGACTACAATTCTTTCTTAACCATTACTCATCAAGTAACCACTTGATTTCAGTAAAGGTGATATGGCTTCCACTTGACTTCCAGGCATTTCTTTCTCAATTACTAAAACAATTTTCTGTATAAGAAAATAAAATTCTAAGGAAGATTTTTTGTTTTAAATAGATATGTGATTCAGCTATCATTTATTTTCCTATTTTTTTTTTGGAATTAAGGTGATTTATTTGAAAAGCTTTCTATCAGTTTTCCAACACAACTGCACTAAATGCAAATAGCATATGCTATTCTTTCACTATAAGACCATCTAGATTTTGTGTTTTCTTATGATGTATATATTACTCTTGTTTTTTTCCATATTAACTATACATAAGTCCTTCTATACCATCATTGGATGTTTCAGGTTTAATTCTTTGATTTGGCATATAACACTTAACATATTTGCAAGGATATGTTGTAATCATTGTTCAGGATAAAAAGTTGGAAGCAGATAAGTCGACAGCCTAGCTCTGCCAAGACAGGGTAGGTAAGTCCTTCATAATTCCTGCTCTACAATCAATGTCTGTCAGAGAAATGGAGCCAAATGGCTGAAGATTGATGCTGTAATGTATGGAGAGAAAATGGGAACTGTCCAGGCAGCCACTGGTATGTCATTTTTTAGTTTTGGAAGCTGCAGGCCCTGCACTTCCTATAAAATCAGATATATTTATCCCTCTCAGGTCTCTGAGGTGGTTGAAGAATAGATAGCTAGAGTCTCATAGTTAAATTTTGAGTTGTTTAGTAATCAAGAGGGTGTTCTGGATCTAAGAAGATATTTTTAAAATTATGAGGCAAGTTAGTATGAAAGCTGAGTTAGATATAGAACTTTAAACACATGGAGATGGTTAGATAGTAGAATGTTAAAGTCAGGTGCCAAATACATATGGACTGGACATTGGGAATATATACTAAGCCATATAACTCTTATAATTGTGGCCTATTTATTTCTGTTGTTTTGTATTGTATTTATAGTTATAAGAAAAAGAACCATTTTTTGGACTGAAATGGAGAGCTGTTGGGGGGAAAAAAGAAATACCTTAAACTAAAAAAAAAAAAAAGAAGGGAATAGGATGGGGGGGTTGAGGGGGAGGAGGGTGGAAGGGTGGGACTGGAGGGGGGAGTAGGGAGGGGATTGTGATTGAGATGGAACTTGAAGAAATAAAAAATACATTATTAAAAAAAGGTTTTTTTTAGACTATTCTAATATTCTTGATGATAGCCATCACCTAACTCTGATTGTGTTATCACTTTGTGAGACTTTTCAAAATATATATTATCTTGGTAATATATATTTTTAAAGTTTTAAAATAATCTTGCCTCAAGAAATCATACCATTACTAGTTGTCACGTGACAACATTCCAATGGTTATGCTAATTTATAGTATATATATATATACTATAAATTTTATATATATATATATATATATATTAGTCATGCAGGTGATTTTAAAGGAAAAATTTTAATAACTAGTTAATACTGTAATAATCTTCATTATGTGCATCATTTTGTTTAGAATATGTGAAAAGCAATCATTATTCAATTTTTAGGTCACGGAATTCTAAAGATTTCTTTTGAAATAGCCCATATCCATGTGAAACAAATTCCTTTGGGGGATGGTAAAACAGAATGAGTAATGAGCTGCATATCGTTGATTATGTCAGGTCATATATCAGTGGCAAAGATGAATTTTAATATACACTACATAAGTTGATTTGGTTCACCTTTAGTTAATGAACAGACAATTCTGTATGCCTAAAGTAAGTAATAGAAGTCAAAACAGAGAGTAAAATCAAGACCACACACTATTTTGTTGATCTTTCTGTATTAAGCTCCTGCCATACCATGGAGAGGTTACATATTGGAGAAGAGAAGAGTTTCATCGGAGTGGAAAATTGTAAACTCCAGATGGGGCTGATGCAAGCATAAAATGGTGCAGACATTTCAGAACGCAGCACAGCACCTGTTCACCACTTGTATTTGACCTTTTCCTGTTTCTGTGATAATCCTGAAAAAGGGAGGTTAAGAAAAAAAAATGATTTTTGTTCACAATTTAGGATATAGACAGACCATCATGTCAGGAAAGCTAATGTGACAGGGGCTTGAAACAACTGGTCCCATTGCATTGTTTGTCTCAAAAAGATGATGATGAGACTAAAATTCAATCACTGCAGCCGAGGCTCAAGAAATATCATAGATGGGGGCATAGACGATGTAAGAGAAAGAGGATGGGCGTCTGCTGCAGGACAATGTCTTTTGTTTGTTTGAACACATCAGGAGTAAACAAAGAGATGCCAATTATTCATTGGAGTTATATTAAGGAAACAAAGCAAAGTACTCCATTCCCTTTTGGAGTAATTTAATCAATTTAATTACAAGTCAATACCTGATACAAATTTGCTTCTTTGTTCTCCCTCTGCCTTTCATCTTCTTTATGTCTGTTGTATGAGTCTGAATCTGTGAGTGTCTAAAGGTTGTCTTGTGAATTTGTCCCTGCATGTGCTCCTATATGTGTAGGTGTGTCTGTCTCTAGCAAAGGGTTGTTCTTTTTATTGGACAGTACAGGAAGCATCACAGAAAACAGAATGGGGAGTATGTCTGTAACAGAATTTTGTAAGGTATCAAACAATTGACTCTAATTGACCAAGATAGCAAATGGTATATAAAGATCACTGTTTAACAATCATATCCATGTGTTGCTTTAAACATTTATGGTGAATATTCATTTATAATATTGTTATCAATAGCTATTTGTTGTTTTCACCAAATGATTCTCATAGCTCATATACAAACAAATATGCATGATATGGAACTGTGCATAATTGCATTTGCATAAGCTGTAAAATTTGATTGCATAAGAAATAGAAGCACGTATGATAGATTGTTACATTGTTCTTTTTAAGGAAAATTAAACAAACAGGCTGTGCCACAGCAGGATAGAACAGTTAAGTCTTAAATGAGCTAAAGATGTATTATTAATTCTGGTTGTGAGGCTTAGGAAAAGTTTCATTCTCACACATTGTTAGAGATATTTTCATCATAATGCATTGCCATAGACTGCATGATAAGGAGAAATACCCACGAAATTTTATGTCAAACCTACAAATTGCAAGGCTAGTTGGCATCCTGATGTGGATACGGGGGCAATAAAAAGACTGCACACATCCATGAGGGAGTAAGGCGACCAATGGCTTATTTAGCGATGTTTATAAAGACTTATTTATGATATCATAAAGTGTTACCACTTTAAATACATGTCACCCATAATATATGAATGACATTTTATCAACAAAATGTAGTTTGCAATATAAAGTTGTTTGTAAATAAAAAGTAATTCAGTACTAATAAACTGATAAATATTGCACATTCACATTAACAGAAATTTTTGACTTGTTATGTGACTGCTCCCAGGGGCATTGCTCCCTTATATTCATTCAAAAATGTACTCATGATTATATTCATTAAAAATGTACTCATGGTTATATTCATTCAAAAATATACTCATGGTTATAAGAAAATACTAGGTGAAGTAAAGAATGTATCTAAAAATCAGAACATAGAACAGAAGAAAACCAAAGACAAGTCATAATTAACTTAATCTGCCATTGTGTTCTCCATTAATACACCTTTTACTGTATGAAAAGGTTGGTTTTATAGTTTTACTACTTTATTTGTGTGTCACAATAAACAACTTTGAAATTTTTTTCAAAATAAGAAGTCATTTTAGTTAGAAAGAATGATGAGATAAAGTCCTGCATTTATATATAGGACATTTTTTGTCACTTATTTTTAGTCATTTTATTTATGCTTCAAATTGTAAGATCTACCTCAGTTTGAGACTATATTCAAGAACAAATACCACAATTTGATACTATCTTCAATAATATATACCTCAATTCGATACTTATTTTTCTAGACAATGAAATCGAAGTGTGTACAATCTCAGTTATATTCCTAAAAATTAATTAACTTTCTATGTGATATTTCCAGATATTATATAGAACAAAACTCTGTTCATCCTTAGAAAGTTTAAATAATCAACTAATTAGATTTTCAATTATGACTTGCATTTTTACAGGCAAACTGCTAATAAAGGAAAGTTAGAAATGTCATCCTTCTTATGAGTGAAAAACTAGAAACTAAGACTATTGTGTATACATAGAATGCATAATTCCAACATCAGCAGAATTGGTTTCAACTTTTTCTCATTTGCTTGAAGCTACATTCTTTTTGATGAATAGACAGTTTCATTAAATAACAAAAAAAAATAAGTTTGCATGTCCTAAAATCAGATTTATCCCCAATATATGTGTTTTTTTGGTCAAAATCCTGTGCTTGAACTTTTTTTTTACAATTTCCTATCCACATATTGACAGCAAGACCAAATTGCTGAAGATAGCACCTACACAGCTCATTAAACATGGAGATGTCTAACTTGTGCCTAGATAGAAACTTCACCTCTACATTCTAGTGTTTTGCTGTAGAAAGATACTTTGCATAGTAACACACAGAAACACACACACACACACTCAAATCAGTAAATATCAAGCAGGTTACAAACCCTTTATCTACAATGATGTCTTGACTGCAAATTATGCTAATTCAATAGTGGCACAAAGCTTGTGGGAGTAACCAAATGAATAAATGATTTGACTTAAAGCCCATATCATACAATGAACCACAGACTCAACACTGCTTGAGTAACCAAGAACCAGAGATGGATGTAGGGCAAAACCAAATACTACTGATCTAAAAAAAAAAAGAAGGAAGAATGGAGGTATAGTGATAAGGAGATTCCTACAGATACTTTGCTATACTCTTAGATCAGTGCTTTGTTTAGCCATCATCAGAGAAGCTACATTCTGCAACAGATGAGAAGAAATATAGAAACCCACAGCCAGACTTTATATAGAGAGTAAGAAACCCATAGACATTAAGCCCAAAATGGGATGTTTCCATAAGACCTTCCTTTTAGGGCTCAGCAATCCTGTGGAAGAAGAGACAGAAAGGATGTAAGAGTCAGAGGAGATAGAGGATCCAAGAATACTAGAACTTTTAAACTAACATCAGAAAAGCTCATAAGAATGCACAGACACAGAAGCAGCATGCACTGGGTCTGCATGGATCTACAACAGGTCCTATGCATTTAAATTGTAACTTTGAGTTTAGTGTTTCTATGAGATTCCTGTGTGTGTGAATCAATGGGTCTCTGACTCTTGTGCCTTCTCTTGAGCTCCTTTCTTTCTGTTGATTTATCTTAGTCGACTTTGATGTAATAGTTTTTGTTTTGTCATATTATATTTAATTTGTACTTTTTTATAGAATAAGACAGTCTATTATCAACATCTGCAACATGAGTGAATTAAGAAATGTAATCTAAGATATCGATATCTTAGAAAATTTGGAATTGCTCTACCTCAGAACCCAGCCATACCATTTCTGGCTATACATCCAAATGATTCCTCACCAGTCCACAGGGACATCCCCTCATCTATGTTCATAGCACATTTATTTGTAATAGCTAGAAACTAGAAACAACCCAGATGTCTCTCAACCAAAGAATGGATTAAAAAAAACAAACAAACAAAGCAAAACAACAAAAAAAACCTTTGCTACATTTACACAATGGAATACTATTCAGCCTTCAGAAACAATGAAATCTTGCAAATTGCAGCCAAATGTATGGGGTTAGAAAAGCTCATCCTGAGTGAGGTAACCCAGATTCAGAAAAGATGCACATGGCATCTATTCACTTATAATCGGATTTTAGCCATGCAGTACAGGATAGGATAACCTTACAACCAACACACCAAAAAGAACAGGAACATAAGCTTGTTAACTATTCATGGGACACTTTGCCCTAGTAGAGTGGCCATATAGGCCCCCAGGGAAAGAGGAAGTTCTTAACATTCATATGACTGTTGAACTGAAGGGGGCTGATATGTAGGGGTAAACCACTCCGGAGGAGTAAGATAGGTAGGAGAAGGGGAAAAGGATGGGAAGATGGGAACAGGAGGGGTGGAGAGAGGGGACTGTGATGGAGATGTAACTTGAAGTAATAAATCAACAAACAAACAAGAAAAATGTAATCTAGGCTGGGTGTTGATAGTGCACACCTTTAATTCCAGCACTTAGGAGACAGAGGCAGGCAGATCTTTGAGTCCAAGGCCAGCCTGGTCCACAGAGTGACTTCCAGGACAGCCAGGGCTACAAAAGAAACCCTGTCATGAAAACAAAACAAAACAAAACTCCAAAACCAAAAACTCAAAACCAAAACCAACCAAACAAAAAAGAAAGAAAAAGTAAAAAGAAGAAACATAGCCTACATTTTAAATTTTAAAATGTTTTAGCTATTTGTGTTAGTCACTACTCCATTGCTATGAAGAGACACTATGATTAAAGATACTTTTATTAGAGAAAATGCTTAAATGTTAAGTTGCTTAGAGTTTCAGGGTTTTAGTTCATTATCACCATGACAAGGTGCATGCTGGGGTCGTGGCAGCACTCATGGTTCCAGAAATGAGAGCTACATTCACAAACTTACCATATTAAGCATACTTAGATGTATATTGTTCATTTCAATGCTGTAATAAAGGTATCCACAAATTTGGAAAAGTATTTATATTCTTTAAAAATAGTGATTATTAAAATTCACCATACTTCAGTGTCTCAATAAAGCTAGCTTATATTTTCCATATTCCTAAAGCAGCATCATACACTCAATTTGAACTCTATGATTATAATACTAAAAACCATAAATAGCTTAACTCTCACATTCATGTTATATGTGTATTTTCCTTACTCTTTTTAAAAATCATTTGACTTAAAAATACCTTCCTTTCATCACTATCTGATTTATTTTTATAACATACAGATATGTTCACATGTCCACCCCACTTTGTTCCACTAACTATAGTCCTGCAGGTAGGATTATGGGTCAAATTTTCAAAAATTGTCTTTTATTATTCTCTTTTGCAGAAATCTAGTAGCTTTTCCTGCAGAAGCTATTCTTCATGATCACCAGTGTTGGTCAATTTAAGGTGATCTTTCATTCTTTCCCTCAGTTCACTCCTTTAGACCTTTGGGTACCATACATCAAACCCTCTAGATACATATCTTTATTGGCTTCAGCAACATTATGCTTTCATATTTTTTTCTCATAGACTGTCTTGACAGTATATATTCCTAGTTGTTTTTAATGTCTTGGAACATTTAATGATGATACCTTTGGGGCCAAAATTGTTATTACCCCTGGATGTTAAATATGTATCTGCCTCTCTATCACATGCTTTGGACGTATTCAATTCATATTTCAAAATTTTTACCTCAATCTCACATTTGGACTTAATGTTGCATCCTAATGTCTATATACTTACAGACAGTATGTTAACACTTAGTTTATAGTAAATCCATTCTGGTTTTTCTTCAACTAAATCTTTTCCATTTCAAGATTCTTTACTATACATATATATCTAATACATAGTCTGTGATAAAGTGTATCACTTGATGGTAGGTAATATTCCTCTACAGTTTATCATTAGCTTCTTTCTGCCCTATATGAGCATTTCTAATTTCCCTTCCTCTGTTTCATTCTTCTTACATCTTTATAAGATTTCCTATTTTAGTTTCAATTCCTCATCATTCCCTCCTTGTTGTCATAAAAGAAAATGTGTTCAATACTTCTTTGAACAGTCTTTATTTCACTTAATGATGCCAAGATATGTAATCTCTTCAAAATACTATAATTTCATTCATCTTCAGGAAAGTGTAAAACTCCCCTGTGTATTCATAGGACATTCTGTCTCCATTCACTTGTTATTGAGCATTTACAGTTATTCCTCAATCTTCCTTTTGTGAATCGTGTCCTGATAAATATGAGTAGCCTGGTATGAAACTCATTTCAAATGTTCAGCTTGATGGTACATAGGACTTTGGTGAAACTTAAATTTTAGCATTAGTAAGTTGTAGAATATTTTAAGATCTCACATTTCCTATGCACTACCAAGAAACTATCAAAACACATTCTTTATTAATATAGCTTTCTTTTCAGTATGTTGATTATGAAATGGCATTACCCTATGGACTTTCATATATGATTTTTTAAAGGTGTGTGGTGCTTTGAGGTTTTACATGTGATAACATACATTATAAGCATATTTTAATATGGTATTTAATATTTGTTTGTGCTTCATACAATGTACAGTGATTGTATTCATTTCTAATTTCTCCCCTTAAATTCATAATTATCTTGCAGTATTCAGATATATCCTCTTTTTTATCTATTCTCCAATTGATGGCTGTTTGAATTTCCCTATAATTTATTACTAATAATAATGCTTAATGAGCATTCAGTTTGGGAATAGATGTTATATATAAATATATATTTATGTATATACAGGAGAAATATATATTCTATGTATGTGGAAGAGTAAATGCTTGATAAGTTGTATGGCATTTTATTTTTTACCATTTCAAGAAAGCAAATGTTTCACTAAGTGACTGTCATTTGATATCGTACCAGTGAATGAGTGTTCTCTTTAGTCTATGTCTACATCACCATTTATTTCCTTTTTCTTTTTCATTATGTTCATTCTAGTGTGTATGATGTAGTATCTTTCTTTTGATTTGATATTTTTCTTTTCCCAAAATAATATTGAATGACTCTGTCTCACTGTCAGGAATGTGTACATTTTTATTGGAAAAGTTGACTTTTGACAGGAGCATTTATCTTGTTATAGAGATATAAATTATCTTTCATTTTACATGGACTCTACAAGTATTTGCTCACTCTAATTTTAGTTATTAACCTGTTGTTTTTAATTTTTTTTCTTTCAGTGATGTTGCCTCTTTATCATGATATTTGAAAATGTAATGACCTTTGGTTTTTTTTTTTACTTTCTTTTTTATTTCGTCAACTTACATCTCACTTGCAATCCCCTCCCTACTCCCCCATCCAGTCCCACCCTCACACCCTCAACCCCCCATCCTCTTCCCTTTTTTCTAAGTTTAAGGTATATCTTATTTTCCCCAACAGCTCCCCCTTTCAGTCCAACAAATGGTTCTTTCTCTTATAATAGTAAATACAAAAGAAAACAACAGAAGTAATTAGGCCACAGTTATGAGGGTTATATAGCTTAGCATACATTCCCAATGTCCAGTCCATATGTATTTGGTACCTGACTTTAACATTATACTATCTAACCATCTCCATGAGTTTAAAGTTCTACATCTAACTCCACTATGATACGAACTTGCAACACAATTTTAAAAACATCTTCTTAGATCCATAACACACTCTTGATTCCTAAACCACTCAAAATTTAATTATGAGACTCTAGCTATCTATTCTTCAACAACCTCCGAGACCTGAGAGGGATAAATATATCTGATTTTATAGAAAGTACAGGGCCTGCAGCTTCCCAAACTAAGAAATGACATACCAGTGACTGCCCGGACAGTTCCCATTATCTCTCCATACATTACAGCTTTGATATTCAGTCGTTTGGCCCCATTTCTCTGACAGACATTGATTGTAGAGCAGGGGTTATGAAGGACTTGCCTACCCTGTCTTGGCAGAGCTAGGCTGTCGACTTACCTGCTTCCAGGTTTTGTTCTTTTTGGACAGCATTCTGTCTACAGTTGGAGCAAGGGGTTTTTTCCTGCCAAGAGATAGGCTTGTGACTAATTCAATCATTTCCCACTGGAGATTCTTCGATGCTCATCTTCTACTTGGAGTAGAATAGGGGATGCTGTCAGGAGTTGATATGTATCTATATAAAAAAAATCTAAAGTTACGAAAACATCTTTGAATGCCATATTCTGCAGATCTCTTGAGGTTTTTGAAGAGGACCTATCTATCTCTTATATTAGAATAAGCAGATGTTGCTTGTCTCTTAGCAACTTTATTTCTGATTAGCTTAGAAAATAACTATAATAGACTGTCATAGTACCTAACACAATGACAGGCTTGCATGACTATTAGTTTGCATTTCTTAATTATCCTAAACAGTTTATGACAATTAGTAACAAAAGGCCGAAACTTCACATTTCATTTTTTTTCTTTACCCCCCAACCCTTCCATCCCATTTCTCTGGAGTGGAGTGTCCCTATATAACAGTCCGTCACCTCAGTTCAGCGGTCGTATGAGGGCCAAGAGCCCACTCAAACATTGGGGGTATACAAGGTAGAACTACAAGTGAAAAGTGTTTCATTGCCCAGGAGAGAGGACTAAAAAACAAACAGACAAATAAGCAGACAAACAGATAAAAAAGAATAAAAAATAGAAAAAAATAAAAATAAAAAATAAAAGGTCTATGTCCATGTTCCCTTCGGTGTGTTGGTTGTAGTATCGATATCTTCTCCTATATAGCTAAAATCCTACTATAAGTGAATAGATGCCATATGCATCCTTTTGAGTGTGGGTTAGCTCACTCAGAATGAGCTTTTCTAGTTCCATTCTTTTGGCTGCAAATTGCATAATTTCATTGTTCCTGATAGCTGAATAATATTCCATTGTGTAGATGTACCACAGTTTTTTAATCCACTCTTCCGTTGAGGGACATCTGGGTTGTTTCCAGTTTCTAGCTAATACAAAAAAGGCTACTATGAACATATATGAGGACACTTCCTTATGATTCCATGAGGAGACATTTGGGTGTATACCCAGAATTAGTATGGCTTGGTCCTAAGGCAAAGCTATTCCAAGTTTTCTAAGATATCTCCAGACTGACCTTATTATGGTTGTACAATCCTGCACTCCCACTAGCAATGGAGTAGGGTACCCCTTTCTCCACACCCTCGCCAGCATGTGCTGTCATTTGAGTTTTTGATCTTAGCCATTCTGACAGGTGTGAGATGGAATCTCAGAGTCGTCTTGAGTTGCATTTCTCTGATGATTAAGGATGTTGAGCATTTCTTCCAGTGTCTCTCAGCCATCAGGGATTCCTACTTTGTGAATTCTCTATTTAGCTCCATCCCCCATTTTTTTTTTTTTGATTGGATTATTTGGTTGCTTGGCATTTAATTTCTTGAGCTCTTTGTAGATTTTGGATATTAGCCCTCTCTCAGATGTGGGGTTGGTGAAGATTTTCTCCCAGTCTGTAGGCTGCCGTTTTGTTCGAATGGCAGTGTCTTTTCCCTTACAGAAGCTTTTCAGTTTCATGAGGTCCCATTTATTGATTGTTGATCTCATGTCCTGAGCTGTTGGTGTTCTGTTCAGGAAGTTGTCGCCTGTGCCAATTAGTTCGAGGGTTTCTCCCACTTTTTCTTCTAGTAGATTTAGTGTGACCGGCCTTATGTTAAGGTCTTTGATCCACTTGGACTTAAGTTTTGTACAAGGTGATAAGTATGGGTCTAATTTCATTCTTTTACAAGTGGACTTCCAGTTGGACCAGCACCATTTTTTGAAGATGCTGTCCTTCTTCCAATGTGCTGTTTTGGCTTCTTTGTCAAAAATTAGGTGGCCATAAGTGTGTGAGTCTATTCCTGGATCTTCAATTCGATTCCATTGATCTCCTGGTCTGTTTCTATACCAATACCATGCTGTTTTTACTACTATTGCTCTGCAGTACAGTTTGAAATCTGGGATGGTTATACCTCCAGATGTTTTTTTTTTTTTTAATTTTACAGGTTTGCTTTAGCTATTCTGGGCTTTTTGTTGTCCCATATGAAATTGAGTATAGCTTTTCCCAAGTCTACAAAGAATTATGTTTGTATTTTGATAGGAATTGCATTGAATCTATGTATTGCTTTTGGTAGGATAGCCATTTTTGTTATGTTGATCCTACCTATCCATGAGCATGGGAGATCTTTGCATTTTCTAAAGGCCTCCTCCAATTCTTTCTTCAAGGGCTTGAAGTTCTTGTTTTACAGGTCTTACGTCTTTGGTTAGAGTTACCCCCAAGTATTTTATATTGTTTGGGCTATTGTGAAGGGGTTTTTTTCCCTTATTTCTCTCTCAGCCCATTTGTTTGTTGTATAGAGAAGGGCTTCTGATTTTTTTTTTTAATTAATTTTGTATCCAGACACCTTGCTGAAGGTGTTTACCAGCTGTAAGAGTTCTCTGGTGGAATTTTTGAGTGGGATGTTGTAGTCTTCCACTGCTAAAGTGTTTGGATCGATGTGCTAAGTTTTAGAAGCGTTTCTTTTACAAATGTACGTGCCTTTGTATTTGGGGCATAGATGTTCAATATTGAGATGTCCTCTTGATGAATATTTCCTTTAAAGAGTATGTAATGTACTTCTCTGTCTTTTTTATTAACTTCAGTTGGAAGTCTATTTTGTTTGATATTAGGGTGGCTACTCTAGCTTGTTTCCTGGGTCCATTTGCTTGGAAAACCTTTTCCCAGCCCTTTAATCTGAGATAGTGTCTATCTTCAATAGTGAGATGTGTTTCTTGTATACAGCAAAAAGATGGATGTTGTTTATGGATCCAGTCTGTAAGTTTTTGTCTTTTTATTGGCGAGTTGAGTCCATTGATGTTGATGGCTATTAATGCCAGGGGTTGTTATTTCCCATTATTTTGGTATAGCCTGTTGTCTTGTGTTTCTTTTTGTTTAGTTGCTGTGGGGTTTCCTATTTCCTCTGTTTTCTTGGGTGTAGTTATCTTCTCTGGGTTGGAATTTTCCTTCTAGGATCTTCTGTAGGGCTTGGTTTGTGAGGAGATATTGTTTGAATTTGATTTTGTCATGGAATATCTTGTTTTCTCCTTCTATGTTGATAGAGAGTTTTGCTGGGCATAGTAGTCTGGCTGGGCACCTATGTTCTCTCAGGGCTTGTAGGACATCTGTCCAGGCCCTTCTAGCATTTAAAGTTTCTGAGGAGAAGTCAGGTGTAATTCTGATGGGTCTGCCATTGTATGTGACTTGGCCTTTTTCTCTTACAGCTTTTAATATCCTTTCTTTTTTCTCTACATTTGGAGTTTCAATTATTATATGGTGAGAGGAGTTTCTTTTCTGATCTAATCTGTTTGGTGTGTGTAAGCCTCTTGGATTTTTTTTTTTTTTTTTTTGGTTTTTCGAGACAGGGTTTCTCTGTATAACAGCTCTGGCTGTCTTAGACTCACTTTGTAGACCAGGCTGGCCTCGAACTCACAGAGATCCGCTTGCCTCTGCCTCCCAAGTGCTGGGATTAAAGGCGTGCGCCACCACCACCCGGCTTAGCCTCTTGGATTTTTACTGGCATCTCTTTCTTTAGGTTTGGGAAGTTTTCTTCTATGATTTTGTTGAAGATATTTCCTGGATCTTGTAGTCGGGAGTCTTCTCTTTCCTCTATGCCTATAATTCTTAGGTTCTGTCTTTTCATTGAGTCCTTGATTTCTTGGATGTTGGGGGTGAGAGATTTTTTTAGCTTTCTCATTTTCTTTGGATATTGTACTGATTTCTTCCACTGAATCTTCCATGCCTGAGATCCTGTCTTCCATCTCTTGCATCCTATTGTTGATACTCACATCCGTAGTTCCTGTTCTCTTCCTTTGATTCTCCATTTCCGTTTTTAACTCTGACTATGTTTTCTTTATTGTTTCCATTTCCATTTTTATGTCTTGAGTCATTTTACTTGTTTTGTACATTTCCTGCTCCAGTTTGCTTGTCTTTGCCTGGAAGTCTTCCATTGCCCTCTCTTTTTCTTGTTCAAGTTGAGCCAACTTGTTTTGAAATTCTCTAATGGTGTTATCCATCACTTTCGTTTGTGCAGTTGTGGCTTCTTTGAATTCCTTCATAGATTTAAGTTCTTCTTGAAGGGACTCTATCACTTTCCATAATGTAGAATTGTCTTCATTTTCATGTGTTTCAGCTGTGGTGAGGTGGTCCGGGCAGGATGAAATACCATTGCTTTCTTTTGTTGGAGTCATTCCATTCTGATTTTTTTCTTTTTGGTCTGGGGCTTCTGGCCATTTGGAAGTTTTTTTAGCTGTCTTCTGGACTTGGGTCCAAAGGGGGGGGTGCATTAGTGTGGGAATCGAATTACCTTACTCTACCACTGTAAGGTGAGTCATTCAGCCCCGCCTCCTAGGTGGAGACCTAACTAATCCAGGGGGTGGATATATATACATATAAGCTCTGATTCCCCACCAAAAGGGCCAGTCCTAGCAAAAAAGTCCTATAATAATTGTAAATACCTCACAGTTTGCCCTGGGTTGGCTCCTGTGGCGGGTAAATCTGCCTTCACCCCCTATAGCCTGCCGCTGCCACGGCCCAAGTCTGGAAACTGTCAAGTGAGTCAAAGTCGACTAAGTTCTCATATATCGCAGCGGATCACAATCTGCAGTTTGAGGGGTACTCTTCAGCGGAGCCATGCACACTTCCATAGGTCCGCAACCCTTCGCCAGATAGCCGAATTGTCTGTGCGAGACCTGGGGTGGCCAAGTAGGCTGGAGAGTATCCCTGTGTGGGGTCTGAATCTGCCCACTGGGTATTAGATTGGAACTTACACTGGCATGTCTCTCCTGTTGGGGAAGGGAGAATCCTGATTCCTGGATTCAGTAGCTTCCATGTGTGTCTGAGAGTGGGAGGGAGCATCCTGCCCAGGGACTTTTAGTGGTCCCTGAGTAGTTGGGTAAGACCCAGGGGGGTCGAGTCCCTCAGATTTGTTTGTACAGCAGCCTGTGCATGGGCCGCCACCATCTTGGATCCCCCATAACCTTTGGTTTACATGTCACCATTTGTGTGTGTGTGTGTGTGTGTGTGTGTGTGTGTGCAGGTGTACACACTTGTTTGTGAATTCTTTGTCGCCAGAGTTTTATATTATGTGTCTTACTTTATTACTTTCATAATTACTTTTATTTTATTTTATTTTGGTGTCAGCATATTTCACTGAACCCAAAGATCATCCTATTTTTCTAGACTGACTAACTGGTGAGATCCCTGAATTCATCTGTTTCTGTCCCACCAGTGCTGGGAACAAACTTGCACCGGTGTACCAGGGTTTTTGCTTTTGTGGGTATATAAAGTCCTTTACTCATTCAGCCAATTCCTAACCTAAAATTTGTTTCCAGTATTTTTCATATATCATCTCATTATATGTGTCAATATGAGGGCAATATTAGTGCAAACTGACTAACTTACTGGCTTTCCTTTAAAATTCATTTCTTTATTAACTTTTTGTGCATGAGTATTTTATGTTCATGTATATCTGTGAACTAAGTTCATGCCTGGTGTTCATGGAGGAGCAGAATTTGTAGATGTTTGTGTATCACTCTATGGGTTCATAAAATTGATACTGTGTCCTCAGGAAGAGTGTCTGTTGTTGGGAAACATGAAGTCAATTCTGAAACCCAAATTTAATATCTGTCTATCCCAAATGAAATGTAAATTTATGAGAATATATTGGGTTATGGGTTAATGCTCCACAATTTTGTCCTAAACTCACAGGATAATTATTTAACATATGAATGAAACAATATTTTTAGCATTTTTATGAATAAAATCTTCAAATAATGAATAAATTCATTTATTAGTAGTGTTTAATTATTTTAATGTTTTTCTACATTTGATTGTTCTGAAACTAGAGCTATAAAATTGTATATAAAATATATAATGTGGATGCATGTTGTATTTCAGCACAACCAGCTCACTGCCTTTTTCAGGATACTTCATTCATTATTCTAAGCACACACATGCACACACATACACACAAACACACTTAAAACATGCACATGTATATATTTAAGTCAATCATGAATTTAAAGAAATTTAGAATTAAAATCAACTCATATGGACATCATTTTATTATTAAAATAATATTGGTGGTTTAATTGTTATGTTTTTACTTTAAATTGTCCTCGGTTAGTAAAAGATTGATGATTATTTAATGACGTGCACACTTATGAACTTTTGCCATACTTTAGAAAAATCAGCATTAACATATTGTTCTTATCTTGCAGTTAGACTATAGCTAAATAAATCTTGAGTTTGTTTTCAGTTCCCGATCAATTTGGGTTAGGACTAATCTGTTATGCGTTGTCTGATGTCCTTTGCTGGGTCTGAGAGTAATCTTAACCCTAATTCTTTTACACAGTAACATCTTTATAGAGAGAAGAGGCTAAACAGACCCTTTGCTCTTTTAATAGAAATGTTTCTCTGTTGAAAATTTTAATTATGAGAAGTACGCAAGTATATACAAAGTATGCTTGGAAAATTATATTTTTCATAAAATGGCATAATTACTCACTATGATATAGGATGAAAATGAAAACATCCACTCTTTAAACATCTTTAAACAAAATATCAGGAAATTTTTTTTTCTAAACATATAAATTAAAGAATGTTAAAAAACGTATTTTTTCACAATTGAATACTTTTGTTTTATGTTCTATATATAACCATATAACCTACTTTTTGTGTAAAGTACTCTATATATAAGTACTATAATTTTTAGAAAAGACTATACATCCTGATGTATACATTTCATTATTCTTGTATACAGTTTTAGCAGGGTACATTCTAACACTAGAAAAATATTCAAAACTCCAACAGACATATTAGAAGACTTTGAAATTAATATTCTATTTTATTTCACATTTATAATTAGAGAAGGAATAATCAAGAACCTACATTGTTTCATGATGGCCATGTAGTTCTCTGGGAATAGAGATCGATATAAATCATAGAGAACAGAGAGTCAGGGAAAATAGAAGACAAAGGAAAAAAAATATCTTAACTTACATGAATGATAAGAAAACGATCAGATAGCAACAATTAATACTAAAGTAACTAGGTTTATTTTAAAATTCTTTCCTTATGGTTTTGCTTTGTGTCAGAAAAAAATAAGCCTTTTGTTTCAATTGTATTCTGCAATATCCTAAAAAGACTCACTATAATACTTATAACAATTTAACATTGCTACACTCATTATTACCTTTGCAGATATATAAGTATGAAAAGTTGAGTAAAAGTTATCAAGTTAATATTTAACACTATATACAATTTGTGATTATTCTCTGCATTTCTTGTGTTTGAAAGGTAACATTTCAGATACAATATTGTTATATAAGTTAATATTTTAGAACTGGACACTACATAAAAATTTAAATTTATAATGTAACACTAATATGTGATTTGTATAGTACTACTATATTTTTAAAGTGTAACTATTTTCCCAAATGTTTAAAACCATATTACCCATGGATTTCAATTGAAAAACTCCACATATTATAAAGATCAACTGAAAAATAATTTGAATAAGTGAAAATATTCCATGAATATTTCAGGTAAGCACCATATACATATCTGAACAACATTTAATATTGTAAATTACTTGTAAATTAATGGATTATCTTTTCAAATATAATTGATAAACTATGGCAGAAATCAGTCTTCTATATTAATAAATTATTATATGATGTATATAAAATGTTTTCAGAATTTTTCAGCCATAATTGGTGGAAAAAACCAGTATAATGTTTCATCATTTTATTATTTGTTAATTTACTTAGGTACCGAAGTACTTTCATTTAATACTAATCTAATAATTAATGGAAAATTATTATCACTTTACTTGAATTGTCCATTAGAACTTTAAAAATTTCTTTTTTTTATAAATACTTTACTTTTTTTCTTCAAGTTACATCTCAGTCACAAACCCTTCCCTATTCCCCCTTCCTATCCCGCCCTTCCGCCCTCTTCCCCCCAGCAGTTTCCCCTTTCAGTCCAACAGATGGTTCCTTCTCTTATAACAGTAAATACTATACAAAGCAACAGATATAAATATGCCACATTTATGAGAGTTAAATGGCCCAGTATACCTTCCCAATGTCCAGTTTATACATATTTGGCCCCTGACTTTAACATTCTACTATCTAACCATCTCCATGAGTTTAAAGGTCTATATCTGACTCAACATTCACACTAACTTGCAACACAATTTTAAGAGTATCTTCTTAGATCTATAACACCCTCTTGATTCCTAAACAACTCAAAATTTAACTATGAGACTCTAGCTGTCTATTCTTCAACCACCTCAGAGACCTGAGAGGGATAAATATATCTGCTTATATAGGAAGTGCAGGGCCTGCAGCTTCCAAAACTAAGAAATGACATACCAGTGACTGCCTGGACAGTTCCCATTTTCTCTCCATACATTCCTGCATCAGTCTTCAGTCTTTGGGTCCTGTTTCTCTGACAGACATTTGTTGTAGAGCAGGGATTATGAAGGACTTACCTACCCTGTCTTGGCAGAGTTAGGCTGTCGACTTCCCTGCTAACAAGTTTTGTCCTTTTTGGACAGCAGTCTGTCTGCAGTTGGAGCAAGGGGTTTTTTCATGCCAAGAGATAGGCTTGCCACTAATTCAACCATCTCACACTGGAGATTCTTCGATGCTTATCTTCTACTTGGAGTAGAATAGGGGGTGCTGTCAGGAGCTGATATGTCTCGATATCAAAAAAAAGAAAATCTTAATTTAAGATAACATCTTTGAATGCCATATTCTGCAGATCTCTTGGGGTTTTTGAAGATGCCCTATCCATCTCTTGTATTTAGATAAGCAAATGTTGCTTGTCTCTTAACAACTTGATTACTGAGTAGTTTAGAGAATATTTGTGATAGACTGTCGTAGTAGCTAACAAAGTGACATGTTTGCATGACTAGGAGTTTGTTTTACTTAACTATCCTAGACAGTTTTAGACGGTTGGTATCAAGAGGCCAGAACTTCACATTTTATTTTTAAGTATCTCTAGGTATGATACCATTAGGAAGCGTTACCTTTAATTTTGTATCAATATACAAAGATCTATTCAATTGTGGTTAAATATACTCTTAATTATGTATCAATATACAAAGATCAATGCCTATGTAGCCCAATTCAATCTTAATATTATGTCCATATACAAGGGTCAATACCATTGTGGCCAACTATAATCTTAATTTTGTATCAATATACAAAGATCAATACCGATGTAATCCAATACAATCTTATTTTTGCACAATAAACAATGGTCAATACCACTTTAGCCAAATATACTACTAATTTGTATCAATATACAAAGGTATAAGGGCATATTCAATAATCTGCCCCTTCTTCTTGGATCTTCCTGTACTATGTCTATGTCTCATTTTTCTCAAGCCTATGCACTCCTACATAGGAGAGGAAGAAGGATACATAAAAGGAAAAGTAGGAAGTCCCTGGATCTAACCTCCAAAACCCATTAAACAGGACCATTTATCAGCTTGTAATCTCTTCCCCTAAATATCAGAGTTTTCAGTTATCCTTCAAATAACCAAAAAGAAGGGTGGAGAAACACCCTCCCCACCCTCTGGGCATGGGACGTTGCTCTCTTAAAGTGACTTCCTGCTGATGTGGGTAGTAGTAAACCTGTTTGGGGCCCAAACCAATTTAAAAATTTCTTAAGATGTTGAGTTATAATGGAGCAGAGAATGCTAATATATAGTTAAATTAAATATTATTTTTATATATGAATTTTAAACATAAAATTATAATCTTTTCCTTCAAATAATCCAATGCCTTCCTGAAGGAAACATTTTTTGAAGTCAGCTCTTATGACTTTTATTCAATCTGGCATTCCACAGTTAGTTTTTAAACAATATTTTTTAAGGCAGTGACAACACACCTATATGTACATTTTATGATGCATTTTAATTTTGTTATCTAAAGAATATACATAATTATTTCCATTGTGTTTCTTTGCTTTTAATTCAAGTACGTGAACAAATATAATAGATATAATTTGCAAATTTTGATAGAATACTGTTAGTTATTTTTACTTATGTTCATATGTGATCTGTCTTAATCTTGTGGTAAATAATACCTATTAATTCATGTAAATTACATTATTAATGAGTCACATAATTCATTAATTTTTTCCTTAAGAATAATTCACTTAACAACCCACACTGATTCAAACAATCATATGTTGCAGTAAAACAAAATAGTTAAACTTTAAAACAATTATTCTGACCAATGCTTATTCACAGACATTACATAAAATGTACAGTTCTATTAAAATGGAGATTTTCTCTAGTTCTGAGACTACATTTGAAAAGGTCTGTTGCTATAGAAAGACAAAGAAAATTAGTTTTGGATAGAAATGGCTTAAAACCATCTTTAGAGGGCAGCACTTAACTAGGGAAAGAGGGATGTTGTGAGCAACTGTTTGAACAGATACCACAGTGATTATGCCAGAAAATGAAACATTAGAGCCTATTAAACATCATGTCACATTTTAAAATTCACAAAAGTCTAAATAAAAACTTCCTATAGAAACTTTGAATTGTAATCAGATGAGATGCATATTTTATTTTACATAGCCAGCTGTCAATGTTATATATGCTTTGACAATTAATAGTTGAATTAAAATGAAGCACATTTTCATTATGTCAAGTGAAATAATGTAGAGTAATTGTAATATAATAATTTAAAATGTCTTATAAAGAAGAACATTTTATATTAATTTTAATTACATTTAATGGGAATAGAATTAAAACAGATAACTATTTGTCATTATTTTGATAATGTAATAACAATAGACTTTTAACACATTAGTATGATTGGCAATATTCATATCGCATGTCTTCAAACAGGAAAATTTTAAGGTAAGTCTTTGTGACCTATTTTAAGCATTTTGCTAAGAATAATACACACATTAATGAAACACCATTGCATTGTCACAGACTTTCTATTGAGAGACCTATGTAGGTACATAAGCATAGATTTTAGAAGAATTTGGTTGAAGAATTGATTTCCATGCACCTTCTTCCAATAATAATATTTTACAGAGTAAGCACTTTGAAAACATGTAAGGGAGATTTGTAAATCAGTCATCAATAAAGCTGTGGTTGAGAACTATATACATCTTGCTTCTTTATAAAGGAATGATTATCAGGTAAAATAAATATCAGTGAATTACATTAATCACTATGGAATATTGACATTATCACAGAAAGTATATATTAGGTCACCAAACAATGTTCACCTTTGATAATCATTTCTGAATAAGAGGTGAAGGGGTGGGACACAGTAAAAAAAACTTGGGATTAATGATCATTTTTACCACATTAAAAATAAAATGCTAGTATTTCCTTAAGACAGTATAATCAATAATAATGTATTCTCTTATCTTTTAATTTTTAAAAAATTTCTAATGTTTATTTATTACTTCAATTTACATCTTCATTACAGTCCCTCCCTCCATCCTTTCCGGGCCTACCCTCTCTTCCTCTTCTCCTCTCCCCCCTTTCTCCCTTCTCCCACCTATCTTACTCCTCTCATGTTGGGTGTCCTACAGATCAGTCCCCTTTGTTAAGCAGCCATATGAAGGCTAAGAGTTTCCTCTTGCAATGGGGGCCTCCATGGCATCTCCACTAGTGCAAAGTATCCCACTAACAAGTAACAAAGTCTATGTTCCTGTTCCTTTTGGTGTGTTGGTTGTAGGATAGTTATCCTGTACTATATGGCTAAAATCCAGTTATAAGTGAATAAATGCCATATGCATCTTTCTGAGTCTGGGGTCAGCTCACTCAGGATGAGCTTTTCTAGTTCCATCCATTTGGCAGCAAATTATATGATTTCCTTGTTTCTGATGGCTGAGTAGTAAGTATTCCATTGTGTAAATGTACCACAGTTTTTTTTTTTAATCCATTCTTTGGTTAAGGGACATCTGGGTTGTTTCCAGTTTCTAGCTATTACAAATAAAGCTGCTATGAACAGACTTGAGGAGATGTCCTTCTTTTATCCTTAAGTAATTTTTTGAAATAATGAAAAAAAATTTTTAGAAGCATATGAAAGCATACCTCATGAAATCCTTGACCAAACTACCTAAAATATTTTGTTTTGAAAAAAATTAATTGATTTTTAAAGCTGTGAATATGTATTAATGATTCTAAACACATAAACATATTTACACATTTAGTTTTAATGTCACAAACTAGTAATAAATTTTAGACATGTATTTACAGCAATTATTTAAATGAATCTATGTTGAATTTATTGTCATTTTTTCTGATTCATTAGATCATTAATTTTCAAACAAACTCCTTTTAGGACATTACTCCTTGGCATTTAATATAATATTTAGATGTAAGAAATCAGATATTAGGAGCTAAATTTCTATTTAGTACTTTGTTTTTAAATGCCAATCATGCATACAAAACTAAAGTCAGATAAAAATTTTATTAAGACATTCATGATCTTGAAAAAGATAAAGTCTTAGCAAGGGAAGATTCTTAAACTTTTATTAATAGGTAATAAAATATAGATATGCTTTAAAGTTGTCATAATATCAAGTTTTACTTGGAATACCCATTTTTAAATGCAAGATTATAGAATCAAGTTACTAAAAATATTCAGAGATGTTCTCCAGTCCACCTTGCATTTCTGTACATTAATATTTCTCTATGTCATGATGTAGCATTTTTGATATATACTGTAATTTTAGTTATAAGAAAAAACATTATTTTGTGCCCTTACACTTATCTACAAGAATCAATATATTTTTTGTCTTCTTATTATGAAGTTATATCACTTACCTTGAATGGCTTCTCCTGTCATTAACTTTTAAGATGCAGCATTTATATTTGTAGGATTATTTCTTCTAAATTTTTAAGTTGTGAAAAGATGTTGTAAAACATTATTTATCTACACAGGGAGAACAAATTTTACATGGTTAACAAAAATAGAGACACGGATATCCATTAGAAGACTGCATTTGCTCTTACTTTAAATTCCTTCTCATTTGTTCATCCTTTTTGCCTAAGTGCATGTTGGATTTTAGATTAATGGAGTGATTTTAGTCATCATGGATTTATATCCTGTGGAAGGAAAAGTCATATGGAACAGAGGAAATATTTAAAACATGAAAGCTCAGTGCACTTTCTCTTCTATCTATATATTTCCTAACAACCACTCCACCATGTGGAGATTTGAATTAAAGAGAAGTTCTGCTTCTGGAAAAAACTGAAAACAACAACAACAAAAAAAAAAACAATATGGAGTAGAAGTTCTGAGACAAAACAGAGAGAAGTCAGTTTTCTTCTTTGAGAGAAAGAGTGAAAAATGTCAGAAAAGGTAGAATTATAAGGAAAGCAAATTCTGAGATACATCATTTTCTGTGTCTAATGAAAAACCTTATTTTTTTCCTTTATTTTTTATTTCTTCAAGTTACATCTCATATATTTGGTTGTGAGCCTAGCCTTTAACGGCTGAGCCATCTCTCCAGCCCTCAAGTTACATCTCAATCGCAGTCCCCTCCCTATTCCCCCTCAAGTCCCACCCTCTCACCCTCAACCACCCATCCTCTTCCCTTTTTTTTCTTTTAAGTTTAAGGTATATCTTATTTCCCCCTACAGTTTCCCCTTTCAGTCCAACAAATGGCTCATTCTCTTATAATAACAAATACAATACAGTACAACAGAGGTAATTAGGCCACAGTTATGAGGGTTATATGGCTTAACGTACATTCCCAATGACCAGTCCATATGTATTTGGTACTTGACTTTAACATTCTACTATCTAAACATCTCCATGAGTTTAAAGTTCTATATCTGACTCAACATTCATACTAACTTGCAACACAATTTTAAAAGTATCTTCTTAGATCTATAACACTCTCTTGACTCCTAAACAACTCAAAATTTAATTATGAGACTCTAGCTATCTGTTCTTCAACCACCTCAGAGACCTGAGAGGGATAAATATATCTGATTTTATAGGAAGTACGGGGCCTGCAGCTTCCCAAACTAAGAACTGACATACCTGTGGCTGCCTGGACAGTTCCCCTTTTCTCTCCATACATTACAACATCGATCTTCAGTCATTTAGCCCCGTTTCTCTGACAGACATTGATTGTAGAGCAGGGGTTATGAAGGACTTACCTACCCTGTCTTGGCAGAGCTAGGCTGTCAACTTACCTGCTTCCAGGTTTTGTCCTTTTTGGACAGCATTCTGTCTACAGTTGGGGCAAGGGGCTTTTCCTACCAAGAGATAGGCTTGCGACTAATTCAATCATCTCCCACTGGAGATTCTTCGATGCTCATCTTCTACTTGGAGGAGAATAGGGGGTGCTGTCAGGAGTTGATATGTCTTGATATAAAAAAAATCTAAAGTTACGAAAACATCTTTGTAAAAACAGCATGGTATTGGTATAGAAACAGACCAGTAGATCAATGGAATCGAATTGAAGATCCACAAATAGACCCACACACTTATGGCCACCTAATTTTTGACAAAGAAGCCAAAACGGCACAATGGAAGAAGCACAGCATCTTCAGCAAATGGTGCTGGTCCAACTGGATGTCCATTTGTAAAAGAATGAAGCTAGACCCATACTTATCACCTTGTACAAAACTTAAGTCCAAGTGGATCAAAGACCTTAACATAAGGCCGGTCATACTAAATCTACTAGAAGATAAAGTGGGAGAAACCCTCGAACTAATTGGCACAGGCGACAACTTCCTGAACAGAACACCAACAGCTCAGGACTTGAGATCAACAATCAATAAGTGGGACCTCATGAAACTGAAAAGCTTCTGTAAGGTAAAGGACACTGTCATTCGAACAAAACGGCAGCCTACAGACTGGGAGAAAATCTTCACCAACCCCACATCTGACAGAGGGCTAATATCCAAAATCTACAAAGAACTCAAGAAATTAAATGCCAAGAAACCAAATAATCCAATCAAAAAATGGGGGACAGAGCTAAATAGAGAATTCACAAAGGAGGAATCGCTAATGGCTGAGAAACACTGTAGAAATGCTCAACATCCTTAATCATCAGAAAACCTTATTTTTATATGATAAAATACAGCATTAAAAAAACCTCTCCAATCAGATGTGTATTCTTAATCTTTAGCTTTGTGTTAAATTGGTACTGAAATTTACAGGTAACTTTTATTCTATACACTAGAAATTTATCAGTTTCCAAGTACCCACAATCTGCTTCTGAACTCCCAACTTGTAAAGAAAAGTATACTGGTAAAATTATCATAATGTAAATATAACATAAATTATATTATAATATAAACATATATTAATTTTGAATGTTCTATTAAAACATTCACTACTTATTATCTTCATATTTGGGAAAGAACAATGAAAGATTTATTAGTGAGCTAATAGAATTTATAGAAATGTTGAAGGTATAGGTACGCAGTCCTATGTAATGTATATAAGTTGTTGTTGGTATTCTTTCCATTCCTGAAATTAAGAGTATTCATTTACACTAAAATATTTGGTGATTCGATCGGCAATATTTGAATAGACTTAACTGTAAGATGGTTAGATAGTAGAATGTTAAAGTCAGGTGCCAAATACATATGGACTGGACATTGAGAATATATACTAAGCTATATAACCCTCATAACTGTGGTCTAATTATCTCTGTTGTTTTGTATTGTATTTATTATTATAAGAGAAAGAGCCATTTGTTGGACTGAAAGGGGGAGCTGTTGGGGAAAAAAAGATATACCTTAAACTAAAAAAAAAAAAAAAAGGAAGGGGTTGGGTGGGTTGAGGCAGAAGAGAGTGGGAGGGTGTGACTGGAGGGGGTAGTAGGGAGGGGATTGTGATTGAGATGTAACTTGAAGAAATAAAAAATAAAGTAAAAAAAAAGAAATATGGTAATTTTCTTGATCTGATCTGAAATGATACCTATTATATTGCTGTTCAACTCAAATGCTAAAGTGTCAAACTGAATTCTTTTAAAGATAAGAGAAAATTGAGAGAGTCATTACCATTTTGAAATAAGACCAGGACATAGATTTATAGAGGGAAAGAAAACCATTAAGTAGATGAGATCAATAGATGTAAGCATACAAGTGATTCTTGTGGCATCTTGAAAAAGAAGTGACTTCAACTCTAGACATAAAGATTTATGAATGTAATCTAAGAGGTTTCTCCTCTAGTTGCCAAAGAAAATCTAAAAGCCTTGAATGAGATAAATGTTAAATGCCACCAATTATATAATACCATATTGTAACTATATGCATGTTGATATCATATTTTCTTATAATCCCTTCTTTAAGTACTCTTTAAATGTTGTTTTAAATTTTTATCGCTTACTGAGTTTGAGTTTTATTTAAAATCTCCTTTATAGTAACAAACCTTCAGCATTTCAATAGTTTTTAGCTTCCAGTCTGACCATTCTGAAAATATCGTAAAATTACTGTGGTGTGTTGAATATTATCTATTGTTCCTTATGTACTTAAGTTATAACATATAAAATTCTTCCTAGTTAAAACTATTTGTTTATTATGTGTGCTTTTATTTGCAGATTATAAACTAACCACCAATTGGTTTTCTAGGAAAAACATCTGATTATTTTGAATTAATCTAAAATTCAGTGAAAACTAAAGAAACTCCAATGGGAATAGTTTTTGTTAATCTTCTAGACAAGATATAGTAAAGATTAGTGTAACACATTAATATATAGAGAATACATACACATATCTAAAATGGGAAGAAGAGTATTTGAAGTTATATGGTACACTGTATTTTTCCTCCACTGTTCTTACTATTTCTAGATATTTTATATTTTATATTAAGAAATATTTTCATAATATTTCTAGTAAAGTGAGAGGATTAATCAATATTGTTTGAGGCTCTGCAGATAATGATTTCTCAAAAGAATGAGTCTCAGACATATAAAACTAAAAGATTTAAGATACAATTCTTAGAAGAGTGTTTGTGTACATTGATGAGTTTCATCTGTGGCTTGTATTCCAAATAGTGGAGGAGCAAAATTCAATAAATTAAAATTAGAATCATTACTTTCTCTGGCTCCTCTGACCTTTTGTTATTGTTTGTTTTTCTTTTTCCTGCTTCATATATCTATAATTAACAGATAAAGTCTGTATATGTTTAAAATACGCAGACACAACTCAACCCAGGCTTATTATGGCAAAATTATCCATATTCTATTCTTAAGCACCTGATGATAAAGTTTCACTAACATAGAATTTTAAATATCAGATATTACTTATTTATTCTAGCAATGATATATGTTTTATCTTCCTAAATTTCTCATTCTGTGTCTGAATGATTAAACCTTTAGACAAATATCTGCTGATTACTCATATTCTCAAACCCTTAGCATCCATATTCCAATCCCTATGGTACTGTGAATTTTTCCTAGATCCCAGATGTATTTAAAATGAGACAACAGCATCTCCCCATCAGACTTATTATGGTGTCATACATATTCATATATACATTTGGAATGGTGAGATTTCTTTCATGTTCATGGAGAGGTAGGACTAATATAGCAAAATGGCCATCATATCAAAAGCAATCTACAAATTCAGTGCAATTTCCATCAAAATTCCAACACCATTGTTTACAGAACTTGTAAAAACAATATTCAACTTCATATGGATAAAACAAAAACCCCAGGATAGATAAAACTATCCTGTAAAATAAAATAAATTTTGGAGGTATCACCATCCCTTATTTAAAGCATACTACAGAGCTATGGTAACAAAAACTTCACAGTACTGGCATAAAAACAGAAAGGTTGATCAGTGGAATCACCTCAAAGACCCAGAAGTAAATCCACACACCTATGGACACTTGATTTTTCACAAAGAACCCCAAACTATACAATGAAACAAAGAAAGCATCTTCAACAAATGTTGATGGAGTAACTAGATGTCTGCATATAGAAGGCTACAAATACATCCATATTTATCACACTGCACAAAACTGAAAACCAAGTGGATCAAAGACTTTTACCTAAAACTGGATGTAGTAAATCTAACAGGAGAGTACGAGAAAATCCTTGAACTCTTTGGTACAGGAGACAACTTCCTGAAGAGAATACCAACACCTCAGGCACTAAGATCAGCAATTAAAAAATGGGATCACATGAAACTGAAAAGCATATGTAAAGGAAAGACATCATCAAAATGAAAAAAAAAAGCAACTCACAGAATGGGAAAATATTTTAACCAACTCCACATTTCTCAGAGGGCTGACATACAAAATATACAGAGAACTCAAGAAGTTAGAAATCAACAACTAAACAATCCAATTTCAAAATTTGGTATGAGCTAAATAGAGAATTACAATAGAGGAATCTCTAATGGCTGATAAGCACTTAAAGAAATGCTCCACATCTTTAGTCACTTGGAATCATCTTGATTATTTCACAAATATATCCTGCAATAGATTTCTAGCACTGTACAAAAACCTTACTTTTGAAGTACCATCATATAATTTTCCATTGCATCTAGTTGATTTTAACTTAGAAGTATGTAGTTACTGTTATGGAATCACTTCCTGCATATTAATCTCCAAAAGCATTTTTATTAATACATTAACTTCTAAATATTCTGGTAATGTATATACTGCTTGTCATTTTCATGATAATACATATTATTTCAAGTATCATCCCATGCATTATGGGAAATTTACTGATAGATAACTTCAAGATTTTTTCCAAATAGATCTTTGGCCCTGTTTTCAGTACATTTTTTATAATTGGTCATATTAACAATATGCATGATTGTACTCAATCATGCATTTATTTCTTCATGTGTAATTACTACCCTGTTCATAGGTTATTAGAAACTAACCAAAGTTTAAGTAGCTATTAATACTATTTCAATAGCTAAATGATAGTGAAACTAATCTAGTTTCAATAAAAATAACAAGTGTAGATTATTTTATTTTGCGATTTTAGGCAAAGATGAACAAAAATAGCATTCTGAAGTTATAGTATGGTGGTATATGAAACCTCAATTTGACAATGTGTTTTGATGATATGTTCTAAAGGACTGATCATGCTAACTTTTTTACCATCAGCTGATAATTGTACTCAGAGTAAAATGTAATTTACTGATATCATTCTGAACACATATTTGGCCTTCACAATTGTGAATCCAGTTTATTCACAAAACTAAGATAAACTGTAATTGGAACTCCAGTTTATGACATGTGGAACATTTGATAATACTCTTTAGTCATGTGGAAACATGTTCTTAATTTGGCAAATGGCAATTCTTTCTTCTATGATATAGTAAACAAGTGTCATTTGTTTGTTTGTTCATTTATTTTTGCTTATTATATCATTTTCTGTTTTGTGGCTCTCTTTGCTGTGTACTCCACACCACAGTGACATTCAGCAATAGTACAGAATGCTCACTCATTTTTCTAAGAACAATGCAGCTGTGACAGGTTTTATTTGAAAAGACGTGTGCGTGTGTGTGAGACAGTTTGTTTAGTTTCACTGTACAATGATGAGGGTCATTACTCCAGTGATATAAATCAACCATGCATAGCATCCACAGAAAAGAAAAAAAGACAAGGTAAGCTGTCAGTCACTACATGATCTTCAAAATGCTGAAGCAACATTTACAGTGTGTGACCAATGTTGTGTTATAGTAACAATATGTGAAAATGCTAAATATATGGATTCATAATTTTAAATGTAAAAAAGCATAGTGAGACTCAAAATTGAATCAATTTATAGTCTTGTACCTCAAGATCACAAAAATATTATTTCTTCTTGATTAGTGCTTGTTGGCTTATACATTTCAAAAGATGATAGGACATGTCAATTTAAAAGTAAACTGTGGAAATATTTAAGTGGCTACCTTTATATAAAAAAAACTATAAACAAGATCAAATTTCTACACTGACCAGGTCAGATAATTTAAAAACTTATTAATTAAATGTATTTAATACACATTACATTTCAATTGGCAAAGTATAACTAGAGCACTATAAGAGTATAATTTGTAGTCATTTTTCCTAAGTAAGAAATACTTGCTACTCCAGGGAAGGCCTTATACTCAGGAGAAGTTGTTTCCCTTTACTGTGCAACACTATTATAATTTGTTTTTTTTCCCATTTAATAAAATTGTTGCTGTTTTAGAGAGAGAAAGACCATAAAGTTGAGTTTATAGGGAGGTGGGGAGTGTCTGGAAGGACTTGGAGAAGTCCAGAGCATATGATCAACCTATATTGGGTGTAAAATTTGAAAAATAATAAAAATAAATGAATAACATGATCTGTTTAAAAATTTGTATTTTATTAATGGCATGTTGTAAAGAAAATCTTTCCAAATTGTTGTTTATTTTGGCACATTTTAATTATCTAATTGTAAAAAAAATAAATTAATTAAATTACATTGTTTCAGCAGCTGTTAATCTTTAACCATCCATTATAAATGAGCACACAGAGACCACATGGATTTTAACAAGCCTTGGCCTGAGTTGTGCAATCCTAGCCCATCTAAGCTAGCTCATAATTCTGTTACACAAATATGACCCCATATATACATACGCCCCCTGAGACTACCATTCTCCTTGCTTTGCCGATGTTCCTGGCCATGTGGAATGAGGTTCCTTCTTGTAACCCATGGTGTACATTCTCTTTCCTGCTGCTCCTGGCTGGAATGAATTAATCCTCTGCCTAAATATCAGGCTTCCTGTTCTAATCTCAGGAAGTCCCAACTTTCTCTGTCTTTGCCCAGTCTCAGGCCTCGGCATTTTATTTAACCAATCAGAGTCAATATAAGTAACAGACAGCAAGCAGGACCAATTAACTAACATTTAGAATGCTTAACACTATCCCATCAATTCCCTCCTTTTGTCTAATAAAAAGGCTAATTTTTTAACTCATATAGTAAAAACAATAAGAACAAATATGGAACAATCAAGATAACCATATATAAAAGTTATACACATAATGTTTAGCCTATTTGTACCAGGCAATCTTGAAGAAGAAAAAATCATCTATCTATTTTGGTGTGTATAAGTTCTGAACCGAAATAATTTCTATCATATCCTATATTTATAAACCTAGATTTTATTTAGACTTGAAAATATCTTTATATCTTTTTAAATCCTAAACAACTCAATTCAATTGAAATTTTATAGCTATTATGCCTGCAACCCCATCAAAGACATAAGAAGGGATAAAGTTGAGTGAATAGGAAGCATAGGAGAGCAGCTTGCAAAAAGAAATATGACAGTTTGTTACCTAGAAAGTCCCAAATATCTCTCAATATCATTGGAGCATCATCTTCAGCCTTCTGGCCAAGTATATCTCACAGACTAAATTGTGCAGCAGGAAATAATAAGGATTTCCCATTCTGTCTCTGCAGAATCAGGACATCGACTTACCTGCATTTAAGCTCTAGTCCATCTTTGGACTGTATATAGTCTGTTGAGAGAACAGAGGCACTTTGCCCAATAGGAATTATCTCCTGATGGGAGATTTCTTTTTGAGGAATTATCGCCTGATGGGAGATTTCTTTTTGATGCTCAGTATCTTTTTCCAAGTCAAATGGGAGCTGTCAGGAGCTGACTGTCTTAAGTTAAACAATACTTTAAATAATAAAAATATCTTTAAATGCCATATTCTACAGATCTCTTGAAGTTTTTGAAGACCATCTATCCATATCCATTGAGTAAGCAAATGTCACTTGTCTCTAACAATTTAATATCTGATTAACTTAGAACGTCTGAAATTAACTAACTTAATTATCCTAATAAAATCACAAGTTTGAATGACTATCAACATGCATTTCTTAATTATCCTAAACAGTTTGTGATAGTTACTGTCAAAAGGACTAGAACTTCACATTGCAAATTTATGAATTAAATAGGTACAATGCCTAGTCAAAATATAGCCTTAATTTTGTATCCATATACAAAGATCTATAGGAGTAGATTCAATAATCTACCCTTTTATCTTATTAAGTCTATACTATATATCCATATTCCCTGTCTTTTTTTCTTTTCAAGTCTTCTCCCCCTATATTAGAGAGAAAGAAGGATAAAGAAAAAGAAATCCCTGAGCCTAACCTCCTACACTTTGCTTAACAAGACCATATAACAATTTGTAACCCCTAAACGACATCTATAACCCATGAAATAACCAAAGAATCATCCACCCCACCTTTTGGGAACGGGGCATCGCTCTCTTAAAACTTCTTCCTGCTGAATTGGGACACAGAAAACCTGTTTAGGGGACCAAATAAAATGAAAAAAAAAATGGTTAAGCAAGTAAATTGTAACATTTGTTGTCCAGTCTCTATGTGCTCAGTGATTTGAATGTTCTGAGCAATTTGTAGTTCGAAGCTGGACTTTGGTAGAAAAGTTCAGGGGTTTATTAAAGTCCTGTCTGGAACAATCTTTGAGGCTGGGCTATCTCAGTAAGCTGTTTGAAGTTGTTCTGGATACAGATTTTTGAGAAAACAGCTATTGAGGCAGTCTCTGAGGCTGGATCATTTGGGTTACTTGCCTTGTCTTCTTTGGACACTGGTCCCATTGTTCTGAAAATATATAATTTCTCACAAGTAACATATAGTTCTGCAATTTCCAAAATGCCTTGGATGTGCAGGGTGCACAAATCAATTAAGGAATATTTTCTGTTCTTCATTTGTACAGAAGAAAGACATTTTTAAGTCTCCATTTATGCCATGTGAAAGGATGGCGTGTAATAGTATTACATATATATGCTATTTTAAATTGAAAATCCAACATTAGACTGTAGGGAGTCAAGTATTCTCCTCTACAGTTGACATAAATTTATTAATTGATTAAAACAGGGTTTATTCTGTGTTGTTCTTGATTTTTGCAAACTCAAAAGGAACCAATCTGTCTCTGTCTTTGTCTCTCATATTTTGGGAACAAAGGTATACATTTGAATATTCCTTATTTCCTTTTCTCCTTTTGTAACTTTTGTGTCAACAGACAACAATTTCACTAGATCATTTAACCTACAGATTTTTTTTAACTGACAGAATAGAGACAGTATGAATCAGAAAATATGTCCCCTCATTACAAATATTGAAAACATATTGGTTCCTGAAGGTATCATATTATAATTAGTAGAAAAAGGCAGGAAGAATTTATTCCACTGGTACTGGGGAATATTAGGGAGAACATAATTATTGCAATTAGTAAATGAATTTGGACTTAGAGGTATACTTATTTAGTTGGATGTGAGTTATACTGAATATATTAAGTGAAACTTTGTTGGTAATTTCACTGGTAATTATCTTCCTTCTTATAATTTTCTTCCATATTGTTATTTTCTCAATTGCATATCCTTCTGGCTTCTTCTGTATTTTTTAGAGGTAAATGATTATATATTAGATGGAAATAAAATCTCAGATTGAAATATTAACTACACAAAGATTCTATTATAGCTACTATTTTAGGGCATCATTTTAAATTAATAGAGAAACAAAATTCTTAGTATCAATGTGGCTCAGCAAGAATACTATGATAGCATTCTTTTTTTATAAATTTCTTTTTTAAAAGATTTATTTATTATGTATACAGTGTTCTGTCTGCATGCATGCCTGCAGGCCAGAAGATGGTACTAGATTTCATTATAGATGGTGATGAGCCACCAGTTGTTTTCTGGGAATTGAACTCTGGACCTCGGGAAGAACAGTCAGTGCTCTTAACCTCTGAGCCATCTCTCTAGCCCTATGATAGCATTCTTTTAAAAAGACAAATATTTGAATAAAGCTTGACATACTACAGTCTGAATGAACAAAGTTTAATTTCAAATTCTTATGCACTAGAAATCTTATTTCTAATATAAAACAATAAAAATTTCCCATCCTCATTATATGTTACCCTCCATTCTCACTTTTGATATTCATATATAAAGCTTTTACTTAAATGTTACACATAACATTTCTACATGTGGAAAAGTAAAACCTACCATATTGCACTATCCCCCTATAAATCTATGAAAATATTTTTTAATTATCATGATTAAATCTGTTGAGACTATCTGTATAAGCATAGAGATATGCATTATCACAAGCAAAACTCAAAATTATTTGTAGTATGCTTATAATTAATGCACTTATGTAGCTTAGAAATCGTTTATTAAAAGTACGTGGATTTTTTTTTTTTGCCTTATTTTGGCTCATGTTTCTGATATTACCTGGATACTAAAAATACCACTTAAAGAGAGTGAGTATTTATATTTTCCCCTAAAGTGGAAATTTCTGACAGAATTGCTTTGTTTATGAGAACACAGCATATGCTTCATACTCTATCATATCAGTATGTTATATAAATCTCTCACAATTGAGAAACAATACTCTATGATAATTACTGTTATAATTCTTTTTATTTATGATAGTGCTACTTTTAATGTTTTAGATGAATGAAATACTTCTCATAAAAGGTATAATGACAATAGAGACTCTAATATATTGAGAAAAATTGGCGACTGTCCAGACAGCCAATTGTTTGTCATTTCTTTCCTTTGTAAGCTGCCAGTTCCACACTTCCTATTCATTCAGACATATTTATCCTTCTCAGGTCTCTGATGTAGTTGAAGACGAGATAGTTATAGTCTCACAGTTAAATTTTGAGTTCTTTAGAAATTTAAAGGATGTTCCAGGTTTAAGAAAATGTTTTTAAGTTGGTAATGCAATTTACGATGGAACCTGAGTTAGGCATAGAAATTTAAACTCATCGATATAGTTAGATAATAGAATATTAATATCAGTTGCCAGTTACATATGGAGACATTGGGAATGTATATCTTACAATTTTCATAATTGTGACTTGATTGTTCCTATTATTTTGTATTATCTTATTCTTGATGTACATTTTTTCAATATTCTATAACTTCATATTCTTCTTACGTCTGATGCTTACAAGAAATGATTTGCTGCCATCCCTATATTTTCTCATTTACATAAAAGGTACATTGCCTTTTAATCTTATTTTTCTATTATGAACAGAGTAGTCATTAGCTGTACTGGTGTGCGTTGCTCTAGGTTGTTTGTTTCCTTCATAATTTTCACTATTGCTGTAAGATTCAGTATCATTTCCTTATATATATATTTTTTTTACTCTTTATATGAGCACTTCAATTTCAAATATGTTTAGCCCCTAAGAGTTTCTCCAAAACTCATTAAGACATTTTGGAATGTTTCAATTTAGTGTACTTCTTTTATCTCACACGGAAAAGATTTTAGAAAGACTTTTTCTTCATTTTCCATGTTTATTCATCTGTCTCCTGTAGTTTGTCATCTATTTAAAATACATATAGAGCACTATTTATTGTATATTTTATTTGATATATATACATATACATTTTGATTTGATATCTTAAAATACATGTTACTCATTCTCCATTTGTAGTTTATGAAAACTTCAATCCATTTCCTATGATTAAATATGTTTTCCAGATCTAACATAATAAGCCCTGTTTTCAACATATTTTTCATCTGTGATAAATATCATAGAGAAACAGTTTAGAAGAGGCAGGGTTTCTTTTAATTCATGGTTTTAGGGTTTTCTATGCATGGTCACTTAATTCCTTTGTCCTCTGCTATGAGGAGGCAGTGCACCATAGAAGTTCACATGGGGCCTAGCAAGATGTCTTGACATATGTGTTTGTAAATATTCATCCTTTCATTTTCATTTATGAGTTATCTCATTATGTTTTTTCCCAGTTTATATTTTACTCAAAATATCTGAGCAGTTTTTGAGTGGAAATGAAATGACTGTCTACAGTCCAAAAAGAAAAAGTCCATTTATTTTTAAATACCGTTCTGCTTCTTGCCACGACACTGTGGCTTTTGAAATTTCAAAGCCTTAAAGCAATCTGTCTAAAACAGGTCTTATTTTTCTTGTCAAAGAACAGGTTTTGTACTTATTAGTTATAGCTGGCTTTGTCTCCAAAGTTTGAAATTCATCCCTTCCTTTTGGCAGCTATATAGAGATGACTTTTAGTCCTTGTCATCTTGTCCCTTTCCTTTATATCAATTCCTTAGAAGTGTATACTGTAGAAATACTAATTGAATTATTTCTCTATTTATATTATTGTTAACTGACAGTGTTAATCCTTAACCCACTATTGTAAATAAACACACATACACCTGATGGATTTTAACAAGCCTTAGCCTGGATTGTTCAATCTTGGCCCAACTACTCTAGCTTATAATTCAATTCCCAAGATAAATACCCATATATACATATGCCCCCATGGATTTTTCTTCTACATGCTATGCCCATGTTCAAGGCCACATGGCATGATATTTTTCCATCTTTAATCCAGTGCATCTCTCCTTTCTCCCCTCCTGGTTTCTTTTGATCTACCTCCCTGCTCCAAGTGCACACACACCTAGAATACATAACAGATCACTGCATCAGTATACATATTAGAGTTGTATTATATATTATTATTTTACTACTTTATAGAACCATAGCGGTCATGTGAAAATTACATTTGAAACCTTGGTCAAAATTAGAATTTGCTGAACTGACTTGTCTGTATTTTGATAATGCACAATTTTTTTAAATGAATTCTTGAGATAAGTTAGTTTTAAATAGTTTATAAGTAGGATGAATAACATATGAATGTTATTGTCCCTATAACAGGATTCAGTTCAGGGATCTGCTTTTTAAGTTTTGTTTTCAAAATAAAATGAAAATAGAAAGAAAAACTTCAATCACAAATATAGAAATTAAAAGTGGCTGGAGCATAGTTATACTACACAGTTTTTAACTATATATTTACATCCCAGAAATTATGTAATATTCTATAAAGAGAAGTACGATTCTTGCAATTTTACTGGCTCCAATGTTGTTTCTTTGAGTATAGGAAGTCAGATAAACATCAAGTTAAGCACAAAATTATTTTTTAAATTTATTTTAATTTATTTTAATTTTAAAATATTGATTACTTCAGGTTACATCTCCATCACAGTAGCCTCTTTCAACCCCTCCCAGTCCTGCGCTCCCACCCTCTGCTCCCATCCTTTGCATCCCACTCCTCGAGAATGGATTGTCCTACATATCAGTCCCCCGCCCAAGTTCAGCAGTGATATGAGCCCCCTCATACACTGGGGGCCTACAAGACAGCACCACTAGGGCAAAATGTCTCATTGACAGGTAACAAAGTCTATGTTCACGTTCCCTTTGGTGCATTGGTTGTAGTATAGTTATCCTGTATTATATGGCTAAAATCTGATTGTAAGTGTATAGATGCCATATGCATCTTTCTGAGTCTGGGTTAGCTCACTCAGGTTGAGCTTCTCTAGTTCTATCCATTTGGTTACAAATTGCATGATTTCATTGTTTCTGATGGCTGAGTAGTATTCCATTTTGTAGATGTACCACAGTTTTTTGTTTGTTTGCTTGTTTGTTCTTATCCATTCCTCAATTGAGGGATATCTGGGTTGTTTCCAGTTTCTAGCTATTACAAATAAGGCTGTTATAAACATAGATGAGGAAATTTCCTTCTGATTTGGTGAGGAATCATTTGGATATATACCCAGAAGTGGTATGGCTGGGTCTTGAGGTAGAGATAGTCCAAGTTTTCTAAGATATTGCCAGACTGATTTCCATAGAGGTTGTACAAGCCTGCACTCCCACCAGCAATGAAGGAGGGTTCCCCTTTCTCCACACCCTCACCAGCATGTGCTGTCATATGAGCTTTTGATCTTAGCCATTCTGATAGGTGTGAGATGGAATCTCAGAGTCATCTTGAGTTGCATTTCTCTGATGATTGAAGATGCTGAGCACTTCTTCAAGTTTCTCTCATCCATTAGGGATTCTTCCTTTGTGAATTCTCTGTGTAGCTCTGTTCACCATTTTTTGATTGGATTATTTGGTTTCTTGGCATTTAATTTCTTGAGCTCTTTGTAAATTTTGGATATTAACCCTCTGTCAGATGTGGGGTTGGTGAAGTTATTTTCCCAATCTCTAGGTTGCAATTTTGTTAGAATGACGGTGTCTTTTGCCTTACAGAAGCTTTTCAGTTTCATGAGGTCCCATTTATTGATTGTTGGTCTTAGAGCCTGAACTGTTGGTTTCTGTTCAGGAAGTTGTCACTTATGCCAATGAGTTTGAGGGTTTTCCCAACTTTCTCTTCTAATAGATTTAGTGTGTCTGGCCTTATGTTAAGGCCTGTGATCCACTTGGACTTAAGTTTTGTACAAGGTGATAAGTATGGGTCTAATTTCATTCTTTTACATGTTGACATCCAGATAAATCAGCACCATTTGTTAAAGATGCTGTCCTTTTTTCCAATGTACAGTTTTGGCTTCTTTGTCAAATATTAAATGACCATAGGTTTGTGGGTTCATTTCTGGTTTTCAATTCAATCCCATTGATCCACTGGTCTGAATTCATTATAGAGCAAAGAAGAAATTTTTTTCTAGGGCATATCAGTGATAAAATTTCTTATATGAACCTAAGAGCTCTGACATCCATACCTGTATTGAAGATTAATGGTGTAATGTAATCATGCATAATAAATGTGGATCGTGTTCATTTGAGCTAGTCATTGCCTTAAATACCAGTAGTAGTAAATAAACATTGCAAAGTATAGATGAGCAAAATTCTTACTATGTAGATGATTCAATAGATGAGTCTTAAGCCCAATAAGTCTGTACTTTTGAGTTATTTTCTTTTTTTTTTTTTGCTTTGTTTTCATAAGGACCCTGTGTTCCATTTTCATCCTTTATTATTTTATTTAATAAATGTGAAGGTTAAATTAAAATATTTATTATATAATTTCCAAAAGTAATTCTGAACAGCAAAGCATGGAAAATATGTATTAATCAAGAGCTTTAAAGCAAACTTTTTGAATTGAAGAAAATTTTCATTGTAATGACTTTGTGTCCACTGTTTCACTGGACAGTGTGCAGTTCTTGTGATGCTTATGCAATGAACAGCAAGTTTGGCTTTGTGCGTTTGTGGCTACACTTTTATTAAAGTAACTTACATGAAAAAGGACAATCTTCTTTAGTACATTATACCATAAGTATATTTTAAAAGTTTTTAAAATAATAGGCTTTGGTTCATTTTATATATATGTATATATATACTGCTTCATGAAAGTGAAAAAAATGACACTGTCATCTCTCAATGTCTTGACACTGCCACAGGTGTCTATTAGTCACAGCCTGTTAGCAACTGGGCCACATAATTTTTGAAATAAGGAGATATGACTAAATTTTCTTTATAGAATACACATCAAATATACCAGATTACAAAACATCTGCCACGGTAACTTAGAATAAATTTTCTAATAGAATTTTAGAAAAATAATCCATATTTCTGTAAGGAGTACAAGAATTTGAAAACTAATTTAAAAGATAAACAGTCCAGCCAAGTAAGTGTCAAGATAGAAATCATGACTGATGCTTTTCACAGAGAAACAAAATGACGCTTCATTACAAACCCTGTTTCCACTCCAGCGACCTTTAGCAGGCTCTTCAATAACCTCAAAATTTGTAGAGGGAGTGAAGTATGCAAGCAGAGTCTGAACCAAACTCTCTTTTTGAAAACATGTGGAATCTAACGAGATTTTTCTATGATGCTGATGACTATAATTATTGAATATTGGAATCTATTTACTTCTTTACATCACCTTGAGATCTGAGAGACTTACAGGATTCAAACACATAATATACACATGCATATGTGTGTATATATGTATATGTACATATATGTATTTATTATAAGAGTAAAATATTTATGTATATATAATGTATGGGAGTATATATGTAGTGTATTTTAAGATATACTCTGTATAACATAGCTCCAAGAGTAGTATATCCTAGAATTTCATAAAGATTTGAAATTATTTTTCTAATATTGTGCATTCTAAGCTATATTATTGCCTTGTAACTATATATCTCTGTCACCTATTTTTCTACCTAGTTATTCATCCATTTGCTTTTCCTTTTTCAAGGCATTGGTGAGTAAACCATCAAAATACCATACTTAAAATTATCATACTGTGTGCACGCTTGTAAAAATGAGCTTTATAATTCAAGAAGAGTACATGAATTCTTCCTCCTTTCTGCTTGCTTATGTTTTAAATCCTCCAGCTTTAACTTTTGTTTTTTCTGTCATGGAACTAAATAATAAGCTAGAAATCACTGTTGTGGGACACATGCTGTCTGCTGTGCCATTCAGCATGGAAAGGAAATCACCTGTGGCTAGTTTGAAGTTTCTTCCTGAAACAGATGGGGATCCACCATCACCTACCTGATGCAAGAGAGACCAAACAATCCTTTTTATCTCAGTCAGGCTAGCAGGGGAGCTTTTGTTTAATCGTGATGAAAAAAGATCCCAGGGTAAAAGCAAAATGGGTTCCCTGCAGAATCGAGGCCTCCAAATGGTCATAAAAAATGTATGCAGGTAAACATCATTTATACAGTATTGCTTTAGAGCAGATTACCGAGCTCATGTTGTGTGCCATAGACTCCATGGGGGAATTAGGTGGAAAACCAGTTTCTACTTCTTTGGAAGTTGTGTCTGGAAAATACACCTAAAACAGTTGCTAGAAGTAATCTCTGAGCAGCATTTGAAATCACACTGCTTTAATGTACAACACACAAAAAAGAATAAAAATTTAATGCCATTTTCCACAGCATATGTATTTTAGATAATAAAAACTGTGTTTCATAAGCAAAGGATATAAGTCTATCCTTTTTTTGTTAATTCAAGAGGGTGAAAATCATTTTTGTTTTAAAAAGTGTATTAAACCATTATAGTAATAATAAAAATAATATGGATATGCTTGGTATTTGAAATGTATTTTTGATTTGACATCTTAGGAAATTTATTTCTGTATGGAACATTGAAAAAAGCAAAACATAAGGGATTTGACATTCCATTTAGGATTGAGTGTCCCTAGGTCTCTCATTTTCTTTATAATGACTGACTGTGTATCTCCCATTTATTCATTCTTACCTTGGTTTAAAAATTTGTAGTATTAATACTTATAATTTTGAATAAAATTATAATTTCAAGTTATATTTTCAGAGCAGTAATTTCTTTCTTCAAAAAGACACTTGACAGTTTTAAAAATAAATTACATTTGGCAAAACAATGGGTGTGATTTCAAAGTACATTTATTATTCAGAATAACAAAATTAATAGGTTTCTTAAACTTTATCAATGTGTCCTGCTATTCTATGATATGCAACATTCTTGAATAAGCACATAATTATAGTAACTTTTCCCTACTATATTATAGATTGTTAGGGTAGATGCAATATTACAGATTTTATAAGTACTTGTTAAAAAATATTACCAAATTTTCCTATGCTGTCCACAAAATTTATTTAATAGTATAAAAGAGTATAATTCAGTACCTCTATGTAATAAGATTTTTCCATTTTTCGTGCTTTTGAGTAATATAACATTTTCATATAACATTTTTGTTCTGCATGTTTCATTTTTAATTTATTACAGTATTGAGCAATTTAATAGTAAGCTCTAAAATGTGACAGTTTATTTTGCAAGAAATCACAAACAGGTGCAAAGAGAGCATGCTTACCTCACTTTTTTTTTTAATTCTCCTTCCTTTTATTTATTTGTCATATTCACTGTTTTCTGACAAACAAAGTTACTTGGGACCAGTAGTTGTTATTTGGAAGAACCAAACAAAGTTCACAGTTGTTTGTCATGTGTTCTCATAATTATGTTATTATCCTCCTGAGGAAACTATTCAAAGGGGGTGGCCTGTAGTTTTGGATATGTAGACCAGGCTCTTATACACACCCAGCAGCTCATCAATAGGGTATATGTTGGAGTAGACCAATCAAAATCCTGGATCTGAACCTGAAAGGTATCTGAGCTAGTGAGTCTTCTGGCTCTCCCCATCTCATGCCCTCTCACCAGCTTTCACTAGCAATCCCTCCACCAGGGCTAGCTCTACCCTGTTGTCTAGGCAAAGTGCAATGTCTATTCTCCTGAGTTTTGGACCTGTTGAAGGACATGGCCAGTACTCACTCTCATAATTCAGGGCAAGCTCTCCTGCCTACCATAGATGGTGAGGGGTGAGAGAGAGAAGGAGGACATCTTTATCTGCTCTGTGCCACTACCCAGCAGAGAAGAGGCAGGGACGGTCCTCCTGTACTCACGCTTGCAGGGCTGGCTCACCTGCAGCTCCCACAGCCAGGTCAGCATTGTTGTGTTGCTCCGGTGATCTGCAGATCCTGCTCTCCCAAGTGCTATACTAGGTGAGGGACACGGACAGTTTTTTTACTTTCATGACCCCAGGCCCAGGACTCCCACCTGCCATATGTGGCATGTGGCCAGGGTGGAAGATGGCATCTCTCCCTTGCTCATGCTGCCCCAAAGCAGACACATTGTATGGCCAGGTCTCTCACACAAACTTGTGCTGGCTCACCCATATCCTGCCAACATGGTCAGCTCTATTGTGCTGCCCAGATGAGGTACAGGGTACCTCTATGATTCAGCTTGCATCCAAATAATTGAGACTATTAGATTATTTGTTAACTAGGCTTCACACCATAAAAACTGAGCAGTTATTACTTTAATCCCAACCCACTAATCTGGCATTTCCCATGCATAAATTTCAGAGATACTTGCACTTTGTGGTTTTCCTGCTTCAGCTGAATCTCTTCTCTAATTTCCTGCCTCTGCCTCTTGCTGAATCCCCTGCTTCTTCTCTTTCAATCCTGCTCCCTTGGAGGGCAGGAAGTTCAGTCCTATTCTCTCTCCTGCTCAGTGATTGGCTGTAAGCTGCTTTATTGGGATATCATGGGACAATTAGGGAGCAGTGTTTACATAACAATGATCCGTGAGCTCTTCAGAACAAGGACTGGAACCAGATATGGGGGTTACAGAAATCAGCATTTGAATTACACAATAACCTTATTCCTACAAGGGTCTACTCTCCTAAGAGCTGCAGGAGATGGGGGCAGAGACAACTCTCCTGCTCTCATGACCACATCATGGCCAACTCCCCCACCTGACATCCACGGGAATGGCAAAAGTGAGGGGAGAATCAATGTTTTCTTAAAAAATATTTTTGATATTTAATTTGTAGTGTACTCAAAATTTATAAACTTCACCTCTTGCTTGAATAACAGAAAGAAAATCCAGCAATTGAAATTTTCCATAATTCTTCAGGGTAATATAAGGTACATATCAAGAGAAAGTCTTGTAGAGACATAAAATTGTTTGAAACTGCAACCTTGTTAAAAATGATATCTATTAATTAATAGCTAAAAAACGTTACATTTGGCCAGCAGAACAGCGTGGTAGCCTATAGGACAAACACCAGGTCTGGCCAGAGGGCCTATGGCCAGCCTGATATGCCTTAGCTGTGCCCTAAAACCCACAGTGGTTCTTTTCCCAAAAATTAAATACACCATGACCTTTCAATATTTCACTCTGAACTTACCTGACTCTCAATTAGCTAATCTTTAACTCAGATAATCAGCTAAATTAACCTGACCAACTAGTCTCAATCCACCATTTGGTTTGCTTCAGGGCTCATTGAGCTGCCCAGACACCCTGCTGCTATTGAGTCCTGGCAGGAAGAGAGAGCTTCTTCTGTGTAAAACCCAGGGTTTCTTCTTCCCAGGAAGTCCCTCTTTCCTATATTCTTTCTGCCCAGCTAATTGGCTATCAGCAACTTTTATTAACCAATTAGAGAATGCCTCAGAAAGTGCAGTAACCAGATCTCAGAGCACTAAAATCAGTTTGTATAAAATTCAAAATCAATTGCTTCAGTTCCAATATAATATTTAGTTCCAAATAAATAATATTTTTTTAATCTTCAATAAAAAAATCCATACATGATTTTGCATAGTTGCTACTGCAGGTAATAATGCAAAGAAACATCCATTTTTATGAGAAACTATAGTTTATAACATTTTCTAAAATTGCTCTAGATCAATTAAATATTTTAAGAAAAAATTGCAAGGGTTGGAGGAATGGCTCAACAGTTAAGAACCCTGTTATTCTCACAGAGAACACAAGTTCACTTCTGAGCAACTATATTATGGCTCTCAGCTATCCCTAATTCTAGTTTGAGGGCATCTGATGACCATTTTGGAATTCTACATGCAAACAAAGTACTCACACATGTGCAAAAACAAGCAAGCAAGCAACAAACAAATAAATGAATAAAACAAATTGTAGATACATTGTACTGGCTACAATTATGCATAGCAATCATACATATTATAGTGTGGTCAGTGGTCTAGATGTTATTCTACAAATTCATTAGAAACATAACAAAACCTACTCATGCAAGACATTCATTTTTCATTCAAGTGATAATTTTAGTGTGATTTATGAATAAATACAAGTTAAGACTATCATTCTGTTCAGTTAAGTTCTTTTTATATTAAGTCACTGGCTATTTTTTTACCAAGCTTCACTAGACACTTTGATACAATTTCTTTTCCAAACAGAATAATTATCTTCATGAAAATTACTTTTTAGTCATCTTCTTAAAATTTCTTTGAGATCTCCTCAGATTTTTGTTTAGAGATGTAGGAAAACATTTTATTATTACTAAAGCAAATTTGAGTAGGCATGATATTGGCTCTTCAAAAAGTTGTGCTTACTATAATAGCTTACGGATGACTATGCATAATACATTCAGTCATAGTTTTTTTTTTGATTGAGGAACATAATGTAAGTCCAGACTAAATAAATATTATAAAATAATCTTTTTCATTCCCCAAAAGAGAGGCATGAGTTCTGAACTTAACACAATTTTTTAATCATACAGATTATAATTTCAGTTCAGTTTTTTATAAAACAAAACATACTTTGTTGGGGTAGTGTTAAGCATTCTAAATGTTAATTAATTGGAGCTGCTTGCTGTCTGTTACTTACCTTGACTCTGATTGATTAAATAAAATGCCGAGGCCTGAGATTGTACAAAGACAGAAAAAGGTGGGACTTCCTAACAGGAAGCCTGTGCTTTAGACAGAGGATTAATTCATTCCAGCCAGCAGCAGGAAGAAGGAGGCACATGCCATGGGTTAGAAAAAGGACCCTCATTCCATGTGGCCAGGAACATCGGCATATCATGGAGAATGGCAGTCCAAGGGGACATATGTATATATGGTGTCATATTTGGGTAATAGAATTAATAGCTAGCTTAGATGGGTTAGGATTGCACTATTCAGGCCAAGGCTTGTTAAAATCCATGTGGTCTCTGTGTATTCATTTATAATGTCTGGATAAGAATTAACAGCCACCGAACAAATTAACAATACTATAAGTACAGGTTAACTACTTTAATTAGCCATATATTTTTCTACAATACTTCCCTTTTCTTGGTGAGAATTTATAATGATGAAGTTCTAAGTGCTTTGGAGGTTCAAAAAAGAAAGAGGAGAAGAGAAAAAGATAACAGCAGAGGAGAAAAGAGGAAAGGGAAGGAGAGGAGAGGAGAGGAGAGGAGAGAAGCAGGATTACTGCTATCTAACTACTGAGACAGTCATGGCAATAATCTGATTTCTATTTGCTGTGTTCTCATTGGGTTTCCTATTTCAACTAAGAATTTTAGATTCATACACTCATAATTTTACAGAACAATATGTGCAGATTTGCTTTCCTTACTGAACATATTCTATTAAGTTGATACGATGGAAAAGTGGGAAAAATAAAGAGAGACTGTGGAGATCAACAGTGGGAGGAGGGAAGATGGGAGGATGAGCCCACTGCAGGAAACAGAAGGATCATATTGCAAAGTATGACATACACTCAACCTGGGGGATGAAGGCACTGCTGGGCCTCTCCCTCAGCAGGCTGGGTAAAGGAGTGAAGGGCTGGACCAGCTGGTCCTCACTCGGAGGCTGAGCAAAATGATGAGTGATGACACCTCAGACCCCCTACCATCCCCTGGGGGAGAACACACTGAGTCTGGAGACTCATCGAGGCAGGATCTCATTTTTATTGTTACAGGCAGTTTCTTTTATAGGGTAGGAAAGGGGAGGGGCATAGTGAAAGTGTAGTATAAGGTTACATAGGTGGTGAAGTAAGAGATAAGGTATAGAGAGGGCCAATAAACTAAATGAGTGTGGCTGCAGTCAGGTAGGGTTAACACCAGAATGATATAGTGCAGAAGTGTCTGGACTTTCACATTTTTGAGACAGGTCTCCAAAATCGAGTCTGGCTTGGGCAGGCACTATAGGCCCTGTTCTGGCTGATTTAGGCACTTAGGCCCAACAAGGCACAGCTGCACCACTGTGACCAGAGTTTCCTGAAGAATCTGTTAATGACACTGCCTCAACTTAAGACCTATTTTTGGTTTCATCGAGAAAATGAGTTGGGAAAGAGCCAATATGAGGCAAGTTTAGGTTCACTGAACCTAACAATTTTTACCCATAAGGTTATGAAAAATGAATGAACTTTCTGTGAACAGTAAGACACAGCCAAGACTATAGCAGTGGGCATCTCTAAGAAATGGTCACATTTTGTCTTTACTGTGATTCTACATACAATTCATTGAATTTGAATCCTTTATCATTAACATGTTCATAACAAATTTTAATGACTTCACATGATACTTCCTAAACCATGATGAATTACACCATTTGAATTATAATAGATAATGTAAAACTAGATGTCAGGATGAATGAAATTATGATATCTCAAAATAGTTAAATTTTAGTTGAAAATTAATAATGTGATTTCACCATTTATTACTTTATTACTTTGACATATTATACAAACAACTCTAAATTTTTTCTGATTAGAAATTTTTGGTTCACACAATATGTAGCTTAAATATAAGGATAGGTTGTTTTTGGAACATGAGCACATCAACCATGTAACTGCTTACTCTGCTTTAAATATGCAGGTTTCAAAGAATAGTTGAAATTTGTGAAATAAAGTTAATATTTCATCAGAATATTTTTCAACATTAATATCACATAAATAAAATGTTATTGTTTAGAAACATGTCTTAGTGTGGCATTTGGTCAAGAATTCTAAACATTTTTCAAAATTTCCCTATATTATCAACTAATATCTAAATATTGACTCCAAAAGAATGAGGAGCTATCCAAAAAAGTCAAAACTGGTACAGCTCTAATGACAATAAAATTACTTTTCTGTATTTCTGAGTCATTGGTAAAACTAAAAAATGGCCTGTGTCTCACAGACAAACCAGAAGTGATAGATTCTGTTAACTGTGACTGGTTGGCCTGGTACTCTATTTTAAAGAACCCAAATCAATATTGGAAAAGTCATGCTGAAGAGGAACAAAAACAAAACAAAAAATATGTCATTTAAGCTGAAGTAGTGTCTTTTATTAATTTGGGTTCCCTTGTTTTTGGTGCATAGATATTAAGAACTGTAAAATTTGTTGGATGTTGTCCCAGAGGATATATGGCATGGAGCTGGTGATAGAACAGCATGCTAGAAACTCCAGAAATATTAAAATTGGTCCTTGTGCCTCATCCTGATAACTAAGGCATGGAACAAGCTCTCTCCCTTCTTCTATTTGCCTCAGGAACACATGGACACAGCTCCCAAACAGCAACCTTTTTTGTAAGAAACATCCAAACAATCCCCTGTAGGTCACAGTTGAGCTCAGTCCTGTAACCAGTGTCTGGAAAATTTCTCTAAGTAAATATAGCATTCTCTGCATCTCAGTCTCAGCCAATAGAATGATTTCACCCCAAAAATCCCTCCCCACTTCACACGGTTCAGAAAGTCCTAACTCATCTCTGAGAATAGAGGATTTTTGGGAGATTTAGGAGATGATGTCAAGATCATGGGAGAACTAAGAGCACCAGGCTATAAGCTGGAATAAAGAAAGAATCACCATTTCCCATAGCTGCCTCAGAGCTGTGATTTTGGAAGAAAGTTCTGCAATCTGGGAAAACTTTCTCCTCCTATGTGTACTGGTTTCATTTCCCAAAGAAAATGTCACATAAGCCCCCAAAATATCCCCCATCCCCATAGCCAGCGTGACCCCAGTTTCTCTGTGCTTGTATGTCCTGGGAAGGACTAGGCAGGTCCCCAGTTGCACTGGAGTCTTCCTCTCAAGGTCCCTCTAATGAACCATGGGAAAAGCCAACTCAGTGCTGTGGTTTATCTCTGTCCTTACCCTGTACCCACCAGGCTATCAGAGAGAAAGGCAACCTGCCTATTACAACTGACCCATATATTGGACACTTCACCCTGCCCCTACCTCTACTATGCTACAAATGTCTTCTTGGTGCATTTTCTTTGATGAGTACTTTCTGTCCTGCCCATCTCTTCACATTAGTTTCTGTTTGAAATGTATTTTGACAGATGTTTAAATGGTATACCAGCTTTCTTCCTTGGTTCATTTGCTTAGAATACATTTTTCATCCTTTTACACTGAGATGATGTCTATAATTGATATTAAGGTGTGTTTCTTGGATGCATCAGAAGGAGAGATCTCACATACATCCTGTTAGTCTGAATCTTATTATTGGAGAGTTAAGACTATTGATATTCATAGATACTAATGAGCATTGTTTATTGTTACCTGTTATTTTGTTGTTGTTGTGTGCATATGTGTGTGTTTGTGGATGGTCCTTCCTATCTTTTGATTTGCTGGTTTGTGATTACCTATCTCTTGTGTTTTTCTGGGTATAGTTAACCTATACTATACCCTTTAGGTTAGAGTTTTCCCTATAGTAACTTCTGCAGTACTGGATTTGTAGATAAATATTACTTAAATTTGGTTTTATGATGGAAATCTTACTTTCTTTATCTATTGTGATGGGAAGTTTTCATGGTTATAAAGTCTTGGATGGCATCTGTGGTGTTTCAGAGTTTTTATAACATCTATCTAGGCCCTTCAGGATTTTAAAGTCTCAATTGAGAAGTTAGATTTTATTCTAATAGTTTTGCTTTTATATGTTACTTGGGTTTTCTTCCCCTAGCAGCATTTAATATTCATTCTTTTTTCTCTACTTTTATTGTTTTGATTTCTATATGTATCAAAGAATATTTCTTTTATTTATTGTTTCTGTGTTGGTTGGTTGGTTGGTTTTGTTTTGTTTTTCCCCAGATAGGGTTTCTCTGGCTGTATTCTTGGGTCTGTCTTAGACTCCATTTGTAGGCCAGGCTATCCTTGAACTCACATAGATCCACCTTTCTCTGCATCCTGAGTGCTGGAATTAAAGGTGGGTGCTACCACACCTAGCTGAAATATTTCCCTTCTAGATCAGACCAGTCTATTTGGTGTTCTATATTCCTCTTGAACCTTGACAAGAACCTCCTTATTTAAGTTAGGGTAACTTTATTCTCTGGTTGTGTTGAAAATATTTCTGTGACTTTGAGTTTCTTCTCCTTACTGTATTACAATTATTCATAAAATTGTTCTTTTCATAGTGTCCTAGATTTCCAGGATGTTTAGTGTTTGCTGTTTTATGTTTATTTATTACTTCAATTTACATCTACGTCACAGTCCTCTCCATCCACCCTTGCAAGTCCCACCATCCTACCCTCTCCTCCTTCTCCCACCTATCCTACTCCTCTGGTGTGGGGTGCCCTACATATCAGCCCCCTTCAGCTCAGCAGTCTATGATGGCCTCTTGCACTGGAGGACTACATGGCATCTCCACTAGGGAAAAGTCTCCCACGAACAAATAACAAAGTCTATGTTCCTGTTCCTTTCAGTTTATTGGTTGTAGGATTTTCATCCTGTACTATATGGCTAAAATCCAATTATAAGTTAATAGATGCCATGGGCATGTTTCTGGGTCTGGATTAGGATACTTTCACTAGAATAAAACAGCAGCCTATGGTTTGGGAAGAGATCTTTACCAACCCCACATCTGACAGAGGGCTAATACCCAAAATTTATAAAGAACTCAATAAATTAAATACCAAGAAACCAAAGAATCCAATCAAAAATTGGGTACAGAGCTAAACCAAGAATTCACGAAAGACGAATCTCTAATGGCAGTGAGACACTTGAAGAAATGCTCAACATCCTTAATCATCAGAGAAATTCAACTCAAGACTACTCTGAGATTCAATCTCAGACCTGTCAGAATGGCTAAGATCAGAATTTCAAAAGATAGCACATGCTGGTGAGGCTGTGGAGAAAGGGGAACACTCCTCCATTGTTGGTGGGCATGAAAACTTGTCTAATTTATTTTAATTTAAAAATTTCTTTGACTTTTTGTCTTAAATGCTTGAGATTATCTCTTCCATCTCCTATATGTTTGTAGAGGCTTGCTTTGGACTTCCCTGTCTTACTTTCTATATTTTTCATTTCTAGAATTCCTCAGTTTGTTTTTTTTTAATTGATTCTCCTTCTGATATCAGGTATTGAACTGTTTTATTTATTTTCTCCTACTATTTGTTTATGTGTTCATAAATTTCTTTAATAAATTGTTCATTTTCATTTCCTTTGCAAGGATTTTCAACATATTCATAAAGTCTATTTAGAAACTCCTGGCATATGCTTTGGTTATCTCAGGGCCTACTTCAGTAGGGTTGCTGTGTTCTGGTAGGGAGATATTCTCCTAGCTGTTATTGATTGTATTTTGTGCTGGCATCTAGATTTGGTATGGTTGCATTTCTAGGTGGTAAAATATGACCTTGTCTTTGTTGGGTTGGTGTTTTTTTCTTTTCCCTTGGTTTGTATTTTACTCTCTGGTTGTTAGAAGAGTGTGGTGGATGTGTCTTATCTGGAGGCAATGCTTCTGGGATTCTTTCAGGTTTGGTTACTGGGATTCAGGGTACAATGTATTACTATTGCAACTTACCACTTAGGAATGGCAATTGCAAGTAGGGCTTTTGAGAGGGTACACAGGGAAAGCAGGGTCTGTCCTCATGGTCTGCTTTAGTCCTCTGGATTTGGGGCAGAGAGTGAAGAGAGGGCATAACAGGCCAAGTATTCTGTTGTAGAGTTACAGATGAGACTGAGACATTGGATTTGCAGAAGAAGGGAGGAAGTAAAAAAGGTGACACTTGTCTACTTGCTGCACTGACAAATAAGGCCTGCAGTTCACATGGAATTCCTACTGGAATGGTTGGCTGGGACAGAGTAGGGTGGAAGGTTGTAACGGAAGATCTCTGGGATAAGATGGAGTAGGAAGGGGCAGAGACCTCAGCAGGAAGTCTACTACAAAGCTCAGAATTAGATTGGCAAACAGGGTTTGGAGAAGATGGAGAGGTGCAAATCTTCTAGTCAGCTGACCTGGTTCCTTGACTAGAACTGCTTCAGGCTCCCTGGGAATTCTTGGTGTATTTGAGGGCTATTATAAAGGGATGAGTGGGAAGAAGATTAAGGAAGAAAATATGAGTGGCCAACTGGAGTTGGAGGCAGATAGGGATGAAAGATAATAGCAGAAGATCTGTTACAAAGGTGATGTGAGACTAGAAGATTGATTTTGGAAGAGATAAGGGAGAAGTGAACTTCTAGAGTTAGCATACCTGCTTTCCTGGCTTGTGTACCATTCATCATTGTATGCTGAATATTAATTATATAATCTTTCTTTGCCTAGGAAATTAATGCTTCCAACCATATCTCTTTTTTTCTATTATCTCAGGACCTGAGTCACAGAGAAATGTCATGATTTGCTGAACAGAGTTTTTCATTAAAAACAATTATTTTCAGTTGGACCAGCACCATTTGTTGAAGATGCTGTCCTTTTTCCGTTGTACAGTTTTGACTTTTTGTCAAAAATTAAGTGACCATAGGTGTGTGAGTTCATTTCTGGGTCTTCAATTCTATTCCATTGATCAACTAGACTGTTTCTATACCAGTACCATGCTATTTCTATTACTCTTGCTCTGTAGTACAGCTTGAAACCTGGGATGGTGAAGCCTCCAGATATTTTTTTATTGTACAGGATTGATTTAGCTATTCTGGATTTTTGTTATTCCATATGAAGTTGAGAATTGCTTTTTCCAGGTCTATAAAAAATTGTGGTGACACATATGGCATCTATTCACTTATAGTAGGATTTTAGCTATATAGTAGAAGGTATCGATACTACAACTAACACACCAAAGGGAACTTGGACACAGACTTCTTATTTTTAATTCTTATTCTTTATTTATTTTTTATACATTAGTTATATTTTTTTCTATTTTTTCGTCTTTTTTATCTATTGTATGCTTATTGGTTTGTTTGTTTAGTAGTTCTCTCTCCCGGGCAACGAGACACTTTTCACTGATGGTACTGCTTCATAGATCCCCAATGAATGAAGAGGCTCTTGGCCCTCATACGACCTCTCAACTGAGATGAGGGACTGTTATATAAGGATACCCCATCCCAGGGAAATGGGATGGAAGGGTTAGGAGGTAAAGAAAAAAAAATGAAATGTGATGTTTCAGCCTTTTACTACTAATTGTCATAAACTGTTTAGGATAATTAAGAAATGCAAACTAATGGTTATGCAAGCCAGTCATTCTGTTAGGTACTATGACAGCCTATTATAGTTACTTTTTAAGCTAATCAGAAATAAACTGGCAAGAGACAAGCAACATCTACTTACCCTAATAGAAGAGATAGATAGGGCCTCTTCAAAAACCTCAAGAGATCTGCAGAATGTGGCATTCAAAGATGTTTTCGTAACTTTAGATTTTTTTATATCAAGACATATCAACTCCTGACAGCACCCCCTATTCTCCTCCAAGTAGAAGATGAGCATCGAAGAATCTCCAGTGGGAGATGATTGAATTAGTCACAAGCCTATCTCTTGGTAGGAAAAGCCCCTTGCCCCAATTGTAGACAGAATGCTGTCCAAAAAGGACAAAACCTGGAAGCAGGTAAGTCGACAGCCTAGCTCTGCCAAGACAGAGTAGGTAAGTCCTTCATAACCCCTGCTCTGCAATCAATGTCTGTCAGAGAAACGGAGAAAAATGACTGAAGATTGATGCTGTAATGTATGGAGAGAAAATGGGAACTGTCCAGGCAGCCACAGGTATGTCAGTTCTTAGTTTGGGAAGCTGCAGGCCCTGTACTTCCTATAAAATCAGATATATTTATCCCTCTCAGGTCTCTGAGGTGGTTGAAGAACAGATAGCTAGAGTCTAATAATTCAATTTTGAGTTGTTTAGGAGTCAAGAGAGTGTTATAGATCTAAGAAGATACTTTTAAAATTGTGTTTCAAGTTAGTATGAATGTTGAGTCAGATATAGAACTTTAAACTCATGGAGATGTTTAGATAGTAGAATGCTAAAGTCAGGTACCAAATACATATGGACTGGTCATTGGGAATGTACGTTAATCATATAACCCTCATAACTGTGGACTAATTACCTCTGTTGTACTGTATTGTATTTGTTATTATAAGAGAAAGAGCCATTTGTTGGATTGAAAGGGGAAACTGTAGGGGGAAATAAGATATACCTTAAACTTAAAAGAAAAAAAAAAGGAAGAGGATGGGGGGTTGAGGGTGGGGGGGTGGGACTGGAGGGGGAATAGGGAGGGGACTGAGATGGAGATGTAACTTGAAGAAATAAAAAAATAAAGGAAAAAAAAAAAGGATGATGTGGGCAGAGCCAGAGCGTTCCCACTATGAGCTGATGCAAGGTGGCTTGTATCATCTGATGGAGAAAATACTGGCGGACTGAAAAGCTGATCTCAAACAGAGCTGTAAAAATATGGTCAGCTCTCCCTAAGGCAGAAAGAAGCTGGTGAGCAGAGTAGGCCTCAGCAAAGCAACAAAAGGCCAAGGACTAAACCCTGTGGCACAGCTTTTGCCTAGAAGGGTTCGACCAGTTCAAACAGTGGCCTGAATAGAACCGTGGCCAGCCCCAAACACTGAGGCAGAGTGGCTGAGTGGCTAATACAAACTGAATAAGTTGGCTTATGGACAGCTGAGGTGCTCCAGAGAGAAGAAAGCCTCAAGCCTCATTTAAGGTGAAACTGCCTTAGTCATTTTACCCTAAAGGACCTATATCTGAGGTGTTCCTGAAGCAAGACTGTTGATTAAGTGCCTTAAAGGATCTACTCCTGAAGTGTTCCTGATGGCTGAGGACCTGCTCCAGAGACTGTATCCTAGATAGTAATTGTTATAGTTATTAATAAGGTTAGTTGTTGGGTAATAGGGGTTTATAGTCATTTTTGTGGCTAGTAGTTAAGTAATAAGTGTTTATATTTGTTATAAGTGCCCATAGTTATTAATACATATATCTGATAATTAAACGTTTTGTCATCAAAAAATAAATAAAAAATTGTGGTGGTACTTTGATAGGAATTGCATTGAATTTGTGTATTGCTTTTGGCAGGATGGCCATTTTTATTATGTTGATCCTACCTATCCATGAGCATGGGAGATTTTTCCATCTTCTGATGGCCTCTTTAATTTCTTTCTTCAAGGACTTGAAATTCTTGTTATACTGGTCTTTCACTTTCTTGGTTAGAGTTACCCCAGATACTTTATATTGTTTGTGGCTATTGTGAAAGGTGTTGTTTCCCTAATTTCTTTCTCAGCCCAACTATTTGTTGTATGAAGAAGGGCTTCTGAATTTTTTTTTTTTTTTTAGTTAATTTTGTATCCAGCCACCTTGCTGAAGGTGTTTATCAACTGTAAGAGTTCTCTGGTGGAATTTTGGGGTCGCTTACATATACTATCATATCATCTGCAAATAGTGATATTTGAATTCTTCACTTCCAGTTTTTATCCCCTTAATCTCCTTTATCTGTCTTATTGCTCTACCAAGAACTTCAAGTACTATGTTGAAGAGATATGGCGAAAGTGGACATCCTTGTCTTGTCCCTGAGTTTAGAGGAAATGCTTTAAGTTTCTCTCCATTTATTTGATATTGGCTACTGGCTTGCTGTATATCACCTTTATTATATCTAGGTATGGTCCTTGTATGCCTGTTCTCTCAAGGACTTTTATCATGAAGGGGTGTGGGATTTTTTCAAATCCTTTTTCAGCATCATCTTCAACAAATGACGCTGGTACAATTGGGTGTTGACCTGTAAAAGAATGAAATTATTCCCAAACTTACATCTTGTACAAAACTTAAGTCCAAGTGGATCAAAGACCTTAAAATAAGGCTGGACACACTAAATCTATTAGAAGAGAAACTGGGGAAAACCCTCGAATTCATTGGCACAGGTGACAACTTCCTGAAGAGAACACCAACAACTCAGGATCTAAAACCAACAATGAATAAATGTGACCTCATGAAACTGAAAAGCTTCTGTAAGGCAAAAGAGAGTGTAATTCAAACAAAATGGTAACTTACAGATTGGGAAAACATCTTCACCAACCCCACATCTGACAGAGGGTTACTATCCAAAATTTACAAAGAACTCAAGAAATTAAATACCAAGAAACCAAATAATCCAATCAAAAAATGGGGAACAGAGTTAAACAGAGAATTCACAAAGGAGGAATCCTTACTGTCTGGGAGACACTTGAAGAAGTGCTCAGCATCCTTATTCATTAGAGAAATGCAACTCAAGACTACTCTGAGATTCCATCTCAAACATGTCAGAATGGCTAAGATCGAAAGCTCAAATTGCTGGTGGGACTGCAGGCTTGTGCAACCACTATGGAGGTCAGTCTGGTGATATCTTAGAAAACTTGGAATAGCTCTGCCTCGGGACCCAGCCATGCCACTTCTGGGTATACATCCAAATGACTCCTCACCGAATCACAAGGAAGTTTCCCCATCTTTGTTCATAGCAGCCATATTTGTAATAGCTAGAAACTGGAAACAACCCAAATGTCCCTCAACTGAAGAATGGATTAAAAAACTGTGGTACATCTACACAATGGAATACTACTCAGCTATCAGAAACAAGGAAATTATGCAATTTTCAGCCAAATGGATGGAACTAGAGAAGCTCATCCTGAGTGAGCTAACTCAGACTCAGAAGGATGTACATGGCACCTATTCACTTATAGTCGGATTTTAGCCATATAGTACAGGATATCTATACTACAACCAACACACAAAAGGGAACAGGAAAATAGACTTTTTAATTTTTTTTTCCTGTCAATGAGACACTTTGCCCTAGTGGTGCTGCCTTGTAGGCCCCCAGTGTATGAGGAGTCTCTTGACCCTTATATGACTGCGGAACTGGGGCAGCAGACTGTTATGTAGGAACACTCCACTCCAGAGGGGTGGGATGGAAGGGTTATATGGTAGAGGGTAGGAGGGTGGGACTGGGAAGGGTGGAAAGAGAACACTATGATGGAGATGTAAACTGAAGCAATAAATAAACAAAGTTTTTTTTTTGTTTTAAATAAAGCTCAAATGACAGCACACACTAGGGAGGGTGTGGAGAAAGGGGAACCCTCCTCTATTGATGGTGGGAGTGCAGGTTTGTGCCACCACTATGGACGTCAGTCTGGTGATATCTTAGAAAACTTGGAATAGCTCTTCCTTGGGACCCAGCCATACCTCTTCTGGGTATACATCCAAATGACTCCTCACCAAATCACAAGGAAGTTTTCTCATCTATGTTCATAGCAGACTTATTTGTAATAGCTAGAAACTAGACACAACCCAGATGTCCCTTAACGGAAGAATGGATTAAAATACTGTGGTACATCTATACAATGGAATACTACTCAGCTATCAGATACAACGAAATCATGCAATTTGCAGCCAAATGGATGGAACTGGAGAAGCTCATCCTGAGTGAGCTAACCCAGACTCAGAAGGATGCACACTTTCACTTATAATCAGATTTTAACCATATAGTACAGGATAACTATACTACAATGAATGCACGACATGGAACATGAAAATAGACTTTGTTTCCTGTCAATGAGACACTTTGCCCTAGTGGTGCTGCCTTGTAGGCCCCCAGTGTATGAGGAGGCCCTGGGCCCTCATATGACTGCTGAACTTGGGTGGGGGACTGTTATGTAGGTACACTCCACTCCTGAGAAGGGGGATGGAAAGGATAGGGGGTACAGGGTGGGAGTGCAGGACTGGGGAGGGTGGAAAGAGTACACTGTGATGGAGATGTAACCTGAATTAATAAATAAATGTAGAGAGCTGCGACGTGCCGCGCCCTAAAGATGGCGCTGGTTTCCGCCTTCCACCAATCGTGCCACAAAGTCTGAAAAGGGCTCCATGGGGCCCTGTAGAATCTTAGTTAAGTTCCCACTCACCTCCCCTTTATTAGGAAGATATCTCCAAGCCTTGATAGCTATCTTGTTTATTTGCTCATAAACCTGAATAGGATATCCTATCTG